>CAMZMU010000093.1:11342898-11667562 GCA_947311845.1 Poa pratensis | reverse complement strand
GGGCGCAGGGCTATTGGAAGAGGAACTTCCAGATTTACTCCCTCATCTCAGACCATATCAACTTCGTGCAGCAAATTGGATGGTTGAGCGTGAAAAAGGAAATACAGCTGCTTCATCACCGAATGAGGATTATGTTCATCCTGCACCCTATTGTGTCCCAATAGATTTTATTAGTAAGAAGTCCAGGATGTTCTACAATCCCTTCAAGTAAGAGTCCACTGCATTTCGCTTGTTCTTCCCCGATATTGCTGTGCTTTTCTTCAGTGTAGATTAACATGTTTGAACTACTGTTTTATTAATTATCCTTTAGCTTTTGTCACCATGTAAGGAAGATATACGGCAATTTGGTTCCATGTGGGGTGATGTTGGTTGGGTAGTGTTGTGTGAAGGAAAGAAGCGTGTATGTGGTCAATTATGTTGAGATTTTTTTTTTCCGGATGTCAAGGTTTGGCTTGATTTAGGATTCTAGCCAGGGACACAGAACAGGGATGCATTCACATAGGGATATGGAATCAGAAACATCTTAGACACTGTGCATATTATCTGCTTTGCATATTTGTCGTCTTACACTCTTATTACTCAGTTGATATTTTCCAGAAGTATATTATTTCCAATGCTCTAGATTTGGACTTTATTTGTTCCTAGCAATATCCCTGAATAGTTCAGTTTCATATAATTTGTTACTTTGCAGTGGAAATGTTTCATTGCAACCGGAGCCTTCTCCACCTTATGTCTCTGGGGGAATTTTGGCTGGTATGTTGATATGACGTGTGAACATAATTACAATGCACTAATGTGTTGGACACTAAGGATATCCATCGCTAATTTTTCCTTTTATGACTAAATAATTACAGATGAAATGGGTTTGGGGAAAACTGTCGAGCTTTTAGCTTGCATTTTTTCTCATCGTAGCACATTTTCCATAGACTGTTCTGTCTCCCAAACAGAAAAGAATTAGATCGGATAAGTAGGCCAAAAAGAGAGAGAATTGAGTGCATCTGTGGGGCTGTAAGTGAAAGTTCTGCCTACAAGGGGATATGGATCCAGTGTGACATTTGTGATGCTTGGCAGCACGCTGATTGTGTTGGTTACTCACCCAAGCAAGACTTAACCTTTGATGATGATAATGTGTTGTCAAATGTGAAGAAGGCACCATGAAGTCAAAACGTAAAAGGCAAAAGAGAGCCACATATTCTATTGCATGGACGGAAGAAAACTACGCTTGTGCAGTGTGCTTGGAACTTGCTGAAGCTGCTCAAACTACTATTTTCAGTCATGCTACATTGATAGTCTGCCCATCGCCAATATTGGCACAGTGGCACTCTGAAATTACACGGTATGATTTCTCTTGTCCAGACAAATGTTGCACAGTATTGTTTTAGTTCTTGAATGAATAGCAGAACGCTGCTTTTTCGAAGTTCTTAGATACCCAGACCCCTTGTGAAAACTTAAAGAATGTGCATGGCCAACTGACCATTCTGTGTGCTGTTATTTCTTCCTATTTCAGATGCATATCTCTTTCATTCGAACGAATGTAGAATGGATTTTGCTTTCGCATAAAAACTTTCTCTTCTTCTCTGCTTGTAATCAGATCATTGTAGAAGCTCTGCAACTTTGAGTTGAAATCCTTCTCACGTGTCTATATGAATTAAGATGCTCATGACAAAAGCTTTTAGAATAAGACGAGTATGTTTTTTAAGAAGCTCCAATCTACTCCCTCCGTTTCTGAAAGAAGGCCTATTATAGCCGTTGATATTTTTTCTAAAAACTTGGTCAAATTTTACATTGTTGGACTTTTGAAAGAACTTATAGGCCTTACTTTCAGGAACGGAGGGAGTATGAAGAAAATTTGTTTGTATGGCAACAGATTCCGCCAGCTGCTTCCAGTGTAGTACAATAATGCATATAATTGAAGCTTCGAGTGCCTTATTCATTCTCAGTTATTATATGCTTAGCATTACCTCTTCTGTTCAGTGATTATCTGCATACTATGATACCGCTGACTGTTGAGTTCCTTATCACTAGACACACAAGGCCAGGATCTTTGAAAGTTCGCATTTATGAAGGTGCAAGGAACTTGGACTCAGCTTCTAACCAAAGAAATGATATAACTGAGATAAGCACTGCTGATGTTGTTTTGACAACTTATGATGTCCTCAAAGAAGATCTGTCACATGATTCTGACAGACATGATGGAGATCGCCGTTTCTTGAGATTTCAGAAGAGGTAATGTTTAATTTTCTCAGGAAGTTTGGCCATGCATTATATCAACTGGATTATGTTATTTTAAAGTTGACTATATATGACACTCTGAACCTCCAGTTAATGTGTCCTTAACTGAAAAAGAAGTGTTGTCCCTGACTTATAGGTGCAGCACTTCCTAGTTAACCTTTTACACGAAGCGTGGAAATAATTGTAAGGGAGGTGGTGCAAAATACATGTCCACCCCATGGCGCACAAGGCTGTTATCCTATTTGAGCCCCAGGGTGTTTACACATTTGCATTTTAGGTCGTATGGTTGCTTCAAAGCAAGGGAGGATGCTTTACGAGTTTCAAAGTTATGAATTTATGATACATATCGTCTGGTCTTGAATGATGTGAATGTGGGAACTTGCTAAACCTGAAAATGTTAGCATTAAAATGTATTTAACTTGAGCTTTGTTCTGCGTAGAATCATGTTATACTGGTAATAGCTGACATAGAAGCGAACTAGCAAGTGCCATTAGGCCCGTGATATCATAGCCAATTAGGCTAATCATTCAATAGTATGAAATAACTACGGCTTAACTTCTACTGAACTCTCATTGCAACCTAGGTACCCCGTCATTCCAACTGTCCTAACAAGGGTCCACTGGTGGCGGCTTTGTTTGGATGAAGCTCAGATGGTAGAGTCCAGCAAAACTTCTGTTACTGAGATGTCAATGAGGCTAAATGCGCAACACCGTTGGTGTATCACAGGAACTCCAATACAGCGCAGGCTTGATGATCTATTTGGTCTTCTACGCTTTCTCAGGACAAGTCCATTTGACACATACAGGTGGTGGGTGGACATTATTAGAGACCCATATGAGGTACACTGACTGCTAGTGTCATCTGTGAGCATTAAATACTCTTTCTTAAACCTATATATTCCTCTAACAATTGAAAAAATATTAGACAAAGTATAATATTTCTACGAATGGTAAATAATACATCACTGTTTTTAACCTAGGAGGTTATGGGTTTTACTGTTAAGCTCATAAGCTAATTGCTCATCTATAGGTTCATATTTTCAAAAACATGCACTCATAATATATGAAGAACTGTACAATCTGATTAAGAATACCAATCTTAGTGCGAATTTGTTGATTGGCATAGCAATATCTGAATGATGCTGTGATGGAAGAGCATGCAATGCTGGTTACTGCTCTACAGCTTTCGCAGCATTTGTTTCTTGAGATGGTTAGAATAATTAATCCTTTTCATCATTTCCTCATTGAATTGAACTGCAGAGGGAGATATGATAGCTATGAACTTACACACAAGTTCTTCAAGGAAATCATGTGGCGCTCCTCTAAAATTCATGTCTCACGGGAATTACAGCTGCCTCCACAAGAAGAATGTTTCTCGTGGCTCATTTTTTCATCAATTGAAGAATATTTCTATCAAAAGCAGCATGCAACTTGCATGGACCATGCACATGAAATTATTAGACGTTTAAGAAATGACGCCAACAGAAGTGAACCTACATCAGGTACTCTGTCCATTTTATTTACTGCTCCTAGTTGCTAGATTTATACTGCAGGGACAGGATTTTAACAATTCCATTCCTTTTCTGCTGCTTGCTTTATTTTTGTGTTTGGATCGAAATAATTGAAAGTCTAAACGACATGTCATACAGAACAGCAATATACAAGACAGTGGTGCAAGATCTGCATCTTTTCTTGTTTTTTTCTCTCAAATGCCAATAAGATAATTTCTGTCCGAAACTTCCAATTTTTTCCATATCTGCACTCCAACAAAGCAACCATGTGTATTACACACCATAAAAGGTTTTTTTGATGAGCACCATTCACAATACTGGTAAAGATGTTCAGTTCCTGTAACAGATACCACGCTGCAGAACTTTGTTCAAAAAATCTGAAACTGCTTTAACATTTTGTTGTTTTTCGTAGATTCAAATGTTTTATCAAATGTGTACCTCTCCAACAACGACACTGCCAAACTTCTAGTCCCACTGCTCAAGCTTCGGCAGGCCTGTTGCCACCCGCAAGTGGGTAGTTCTGGTCTCTGCTCTCTTCAACGTACTCCTTATCGATGGATGAAATTTTACAGGTGAACAATTAATGGTTTTACCTCCCCTATTGGCAGCTATTGTTTTCACGTGATTTTGTGCTTAAAGTTGTCGATTATTCTTATCTATCCAGGTACTTATTGGTAAAGCAAAAGTTGAAGGGGAGGAAGAACTTAGAAAAGTTGTTGTTTCCCTAAACGGTCTTGCTGGAATTGCTATCATCGAACAAAAGAACCACGAAGCTATCTCTTTGTACAAAGAAGCACTGGATTTTGCTCGTCAAAATATTGATGATTTTCGTGTTGACCCTTTGTTGAATCTTCATATCAACCACAATCTTGCGGAGCTGCTCAGAACTAGTTCTGAATTTTTAGAAGAATGCCCACTAAAAATACAAACTTCTCTTGTCTATAACAAACGAAAAAGAAAAGAAGCTAGCCATCCGGACTCAAATTTAGGTGCCATAAAGCGAAATAAAGTATCTGAGAACAGCGGATCAGTTTTGGCAACTGATGGTGCTGAAACCTCCGAGGACAAAAATATTATTGGACAAGCATCTACAAGTGTAGAGTTGCATGCAGAGAAGGATGTGGGATGCCACTCGTCATCTGAATGTTTTGCTGATGGTTGCTTGAGAAAGACATGCAACACACTCAAAGAAAAATATTTGTCAGTTTTTACTACAAAGCTACTAATAGCACAGAAGGATTTCAATGCATCAATGGAAGAGGTTGATCTCGTCACTATACTGCTATTTGTTTTTTGGTTGCAGCTTGCAACGAATGATCTTGATCCATGTCTCCTTTTCTTCTTTGGAATGTTATGTGTATTGTTGTATGTTTTCGATCTTGCTTTGTGCTCTACTCCATGATGTTTTGCCTCCGATCTAGTTCATGCAGCGCTAGACTAAACTCATCACTGTTCTCTAATGAGCTTCTGCCTCTAGGTCAGCACTCTAATAAAGAACTACAAAATCAGGGTATGGATTGGTGGCTATACGCTTTGGACTGCATCGAGAAGAATAAGGAATCCGCTGAGCTATTTAAGAAGATCGATAGTTCTAGCATTAAGAGCACCACTGGCTTGGGTACAACAGGAATATCATCCAGGTCAGCACGAAACTAGGTTCAGTTTGTTTTCGTTGCAATTTATGGTGGTTTTAACTATCTCGGAGTCAGTATCATGAAATTAATGAATGCAGATTTGGGGCACCCCTCACTGGAGCTCTATTTTTTGTTTTGAAAATGGCACTTTGGAGTTTAAAAAAATTCTAATTTTTTGAACGTGAATACATATACATGATATTTATATTCGCACAAAAGTTTCGGTAAAAAAGGCGTTTTATTTTGGGCTACAGAAAAATAGCAAATTTGTGGCTGTATAAAGGAGTACAAAACTCTTATTTGTCTCGAAATTTGTGTTTTTTTATGTAGCCCAAAATACAACGTACTTTTATATATTTTGGCAGATTTTTTGGCCACCAGAAATACGATTTCTTTGTTTGTTTTGAAAACGAGCTCCAGTGAGCTTGGGTGCATCAACGAGTTTTCCGAAATTAAAATCTTTTTAGTAGTTGATGGATAACTTGTTTTTTTTTTGATTCATAGGGTTCAAACTATTGCTGGCTTGAAGTATACAATTCAATCTAGCATTGATTCCCTGCAAGGTTCAAGGCAACAATTAATGATTAGGCTTTTGGAAATTGACAAAACAATGGATAACCCAAGGGACGAAGACATTGAGGGTCAGCGATATTGTCCGAACTGCTATGATGGCACTGGTTCTTTGTGCATCCAGTGTGAATTAGATGAGCTGTTTCAGGTAATCTTGTATCCTCGTGCTCTTTAAAGTATTCATGATCAGATGAAATTAATCATGTGTTATTTATCTCATCACTTCTAGGGTTATGAGGCTCGGCTCTTTGTTGTTAAGAAATCAAACAATGATTCTGTTATTGCTTCAGTAGATGAAGCACATGATTTGCAAAGGCGAAAATATGAGTTGAATCACTTTTTCCGCAACAAAAAAGCCAATGAAGGATCTGAAGTTGGTGGTGACAATAACAATCCAAGATCTGCTCGGGAAAACATACAGGTGAATTTTGCTTTATCTTAGTACAGATGATTGTCGTGTTTTCCACTTTGTTCATTTAGTTCAGTAGTTGTCACTTCATTTAATTATTCATTGACAATTTTTCTAGGATAGTGTCGCACCTTTCCATTTTTGAAAGGAGCTACAATAACCATCTCACTGTTTTTTTTGTAAGCTCATTTTTAGCTAACTTTTTTCAGCTTTCCTTCTCTCCGCAAGACTAGAATCTTTCTAATAACTATTAAGACACCCGTGCTGCGCTATAGAACCAAAAAACGATGTGAAACATTGTTTACTCAAGTTATATGTCAAATTAATTCACTCTGATGCTTTTATTTGTCGGGGTGGCATTGGAGACGATAGCTTGCTGCTATGCTCTTCGGTTTGTATGGTTGTACTTATTTAACTTCTGTCCAACTGAAGTTAACTAGAAATGTTTTTTGTGTGTCAGCTATCTTCAACTAAACCTGGCATTTAAATGAATCAAAAGTGTTCAATTATTTATCTGTTATTATTTTCATTTTATGGGACATTATTAATAATGCTTCTTAGAATACATTATTATAGTCTTATATGCTGCTTCTCCTTACAGGTCTACAGACATCCTTCTCAAACTGAGACTGTCCTAAGGGCTATTCGGGCCCACTCAAAGACAGTACTTGGAAAGCAATATGTCGAAATTGCGAAGAAACATTTGCTTCTTTTTGAGGTAAATCGTAGTTTATATGTTGACGGCTTGACACCTTCTCTTTTTGCATGCTTGAGATGGTCATATGTCAATGGCAATCGGTAAATTTAAGCACTGGGCATTATTCTACTGTAGCACAAGAAATATCAATACAAGAGGGCACATGATTGGAAAGAATGAGTAGCTTTTCCTTATAAGTTTAAAGTAATTTTTTGTCGTGTAATGATTTTTTATCAGAGGAAGAACACTTGTTTTGGCCAATACTACTCGGCCTGTTGTTGGGTGTAAAACCTGCTATGTCTTGTTTGATGAACGACATCTAGGGGCCATCATGAAAGAGAATGTAAGGGAGACTCTCACAATATAAATCGAAACCCAAATTTGTCCGTGGGACTTGAACCCATGTGGTGGGGGTTGTACATCCACTCCCCCAACCAAGTGAACTAGGCTCACTTCCTACATCAAGGAGACATAGCAGGTTCAAAACATATCCTGAGTGGTTCATTTTAGAAATCTTGGCATATGTCGGACCTTAAAATCTTGCTTACCTACTGTATATTTAGTTTAAAATGTGAATGTTCAAAACATATCCTGAGCTAGGATATTTTCTGACCATGACTGTTAATTTAGGCTATGCGCAAGGAGTTTTCTCTTGCAAGGACTTTGTCAATTTCTCAAAACCAATTGCTGCGTGCTCATGATGAGATCAAGATGTCTATCTCACGGCTACAGCTCAAAGAGAATGATGATGAGCCTAGTGCTGTCAATATTGTAACCAGAGAAGAACTCATACCATACAACGTGCAGTTCACGAGCGACAAATTTCTAGCTCTTTCATCTTTAGGTCGTATAAGGGGTCAACTCCGATACTTGAAGGTAAAATAATCACTCTTTTGCTCTTCTGTCTACTTGATATTCTGTTCTGAAACTGTCTTCCCTAAAGCAGACCTATTTTCCGTTTGAATTAACTTCTAATCATTTAGTTTTTGTATGTTTCCATAATCGATCACATTTCCATGTACTTTTAGGGATTGATGCTGCCCAAGTCAGGCAACAGTGTTGCTACGGCAGCTTCCTTCCCTGCCACAGGGCAAACTGGTTCTGAGATTATCAATGAACCATGCCCAGTTTGTCAGGAGAAGATTCTCGAGCAAAAAATGGTTTTCCAATGTGGCCACTTCATGTGCTGCAAGTGTGAGTACCCAGGTTTTCTCCTCAAATTTATTTACTAGTGATACTGTATGTAATTTTGTTTAAATTTACTTCAGTTGAAGAACACCATTAACTGACGTAGTTAGTGCTTCCGGCCCTCTACTGTTGGCTGTTCTGTTATAAGTATACAATATGTCTGCCCGCTTGTTGTATTATGGATTTTGCTTTATCAATCTTTTCAGTTTCAAATCCAACTGCAATGCCTTCTATAAGAAATGCAACACTGATATAACATCTGACTAAACCATGGATTATTCATGACAACTGTCTTCACTAAATTTATCTCATCGTTGCTCTCAGGTTGTTTGTACCTGACAGAACGAGCTGCTGGGAAGCACCAAAAATGGATTATGTGCCCTACATGCCGTCAACGTACATATCTTGAGAATGTTGCTTTTGTGGTTGAGAAACAGAGTGAAAATGCTGATAAACAGGCTGAGGATTTGGCAGAAAGCGCTATTTCTGTCCAAGGTTCATACGGAACAAAGGTTTCATTTATTTTCCTTGCTTATGACCATTCTATCTTTTTGTTCTTACGAAGTGAATGCTTGTACTGTTTAATAAATTTAAGCAGAATGACTGCTTCTCTAAGTGTCTTGCTTAGTTAGTGTAATAATCCATTTAATCTTTTTGTTCTTTTACTTGAACTTAGATTGAAGCTGTGACAGAAGGATTTTGAGGATCACTTCAACTGACGGAGCAGCCAAAGTACTTGTTTTTTCAAGTTGGAATGATGTTCTTGATGTATTAGAGCACTCCCTTGGTGCTAACAATATCTCTTATGCTCGAATGAAAGGAGGAAGGTGAGATACTTGTAGCCCAGGGCACACATGCTTTACTTATCTGTCTCACTCTGCTGAACACAATAATGTTATGAAATTAGATTTCCTGAAGTAGTTCCTTTTCCTTGTTCTGCTTCCAGTCCTGATAGTCGTTATTTTAGCAAAGTCTTTTGTATATGCTGATCTTATGGACAATGCAGTCGCTTAATGAAAGTCCATTTTCCTTCAGAAAATCGCAAGTGGCGCTCTGTCAATTTAAAGGTCAGGCATCCACTATAAATGGAGAGAAAATGAAGAAGGCAGTTTCCAAAATGCAGCCTGTTCAAGTATTGCTAATGCTTATCCAACATGGTGCAAACGGTTTGAATCTACTGGAAGCACAGCATGTAATTCTATTGGAGCCATTACTAAACCCATCAGCTGAGGCACAAGCTATCAGTAGGGTCCATAGAGTTGGGCAAGACAAGAGCACATTTATCCACCGGTTTATAGTAAGCACCATATCCTATGCATATTTATTTCATTCAAAGTATGCTTGAAAAAAAAACTCAAAGCGTTATTGATGTCAGGTGAAGAAAACAATAGAAGATAGCATATACAAAATGAACAGGGGCAGAGCTGTCTGCTCCACGATCAACCGTAAGTCAAAAAACTTCAAAGATGAGCTGGCTTTGACGCTGAAGGATGTCGAGGCACTATTTCCTGTGAAAGCACCTGATCAGCCTCCAGATGAGGAGAGTAAGGACCATGGTGATAGCTTGAGGAGTTTGCCTCCATCTGTTGCTGCGGGTTGGCTGCTGAATTGAGGGCTACCAATGGAGCAACATGATAACCAGCATCAAGTTAACAGAAGTTCATTCGCAAAAAAAAAAAAAAGTTAACAGAAGTTGTCTTGGTCTGACTGCAAATTTCAGTGTTCTTAAAGCTCAGGGCGTCCAAATTCAGATCAGAGTGGGAGGACCTAATTGTAGATGAATAGATATGATATGGTCATGAAGTTGCCGCATCACGAGAATCTGCGATCACCGATAGAATAGCGTAGAGCAGAGCATCGAAGCCAGTGAGGCCGTGGAGGTGTAGTTTAGGGAGATGATAAACGTGTAACATAGGTGGTTAGTTCGACAGAAGCATGAGCATGTTACATGGTCCATCTCATTTCACTTATTCGTTATGGTAATTCTTCCATGACAACTTGTGTCAGGTGTACAATGTTTATAAACGTAGCGTATGTATAGTTCTGTCTTAAAACTAGCGTAACATGTACAGGTTGTGTTAGTTATGGAATATTTTAGCTTCTTCACCCTGGGCTCGCCCACTTGTGACTGCTGCTTGCGTCGTGTAATCGGCTGTGCAAGTCGACAGGGCAAATATAATGGGCAACAGTGTCTTTTTTCTTGCTTCCGTCATTTGGTTTGCTGGTTTTGTTGTGAATTTGTCTTCCTGTCGTTTCTCTTCGGAAGTTGTCGTCTGCACCTAGGTGGAAGAAATAGACATGTCTTCTCCACGCACGAAAATAACCATATCTGTTGGGGTCCCCCTAGGGTGTTTCCGTGTTGCCATCACGCATGCATGTGCCAATGCAAAGACCAGTCATCGTAGATACAAATATGTTGACAGGAAAACTGTCTATGAGTAGCTCCCCCACTTGGCCCTTGCACAGTTTGTTGATGTGCCCAGTGCACTGCACACCAACACACATGTAGCAACTTTTAATCTGCGAGTTAGTTCTCTAATGTACTTTACGCGTTGTTGTTTACTGTTTACGGATAAATTATTGAGCCAGACGACTTATGTCCTGTAAGAAAATTGTCACGCATTTGACCCTTTCCCTCCCGCTTGTAGGTGAAAACTCTGAAATGCCAACATCGCAGAAAAAGTATGATAACTATAATATGCGCATCATGTATCTGAGAAAACTACGTTTGCTGAAGCAATTGCTAGGTTAGTTATCAGAGCTTGAACTAAGATGTTACCAGTTCCAAAGAAGCATTAGCATGTAAAACTGTATGTCAGGTGGACATGTCTATGTGCATTGCATGTGTACTTTCTGTTGCTGCTTCTTCACCCTGCTACGCCCACTTGTGCGGTTGTGCCTGCGGTTCCTGGTACTGGCTGATGTGCAAGTTGATCGGCAGGGACAAAAGGGCAACATTTTCTTTTGTATTTGCTTCTTTCATTTGTTTCTTTTTTCTTCAGAAGTAGCCATCTTGCTTCTTCAGAATTAATGATATCCAGTCCTCTAGTCATCCTACGTGGAAGATAGACAGTAGACGTGTCTTTTCCACACACGAAAAAAAAGCACATCTACTGGGCCCTTGTCCCTTAAGCATTTAAGGGTCTCATTTGGTTCAAAGAAATTTCACAGGCATTGTAGAGAACTTTATTTCTTACGAATGTTTTCTATGAAATCTATTTGGTTTGTAGGATTGGAAATTATATGGTTTATTCTACGATATACTTTGCATCCAGTTGTGAAGGGCGATTTTCATTTAGTTCAACCTCGTAGAATTTTTTCTTTGTTTCAACGACAAATATGACCAGCATCTAATCTTTTTATGAAAAATCCCCGTGTTTTTCTTATGAGATAATCAAAAAACATATATACACATTCCTATGTTTTCATTTCCTATAGAATCCAACATGGTATATCATCTATTTGCCACGGTTTCCTGTTATCTTGTTTTAAAACTCCTTCACACAAAATAGATAGTAAACTAAGGGGTCTCTCCGTGTATCATGCATTTGCCGGGCAAAGACCAGTCGTCCTAGACGCAAATATTTCATACGATTGTCTCTGACCACTTAGTTGTCTTGGCAGATGCTCCCCACTTGGACACAACTTGCTGGGGGACAGAGTGCACTGCACACAGAAGCAGTGGCGGAGCTAGAGCACGTAGCACCAGGGTGCCTACCGGTGCACCAAGAGGGAAAAACATATTTTTGGGGGTACATATGTGGTGAAGAATTGCTAGTTTACAAAGAAATTTTTTCTTAGCCGGTGTCCTGTGCACCCGGCTGAGTACACTTAGATCCGCCGGTGCACATAAGAACACTGCTAAATTACTATTTGTCTCCTGAATGATAAATTCATTGGTCGGTCAAAGAACATGACTAAATTATTACTCACTCCGTTCCAAATTAATTGACTTCCATTTGTTCACATGACACGTATAGATACATCCACATGTGAACAAATGGAAGTCAATTAATTTGTAACGGAGGGAGTAGTTCCCTGAGCACTTAACTTTTAATTATGCGCATTGTGCTTATGGTTAAAGTCATGTGCTGGACATACTTCCATGACCCGAAAGTGAAGTGGCACAGGCTGATTGGCCCTGTCTCCTGGACAGTTGTACTGTAAAAGAAAAGGATTCATGTGTCTTTCTTATGGCACATACACATTCCTTTATTAGTCTATTTTCAGTTGTTGTAGGATCTAACATGGTATATCATCTAATTCCCACGGTTACCTATTACCTTTTTTTAAAATTCCGTCGAACCAAGTAGACAGTAAACGTGTTTTGGTGAGACCGGTCGTCTGTGTTGCCATCATGCAAGTTGCTTCTGCGGGGTCAAATACCAGTCGTCCTAGATGCAAATGTTTTCGTAAGAAGATTGTCTTGTCTCTGAGCAGTTAGTTGTCTTTGGTAGATGCTCCCCACTTGGGACAGAACTTGGTACTGCTAAATTAGTACTAGTAGTTTCCTGAATGATAAATTAATTGGTTACATGCACTGCCGTTATACTCACTCCGTTCCTTAGAGCATCTCCACCGGCGCGTCCAATAGAGCGTCCGGCAAGTGTGTCGGACAAGTGCTAGTGGGCGCGCCGGTACGCGTTGCCGCCTATTGGGCCGGTCGCTCCCAATAGATTTTGTAGGAAAAAAATAAACTCTAAATATGGACGAACCGGCTATTTCATTGATTTCGAAGAACATTTAACAAACTTAAACGGAATTTGACAAACGACATTTAACAAACTTAAACGAAATTTACTAAATTTAAACTAAACCCTAAACCCCACTACACGGCAGCGTCGAGGAAGATGACTCTCTCGGCAGCGGCATGTCTTGCATTCCACAATGATCTCCGGCCGTCGAGGAGGAAGTGTCATCTCTGCTGCCGCCGGTGCTGAGGCTTTTGGTTTCGCTGGCGTCGGCTGCGGCCTTGAGGAAGTTATCCGAGTCGTCGTCGTTGTTGAGTGTGGTGGGGTTTGATCTAGCGGCGGCGGAGGGAGGCCTCTATGGCAGCCTGCATTCCCTCCCACTCCGGCTCTGGCTAGACGTCGTCGCTGTCCTCCTCCTCCTCCGGTGCCGGGGCCGGTGCCGGTGGTGGGGCAGGTTCATGCGCCCCCTCCTCCGGTGTCCGTGACGCTGTTGTCTCCGGCAAGGGGAGGTAGGCCAGCTTGTCGTGGGACAACGAGCGAGCGCGCTCATCGTCAGAGTGGAACCACTCTGGCGGTGGCTCCCGCATGCCGCTGGGGAGGAAGAAGGAGCCACAACGCGCCTCGTGCTCCGCGTCGATCATGACGTCCTAGTGCGGCGACAAAATGGAGTAGAAGGGAACGGCGCGCTGCTCCCATGGCAGGCCCCTCCACTGCGGCATGATGTACTTGAGGCGGGCTCTGCTGCTCAGCGGCGACGCCACCATCACCTTGACGATGTTCAGCATCCACCCCGGTGGGAGCACAAAGCCGTCTGGCACCGGTATGTTGTGCCGGCGTTAGTCCTCCACCTCCAAGGCCGACAGCATCGTCGGAGGAGGCACCGTGCGGGAAGAGCTGGCTGTGCCTGCAAGGAAACCACACGACGACAGAGGGTATGCCGCCGGTGGTGCCCGGGAAGAGCTGCCCTGCTCGGGGCGGCGGCGCATGAAGAGGTCTGCCTCGCGCTGCTCTGCGCAGCGGCGCTCCTGGGCCGCGTTCCACTCCTCCTCGCGCCGCATCTCGCAGGCAAACGCCTGCCCCATCATCCGCTCCTCGTTGAGGAGGCGTTGTTGCTCGAGTTGCTCGTGGCGGCGCTCAGGGGTCATGGCGACGTTGCGGCGGGCGGGCAACGTCCTCTGCGCTTTGCTCCGACCGCGGCTTGCGGCTGCCTGGCATGGTGGCTAGGGTTTTGGTGGGAGAGGCGAGGTGAAATGTTGTGTGGAGAGGAGAGCCGCGTTGGGCGCCGTTTTAAAGCCGGCGGGGAGCGGAGGAGGCAGGTGGTCGCATTAACGCCGCCACCGGTGCGTCTGCCACGCGCATTGATGACGACACGTGTGCGTGTCACCGCCTGACCTTCTAGTGCTGCGCTCGACGCGTCGCGTCGTCTGCGCCCGCCTAGGGAGTCGCTTCGTCATTAAAACGCACATACCGGCCACAATAAATCCGCCCGTCAGGTTTCGACGTGGCACGTGTTGCCGCGGTTGCCGGCACGCCCGCTTGCGTCCCTACAATCAGGGTGCGCAGCGGGGTTGCCGGGCGCTCTATTGGGGCGTGCTGGCGACATTTTGCCGATTGGGCGCGCCGCTAGGGGAGGGGGGGGGGGGGGGGGGGGGGGTTGGTTGGTGCTGGCGCGCTCAATACGCCTATTGAGAGCACTATTGGGCGCGTGGGTGGAGATGCTCTTAATATAAGATGTTTTGGCTATTTGACATGTTGACTAGATAAAACATCTTATATTGGGGAACGGAGGGAGTATATGTTTAGAACATGACTATATTATTAGTTTCCTTGCTACTGCTAAAAGTTAATACCACATTGCACTTACGGTTAAAGTCATGTGCTAGACGACATCCATGACCCGAAAGAAAAGTGGCACACGTTAGTTGGCACTTTCTCCTGTTCTCCAGCTGACCCGCTTGCACTGTAGAAAAACAAGGATTACTATTGTACCGTAATCAATTTGTTAAAAGAGTAGTAGATTATTCGTAGTGCTAACATCATGACTGTGCAACCCATTTTGCAAGGGATTTGTGCAGGAGACTGAGCCACGACCATGCAATGCGTGAGAGACGGCCGCCCGCGCGTTGATGAGCTCACCCCGCTGCGTCACAGCGATGACCGGCGATGACGCCCCGACGTCGCAGGGGCACACATTTGGCCGGGGCCCGCCTGCGCCCGCCTATTCCGCGCCACTTCCTCCCTCTCTATCGCCTCTTACTTTTCCCCCCAACTTCTCACGGCGCACCAATAAAAACTGGAGCCATGAGCCCATGAACGGTGAGCACACCCTACCAAGCTAACTACTCTGCGGCCGGGAAGTTGCCCTCCTACTGGCCCGCCGGCTTGCAAGCTAGCATGACGTCCCATGGTGGCGATGATGACGGCGAGAGCTCACAGCCAGCGCCTCCGCCTGTGGTCTACGACAACCTGGTCGAGGTGTGCGAGCACGCGAGGATGCTGCAGAGCGTGCTGCAGGGTTCATCGCCTCGCGTGGCCAGCCACGCTGGGGAGCTGGTGAAGGGGATGATGGCCAAGCTGTCGAGCGCTATGTCGGTGCTGGATACCATCGGCGGCGTGGCGGTGGCATCGTCATCGGGGGCAGGGCAGGGACCAGGCCGTAGGAGGAAGAGACCTGGCGCTGCGGCCACGGCCGGGCCACAACGCCGGAGCAGCTCGAGGAGAAGGTGAAGAAAGTCTAAAACCCACCCTTAATTAACCACCGTGCTAGTAGCTTGCTAGTAGCTCTCAGTATAGATGCACTTCACTATGGACGCGATTTAACAAGTTATTCTGCGGCTTCCTCTTTTTCGCAAATTGGACTATTAATTCGGCCTAGTGGGGGGACTTTACGCGCCAATGATCATGGAAGGAAAGTAGCTATGACCTTCCGTCGTGAGATCGAAAAGACCAAAAGTTCATGCATCTAAGATCACTTGGCCACTTGGGTGTCCCCTTTTGAAAAACAAAGAGATCACTTGGGTCTTGGGCATGGATGCATGCATGGGCTTAGCAAATCATATGTGGTTGCTAATTAATTCGATGTGTTATGCATGGTAGGACGAAGAGCCCTTTCATCAAGATGGTTACGGCTAGGACGCTCGATGACGGCAAGTCATGGAGGAAGTACGGGCAGAAAAAGATACACGATTCTTCTAACCCGAGGTACACATATGTACTACTCTTATTATGTGCAGTGCATATATAGATCTACTACTCTTATTATGCCAAGAACTATTCTTATTATGTGCAGTGCATATATAGATGTACTACTCTCTTTTTTTCCGATAAAGGGAGCTTTATTATTACTTAAAGAATTTTAAGCATTAAACCCGGCCTCTGCATAATTAGGATGTACACAGCCGCAGTGTTATGTCGATCTGTTCTGTTGTGTGGCGGCTTAATTTGCAAAAATAAAATAGCTCTCGTAGCAAGAAGCTAAGTGAGATATTGCCGCAGGTGCAGTTCCAAAAAGAACAGCACAATTCCAATATGTCTGAGTGTTGTCGAACTATAAGTACGTAAAGAGTGATTATTGAATCATTCATTGAAGCTGGCTAGGAAAGGACACACTTGCCAACTGGTTGATTATACTCTAGCAAGTTGACCTTTTAATTTCATTTTTTGGGGTGAGCTTTTTGATGGTTCAAATGCACGCATGTTGTGCTTCTCTATACATAGCACTAGTTGTTGCATAGGTGTTCTAGGCTATTGCTAGCTAGCTAGACTCGTAGCTCACATTGGTAGACTGGGTAAGATTGCTAACTTACATATGCGCATATGTATCCAGGAGCTACTACAGGTGCACGCATAAGCCAGATCAAGGCTGCATGGCCACGAGGCAGGTCCAGAAGTCCGAGTCCAACCCCTCCGAACACGAAATCAGCTACTACGGTCAGCACACCTGCAGTGATCCCTCCATGTTCGCATCGTCCATCGTCCAAGGTGCCGTCGCCGCCACTGCACCGTCGGATGGTGGAAATCTCATCAGCTTCGCACCCATCAATGGCGCCGCCGCAAGCACGGGCACGACCGCTTTTCCTCATCGTTTCGTGAAAGAGACGACGGATCATCGGATGGTCTTCTCCCGGTTCTCCAGCTACAGCTCGTCGCCGGCGCCGCCAGAGGGCGCGCTCAGCGGCTCGCCATCGCCGGCTTGCTACGAGAAGTTCAAACAGTACAGAGGCGGGCAGCTCGCCGACGTTCTGGGGCGGACGACGTCCGCGTTTACCGTGGGGTCAGCCCCGGCGGAGTACTGGCCGGTGGTGGAGATCGCCGGCGTCGACATGGATGCTGGGGCAGGCATGGACAGCTTCCCTTCCTCTCCAAGCAGCCTCGGGTTCATGTCAGGCTCTCTCGAATCGTTTGGCGGCAATAACCTTGGCGGCGACGACGACTTGTTTGGCTTCGATTCCTGACGATGGTTATTGCACATTTGCACCATGCATGCATGCTTGTCGTTGTAACACGCTTGCAATTTGCATGCAGGGTACTATATATATTTTCCTGGACATGTAAAGATATGAACCTGTATATTTACGTATATCTAGTAAAAAAGGCTAGCTAGCTACATAATCTGTAATGTATTGGCGTGCAACAAGTTGTCCGTTTGTATGTGTCAAAAATGTAAGTACGTATGTACATACGACGTCAAATTGTGGTTTAGTAAATGTTGGTATCTATGTACTATATTTTTAGTTGATATTTAGTACTCCTATATATTACTGGAAATATGTTTCTCTTTATCTAACAAAGTATACATATTTTTCGATATAGTGTTGCTACAGTATTGCTGTTTAGAGTTTTCCTAAACAAAAGCAGGGATTGAATCTACTCCCTCTGTTTCTAAATGTAAGATGTTTTGGCCTTTATCCACATTCACATGTATACAAATATATCTAGACACATTTTTAGTATGCATGTTCACTCATTTTAGTGTGTATCTAGACAATATGTGAAACACCTAAAACATCTTACATTTAGAAACGAAGGGAGTATTTGTTTATGACTCAAGGATCTAATCGATCAATCTGTTAAACTGGGGTTGATGCCATAATTTTAATGTTCAAAACAAATAGTTGAGCTATTATTGTGAAAACCACGACATCGTTACTTTTGAGAAACCTTTGGGAAAGGAGGACCTAGCACTGTAATAATTCTCTATTAAGAAAAAGGCCCTCCTCTTAAGAGAACCGGATAAAAAATACATTGTTTCGTCCGTTTTGATAAAGGTAAATATATTAATATCAAGAATATACCAATTACACATGGGTTCAGAAAAGAGATAATGTTTATATCTAGTTGAGAGATCAAGGATGCACACAAGTAAAAAAAAGGAACATGACTGCCAAAGCGATCAATAGCTCGTAGAAGCATGAAACAACAACCACTATTGACAATATCTGGACTGCGAAAAGTTTATCTCAAACCACTCCTTAAGGAATGAAAACAATGCACAAACGTTATCATTGCCTGATCTAACCACCAAAATCAGACCATGGGTTTTCACCCCGAAGTAAGTCCGGGAAATATCCTCACAGTGCCCTCAATAAGGGTACGACTATAAGGCCGCCATTTCCAGGTATAAACAATGTAGGTCAGACCTAATATTTTTGCCCCAGAAATTGAGACTCGGTACTTGAATACCAGCACAAAAATTGAAGTCACTTTGTGTTTTCGCCCCCACTTTGCCGAGAACACTGCTACAAAGTACCAATCACTTGGGCCGATAGTCGTCGCGAGCACAATTTTAACAATAGACATGCATAATCATGACATGGACATCACCACACCATTGAAAAACCATGCCAATGTAAAGCGAGCTGCCAAGGTGCCGTTGTCATTCCCCGCGCCTGCCAGCACCGTCACGAACTCGACATGATCCACTGAGATGAACTATTGTACTCATCATCGAATGCGTGATTCGATGGTAGAACCTTGTGCTTAATTAGTTCATGTATGTTTTGTCCTTAGCGTTTGAGGGTTGTGGATGGACTCACATTTCCGAGACTAATGTCAAGACAGTGAGATGACTAAGTTCTACTTGTCATAGAGCATAGATATGCTGATCCGGCTTAAACTACCTGAGCTAAAGATTTAATCCGGCTGGACTGACCCAAGGATTTGAGTCAGCATGATCAAGTCGTCATACATACCGAGCAATGTAATCCTTTGACCCGAGGTGCTCGCACTATCCGAGCTGCGGATCAGCCGGCTTTGAGCTCACCAAAAGCTATCCGTAACTGGCAGTTATAAAGGCGGTGCTTTGACCATCTATGAACCAAGCCGCGTCAGGTGGTTCACCAAGACAGAATTTGCCCCTCCAACTCAGAGAGTATGTGGGACCTCTCGTGTGTCACGACTCGGAAAGCATGGCCATGTGCGACTCGTACATGTGATGTTCAAGTCAACACGACTAAGATGTTAGTCGAGTTGAGTTGCATATCACGGAACGAGAAGTGAAGATTAAGCAGCACAGGATGATGACCGGCTCACCTATGGGGCTTAACATACAATATCGCGTGGCAAAGAGATTTGGACATACTGTCACATTGGGAAAGTCTTTACTTATAGGTATTTGTGAGTCGACATGTTTTGCTATTCGATTGATCAGTTCTGAGTGCAATTCAAACTCTGTCCGGCTTACCGTAAGCCTGCTGGGTCACATACTTAAGAGAGTGGAGCAAAGAGCCGAAAAAGGTTGGACCTAAGACTGCAACAGGACACTGGTTAGTGGGTGGAACCCACATAACTAGTGTTAGGGTTTTGGGGCAGAGGGACACAAGGGTTATGTCCCCTCATCCACTCCCTATATAAAAGGGATGGAGGGCGGCAGCAATGCACACAGTAGTACATGAGGCCGCGCTAGTGAGTGGAAGGAAAAAAACGTATTGTTGTGCCACATTCACGCCGCAGGCACCCCCGATCCACCTCCAATCCCGCGGCGCCGGAGTTTAGTCTAACAAACTTTCCGTCGCCGCTCCACCATGTACGTGTGTGCGCTCGTAGAGGAAACACGCGTGTGGTGCTTGGTCGGAGCTGAGCCGGAGGATCGCCACAGAACTCGTTGAAGCTGTGGACTCAAGGAGTCGGACCAGAGACTACAAGGGTCCACCGTCCCGAGCGACACGCCACCGATAATCCGCAACCGCGTGTGGAGTGGTAATAAATCGTTGGCTATCTCCTGAGCCAGATCTTGGGTGTGCCTGTCAAAGTTACGTAGCGGAACCGATAGCCCTCGTTGGAGCGATCAGGTTGCATGTTATAGGAGGTAGGAAAAGCCCCTACCGTGGCGTACATGTCTATACGTATACGAGTTGGTATACTATACCATACTCGATACATACACCCTATTACATATTCCAACACCCTCCCTTAATCTAAACTTGAGAAAGATTTAGATTACGCCTAAATTCATGAAGGTTTGTAACAGGAAGAGCCTTAGTAAAACCATCTGCAACCTGATCTTTACTAGAAATAAACTTGATATCTAAGTGTTTGCTTGCCACTCGTTCTCTGACAAAGTGGAAATCAATCTCAATATGTTTGGTACGTGCATGGAACACTGGATTTGCTGACAGGTATGTTGCACCAATGTTATCACACCATAAACAAGGTTTCTCTTTTAACCGAACTCCAAGTTCCTTGAAAAGTGCTTCAACCCATATTAATTCTGCTTTGGCATTGGCTAAGGCTTTATATTTAGATTCTGTACTTGATCGTGAGACTGTGGCTTGTTTTCTGGCACTCCAGGAGACCAGATTTGGTCCCACAAAGATTGCAAAACATCCAGTGGAACGTCTATCCTCAAGATAGCCAGCCCAATCTGCATCTGAAAAGGCACTCAAGAGTGTGGATGAAGATGGCTGAAATGTAATACCAAGCTTGGTTGTACCCTTGACATATCGCAAAATTCTTTTAACAGACGCCCAATGAACAGTTGTAGGTGCATGTAGATACTGACAAACCTTATTAACAGAATAAGACAAATCTGTAAGAGTAAGGTATTGTAGAGCGCCAACAACACTATGATACCTCGTGCTGTCTTCAGGACCTAGAAGATCCCCTGCATCAAGAGAGAGAGGATCGGTTGAAGACAATGGTGTGCTTTCCGGCTTGCATTGGTGCATATTTGCTTTCTCAAGTAATTCTGAAGCATACTTCTCCTGTGTCAATATCAATCCATTTTGTATTTTCTTCACTTCAATGCCCAAGAAGAAATGTAACTCTCCAAGATCTTTAATAGCAAATTTTTCATTTAAATCTTTGAGCAGAGCAGAAATGGCATGATCGGAGGAACTTGTAACAATTATGTCATCAACATAAATCAGCATAAATATGGTGATATCAGACTTTTGGTAAAGAAACAAGGAAGTGTCTGCTTTGGAAGGAATGAAACCTAGAGCTGATAACTTGGAACTGAGTCGAGAGTACCATGCTCGAGGAGCTTGCTTTAACCCATAAAGAGCCTTATCAAGTTTGCAAATGTGATGAGGAGCATTGGGATCTTCAAACCCTGTTGGTTGTTTCATGTAGACCTCCTCTTCTAAAACACCATGTAAAAAAGCATTTTTCACATCAAGCTGTCACAATTTCCATCCTCTAGAAACTGCTATGGACAGCACAGTTCTGATAGTAGCTATTTTAACAACAGGAATAAAAGTATCCTCATAATCAATGCCATACCTTTGTTTGAAACCTTTTACAACAAGGCGAGCTTTATACCTGTCAATTGTACCATCTGCATGTTTCTTGATACGATATACCCATTTGCAATCAATCAAGTTTTTATTTGAGATGGGAGGAACCAAATGCCATGTTTTATTTTGGAGCAATGCATCATATTCTTCCCCCATTGCTTTGCGCCACTTTGGATCCTCAAGAGCATCAGAGAGAGAACGTGGTTCATCTTTAGATGCAAGCATACTAAAACGAACAGTACCATCTTTATAAATTTTTGCTTGTTTTCCATACCTTACTGTACCATCTTTGAATTGTCGCGGTTGTATAATGCCTTTCTGTAGCCGAGTACGAACTCCAGGTGCAGGAGAAGTAGCAGGAGAATCGGACACAGAAGATCCAGAGGAATCTGCAGATGCTGTGGAGCCGGCCGGTGACATGGCAGAAGGAGATTGGGCATCCCCACCGTGCCCATGTGCGCCGCAGGCAAACCATTGCGCGCCGGCGATGTGGCAGCTGGCGAGTGGGTCGCAGACCCTGTCGAGGCTGTCGGGGACAGCGGAGGCGACAGCGGGCGGGACCGCCTCGACGTGGCAGCAGGGGACCGGCGCGGAGGCGTGTCCGTGGTCGAAGCAGCAGGCGACGCTGCGGGCGAATCCGCCTCGGGATGATCCGAGGTCACAGGAGAATCCTCCTCGGATCCGCCACCAGATTCGTCATTTTGTACAGAGTTTTGTTCTTCTTTGTTTGACTCTGTTTCTTCACCGTTTTGAATGGAATTTGAACTGGCTGGTTCATCTTCGAACAGGCTATCATCGGAGTCATCATTTTGCAATTTTTCCTGGTCATGGTTAGCAACATTGGGTATGATGGGTAAAGGCATATGATCATCATGTTGTACATCCCCACTAGTAAAAGAAGTTGAATGTGTAGGTAAAAGAAGAATTTCATTGCGGAGACGTCTACCAGTATTAGGATGTAACTTGGCAAAAGGGAACACATTTTCATCAAACACAACATCACGAGAAATATAAACACGTCCAATGGAGACATCAAGACATTTGACACCTTTGTGGCGAGGACTATAACCCAAGAACACACACCGTGTGGAGCGAAAAGCTAGCTTTCGTTTATTGTATGGACGAAGATTTGGCCAACAAGCACAGCCAAAAATGCGTAGAGAATCATAGTTGGGTTTAGTGTGAAGAAGACGTTCAACAGGAGTTTCAAAATCAATTACCTTACTAGGAAGTAAATTGATAAGAAAAGTGGCTGTGAGAAAAGCTTCATCCCAAAATTTCAATGGCATAGATGCGTGTGCAAGCAAGGCAAGACCAACCTCAACTATATGTCTGTGTTTGCGCTCAGCGGAACCGTTCTGTTGATGTGCATAGGGGCAAGAAACATGGTGTGTGATGCCAATTTTCTGGAAGAAGCCATTGAGTTTTTCATACTCACCACCCCAATCAGTTTGCATAGTGACTATTTTCCTATCAAACTTACGCTCAACAAAGGATTGAAAATTGAGAAAGACTTGATAAACATCAGAACGGTTCTTGAGCAAATAGATCCAAGTAAGTTTACTGAAATCATCAATGAAGCTTACATAATATAAATGTTTTCCTACAGAAGCAGGTGCAGGACCCCATACATTGGAAAATACTTGTTCCAGAGGAACAGTAGATACACTAGAGGAAACAGGGTACGACAACTGATGGCTTTTAGCTAACTGACAGGAATCACAAATGTAAGGATTTATTTCAGGAGTGAACGAAATTTGGTTTTTCCTAAGAACTTGCTGCACCACAAACGATGAAGGATGTCCTAAGCGGCGATGCCATGTAGAAGACGATGTCTTTATTGTGACGAAAGCTTGCTTGGAGGACCCGGTAGAGTAAGGCACTAGCGGGTAGAGGCCACCATGACACGGTCCTTTAAACAGAATTCTTCGTGTGGCCTGATCCTTAATCAAAAATAAATATGGATAGAATTCAATAAAAACATCATTGTCAAGTGTAAGTTTATGAATGGAAACAAGATTCTTAGAGGCACTAGGAACATGAAGAATATTGTTGAGATGTAAATTACTATAGGGAGTATGCAACATAGAATGACCAATATGACTTATAGACATACCATTGCCATCAGCAGTGTGCACACGATCACGGCCCTTGTACTTGTCATAGGTTGTCAGCTTGTGTAATTCTCATGTGATATGATCCGTGGCACCACTATCAGGGTACCAATTTGTATCAACTCCATAAGAGGCAGCATTGGCTCCTTTTTCTTCACGAACATCATCATCTGAGTCAGACCGGGAGTCATCCTTGAAGCGCCACCAACAGTCAGAGGCAGGGTGGCCATGTATCTTGCATATTTGGCAGGTAACATTGACATACGGGGTCGGAGCACGGCCATGTCCACGGCGACGTACTCCATCATCACGCCGGCAGCCACCTTCACGACGGTCATCATTGCGACGACGATCGGTGTCCCAACGTCCAGCATCATCCCGACGCCCACCATCACGGCGCCCTTGGGCCTCTCCGAATCAGACCGATCTCGGCCACGGTCGCGATCCCCGCGGTCACGGTCCCCGCGATCACCGCGGTCGGCAGAGCGGCCACGGTCTCCACGCCCGCGATCACGATCAGCAGAGCGCCCACGGTCACCACGTGAGCGATTTTCATAGCCACTGTCACGGCCACGACGAGCAGCATTTGCGGAGGAGGTGAAGCTGGTATCTTGCCCGGTAGCAGCGAGCATGTCCTGACGCATATCATGTGCACAAATCTGGGCATAAAGATCATCTGAAGTAATTGCATTGTTACCATTAACAGCGGCGACCACATCATTGTAGGTGCCATCCAGTCCATTGACGATGTAGCCCACCATCTCGTCCTCCTTGACAGGCTTACCAATAGCAGCAAGCTCGGACGCGAAGCCTTTCATCTTCGCGAAGAACGCAGAGGCGGTGAGGTCATTCTTCTTCGTGCCATTGAGGGATCCCCGGAGCTGGTTAACCTTGGCACGAGATCCAGCACTGAACATCTTGGTGATGACGGCCCACACACCGGCCGTCGAGTCAATGCCAACGACATGGGCGATGATTTCCGGCGAGAAGGAGTTGATGATCCAACTCAGAACCATCGAGTCCCGGAGCAACCATGCGCTATAGGCAGGGTTTGGGACAGTAGTTTTCTTTCCATCCGTGTCGACCTCCAGAACTTTCACCGGCGCAGTCTCGGTGCCATCAAGCAGATCAAGCACTTGAGCACCACAGAGGGCAGGGTAGACCAAGGTTTTCCAAAACAGAAAATTGGACCTGGTCAGCTTTTGGGAGGGAGGATTCCCCAGAGCGGCGAGCAGGGACGTGGTCGAAGAAGAAGACGCCATGAAAGCCGATGGAGATGGGTTTTCCGATCAGAGGATCGTTGCGGGTGTGAGGTTTTCCGATCACAAGATCGTAGGGTTTTGGGTGTTTCTGATCAAGAGATCGTGAGAGCGTTTCCGATCAGAGATCGTGAGGGCTTGTGGTTTTGGGTGTGTGATGACGTGAAACACACGTTCGTTGGGAGACCCCAAGAGGAAGGTATGATGTAGTCAGCAGCAAGTTTTCCCTCAGAAAGAAACCAAGGTTATCGAACCAGTAGGAGCAGCAACTCTTCAGAAGGTTGTCAACGGCGCCAGAAAAATAGCTGTCGCAGGGAGTCTGGACTGTTGACGTGGAATCTGCACACAACACAATCAAACTACTTTGCCCCAACGAAACAGTGAGGTTGTCAATCTCACTGGCTTGCTGAAAACAAAGGATTAAACGTATGGTGTGGAAAATGAGTATTAAATTGCAGAGAATGAAAAAGGAACAGTTTGCAGTTTGTGGTTGTTTAATCAGTGTAAAAGAATGGACCGGGGTCCACAGTTCACTAGTGGTGTCTCTCCATAAAAGATAACTAACATGTTGGGTGAACAAATTACAGCTGGGCAATTGACGAATAGTGAGCGCATGACAATGCATATACATGACATGTTGACTACTATGATATTTAATTGGGCATTACGACATAATACATAGACGTTATCCAACAGCATCTATGACTAATAATCCACCGCCGGGTTGTCATCCGAGTCCCCCGTTGGTATTAAGTTGCAAGCAACGGATAATTGCATTAAGTAAAGTGCGTAATGTAAACAAACACATATGCCCGTGGACATAGCATCGTTAGGTTATCCCTAGTGGCAACAGCACATCCACAACCTTAGAACTTTCTGTCACTGTCCCAGGTTAAACGGAGACATGAACCCACTATCTAGCATAAATACTCTCTCTTGGAGTTACAAGCATCTACTTGGCCAAAGCATCTACGAGTAACGGAAAGCATGCAAGATCTTAAATAACATATAAGATAGATTGATAATCAACTTGACATAATATTCAATATTCATCGGATCCCAGCAAACACAACATGTAGCATTACAATAATATGATCTTGATCATGTAGGGCAGCTCACAAGATCTAAACATGATGGCACAAAGTGGAGAGACAACCATCTAGCTACTGCTATGGACCCGTAGTCCAAGGATGAACTACTCACGCATCACTCCGGAGGCAGGCATGGCGATGTAGAAGCCTCCGGTGACGATTCCCCTCTCCGGCAGGGTGCCGGGAAGAGGTTCTGAACCCTCCCGAGCTAGGGTTGACGACGGCGGCGTCTCTGGAACTTTTCGTGGATATTTGCTCAGGTACTTAGGGTTTTCGCGTCGGGGGGAATAAGTAGGCGAAAGGGCGGCGGCTGCGGACCCCCGAGGGGCCCACACCACCCAGGGCGCGGCAGAGGGGGGCCCGCGCCCTGGTGCGTGTGGCCTCCTGGTGGCCCTCCTCTGCTGCTCCTTCGCTCCGTCAGGCGTGTTCTGGAAAAATAGGCACCCCCGTGTAGTTTCGTCCAATTCCGAGAATATTTCCAGACTAGCTTTTCTGGAATACAAAAACAGCAGAAAACAGGAACTGGCACTTCGGCATCTTGTTAATAGGTTAGTCCCAAAAAATGTATAAAAGTGATATAAAGTAGATGCAAAACATGTAGCAATTGGTATAAAACAAGCATGGAACATCAAAAATTATAGATACGTTTGAGACGTATCAGCATCCCCAAGCTTAGTTCCTACTCGTCCTCGAGTAGGTAAACGATAAAAACAAAATAATTTTTGAGGTGACATGCTACTATCATAATCTTGATCATATAATATTGCAAGGCACATGTAAATGAATGAAGTGATCCAAGTCAATGGTCTATAATTTGCTACCAAATAGATAATGAGTAAACAATGAATCACACAAGCTAAACGTTTTCATGAATAGTACTTTCGAGACAAGCATCAAACAGTTTTGCATAAGTGTTAACTCATAAAGCAATAGTTTCTAACAAAAGGTATTTAATCAACACAAAGGAAGAATTTAGTTTCAGCATTTGCTTCAACTTTCAACATATTTATCTCATGGATATTGTCAACACAAAGTAGTATAACAAGTCCAATACATTGCATATAACGCATGTTGTAACAAAGTTGACACTAGTGTTTGCTTGTGGAAGACAGAAAGAATAGGAAAACTGACTCAACATAAAAGTAAAAGAAAGGCCCTTCGCAGAGGGAAGCAGGGATTAAATCATGTGCTAGAGCTTTTAGGTTTTTGAAAGCATATAGAGATTGCATAAAATATTTGATACTCCTCCCAACCTTGCTAACACAAGCCATGGCTAACCGAATCCTCGGGTGCCTTCCATCAATCACATACCATGGAGGAGTATCTATTTTTGAGAGGTGTTTGTTAATTGTCAACGAATGGTAGCGGGTGAGAACAGTATTCTACCTGTCGAACGGACTTTTAAGAGCGGCTCCCATGAAGGACGTTATTTCTACCAGCAAGGCAGATCATCCCTCTTTCTCTTTGGTTTACACACATTCAGGTATTTCACTGTTTGTCATTGCTTACTGATGAATCAGGGCAAAAGTGTGAAGAGAATTAATTGGTTAAAGTTGTAATTAATTGGGACTGGGCACCCCGTTGCCAGCTCTTTTTGCAAGTTATTGGATAAGCGGATGTATATGCCACTAGTCCAGGTGTAAAAGTCCACTCGACAAATAGAATAAAGAATAACCACACTAATTCCTCATGAGCTAGTAAACATTGACACAAAAAGGGAATAATAACATTTTGAATAATTTAAAGGTAGCACATGAAAAATTTACTTGGAGTGGCAAGGAAATACCACATATAGGTAGTTATGGTGGACACAAATGGCATGGATTTTGGCTCAAGGATTTGGATGCACGAGAAGCATTCCCTCTCAGTACAGAGTTTAGGCTAGCAAGGTTATGTAAGCAAACAAGAATATCAACCCGTACACCAAGTTTTATATGACAAACATATTGCAAACGTTATAAGACTTCATACCGTCTTCCTTGTTAACCAAACCCTGTTATTAGAAAATATCTAGACCTTAGAGGTACCACCGATGCAAACCAAATTTTCAACAAGCTTTACGGTAGTTCTTCACTAATAGGCTTAACTCATGTGATGCACAATTTAATCATGATCTACTTGTTAACTCAAAACAATTGACAAGCATCAAGTTATCCATTTTAGTGATCTACAAGATTAAGCAAGTTTTTCCTTATACCAATTACCACATGCAACATTTTCTGAACCAACCAAACACCAATCAATTTATTTCATCAACTCTCCAAACAAATATAAGTGAAGCAAGAGAGTACTTTCTACAAAAGAAAGCTAATAGCTCTGACAAGAGATACATGAAAACAAGAGCTAAAAGCTGAACAGCGCTAGATATGAATACTCAACAAATATAAGTGAAGAATAGGAGTATTCTCATGAAAAAGCGGAGCGTGTCTCTCTCCCAATCAAGAATGCTAGGGTCCAGTCAAGCTTTATTGAAAATAAAAGTGCAATACTGAAAATAAAAGCACACAGACGCTCCAAGAAAAGCACATATGATGTGAAAGAATTAAAATATAGTTTCACTAGAGATGACCTGATAATTTTGACGATGAAGAAGGGGATGCCTTGGGCATCCCCAAGCTTAGACGCTTGAGTCTTCTTGAAATATGCTGGGGAGATCCATGGGAGCCTCCCCAAGCTTAAGCTCTTCACTCTTCTTGATCCTATTATATCATCCTTCTCTCTTGACCCTTGAAAACTTCCGTCACACCAAACTCAAAGTAGATCTCATTAGAGGGTTAGTGCATAATCAAAAATTCACATGTTCTATAAAGACGCAATATGATTTGTTACTTTAAACATTAGCTACAGCCACTGATGTTATGTGAAGCTCTTCCACCCAAAAAAGAATTTCACTCAACACTAGTAAAAGAGAGAATGCAAAAATAAAAAGGCATAATCTGTCTAAAACAGAACAGTCCGCAAAGACGAATTTTTTCGAGGCACTTACGACGCTCAGATCGAGAAACTCTGAACTAATGAAAGTTTCAGACATTCATAAAGATTACGCACAAAAATTTCAGATTTAATTAACAATCTGGTGATTTTAGGAATTTCGTACAGTGAACAGCAAAAATCTGTTTCTGCGCAGCAATCAAAATTAAGCATCATCTTATCATTAGAGGCTACTCTTGGCACAACAATGCGAGAAAATAAAGATACAAAGGAGTTGCTACAGAAGTAAACAAACTCCTTGACTCAATAAAAGAAAAATTGCAGAAAAATAAAATGGGTTGCCTCCCATAAGCGCTTTTCTTTAACGCCTTTTAGCTAGGCACAAAGCATGCATCAAGTATTACCAAGTGAAGAAGCATCAACATTCTTACGCTTAGCTCTCTTACCTTTACCTTTATCTTTAGGAAATACTTGGTTACACATAGGTGAAGAGGCGAAATTCATAGTGCCTTGGCCCACATCTATTATTGCTCCAAAGCGTTTCAACAGAGACCTTCCAAGCGTAATTTGTCCTACTCCTGCACATTCAATGACAAGATAATCAATAGATATTGTTATCCCTAAGAGTTTTGTAAATACTCCTTCGCTACTCCCCTTGGTAATTTAATAGTATTATCACCCAAAGTTATACAATCTTCGCATTTGGAAAGCTCCCAAAGATTTAAGGAATCATAAATATTCTTGGGCATTAAACAGAATTCAGACATAATATCACAGCGAGAATGAAAAGTTTCACCATTTATAACAACTTTTACTGAGGGAATCCATCCCGATGGTTCAAAATTTACTGGCACATTATCATAATGTTCACGAATCTGATTATACCCTTCTTTTAGACCAGATATGTTCGTTTCAAGAGCGTTAAGTCTATCACTTATGCTTGTCAAAGCCAAATCAATTTTAGTGATTGGGGGCTAGAAATTGTAATCAATTTTTTTATAGCATTAAAAGCTTGATCCCCATCATAACGAAGGAAATCTCCTCCTACCACAGCATCTAAAGCATATCTGTAGCAAAGAACAAGACCAAAATAAAAGCTACTAAGAAGCAGGCTTAAAGTCATTTTAGGTTCAGTTTTAGCATAGGACTCAGATATTCTAGACCAAGCATCTTTAAAACTCTCCTCACTCCCTTGCTTGAAAGTGAAGATCTCTTCTTCAGGTGACATTACTACTGGAACAGGGCTAGACATGATAACTAACAGAAAACAAAACTGAAAATAAACTAAATGCAAGTAACTAATTTTTTTGTGTTTTTGATAATTGAAAGCAAACAAGATAAAATAAAATAAACTAAGCAAGACAAAAACAAAGTAAAGAGATTGGAAGCAAAACAAAGCAACGGCGCCAGAAAAATAGAGCTGTTGACGGGAGACAGAGAGCTTCTGAAGAACTTCTACTCCCCGGCAACGGCGCCAGAAAAATAGCTTGATGACGTGAAACACACGTTCGTTGGGAGACCCCAAGAGGAAGGTATGATGTAGTCAGCAGCAAGTTTTCCCTCAGAAAGAAACCAAGGTTATCGAACCAGTAGGAGCAGCAACTCTTCAGAAGGTTGTCAACGGCGCCAGAAAAATAGCTGTCGCAGGGAGTCTGGACTGTTGACGTGGAATCTGCACACAACACAATCAAACTACTTTGCCCCAACGAAACAGTGAGGTTGTCAATCTCACTGGCTTGCTGAAAACAAAGGATTAAACGTATGGTGTGGAAAATGAGTATTAAATTGCAGAGAATGAAAAAGGAACAGTTTGCAGTTTGTGGTTGTTTAATCAGTGTAAAAGAATGGACCGGGGTCCACAGTTCACTAGTGGTGTCTCTCCATAAAAGATAACTAACATGTTGGGTGAACAAATTACAGCTGGGCAATTGACGAATAGTGAGCGCATGACAATGCATATACATGACATGTTGACTACTATGATATTTAATTGGGCATTACGACATAATACATAGACGTTATCCAACAGCATCTATGACTAATAATCCACCGCCGGGTTGTCATCCGAGTCCCCCGTTGGTATTAAGTTGCAAGCAACGGATAATTGCATTAAGTAAAGTGCGTAATGTAAACAAACACATATGCCCGTGGACATAGCATCGTTAGGTTATCCCTAGTGGCAACAGCACATCCACAACCTTAGAACTTTCTGTCACTGTCCCAGGTTAAACGGAGACATGAACCCACTATCTAGCATAAATACTCTCTCTTGGAGTTACAAGCATCTACTTGGCCAAAGCATCTACGAGTAACGGAAAGCATGCAAGATCTTAAATAACATATGAGATAGATTGATAATCAACTTGACATAATATTCAATATTCATCGGATCCCAGCAAACACAACATGTAGCATTACAATAATATGATCTTGATCATGTAGGGCAGCTCACAAGATCTAAACATGATGGCACAAAGTGGAGAGACAACCATCTAGCTACTGCTATGGACCCGTAGTCCAAGGATGAACTACTCACGCATCACTCCGGAGGCAGGCATGGCGATGTAGAAGCCTCCGGTGACGATTCCCCTCTCCGGCAGGGTGCCGGGAAGAGGTTCTGAACCCTCCCGAGCTAGGGTTGACGACGGCGGCGTCTCTGGAACTTTTCGTGGATATTTGCTCAGGTACTTAGGGTTTTCGCGTCGGGGGGAATAAGTAGGCGAAAGGCGGCGGCTGCGGACCCCCGAGGGGCCCACACCACCCCAGGGCGCGGTAGAAGGGGGGCCCACCCTGGGTGCGTGTGGCCTCCTGGTGGCCCTCCTCTGCTGCTCCTTCGCTCCGTCAGGCGTGTTCTGGAAAAAAGGCACCCCCGTGTAGTTTCGTCCAATTCCGAGAATATTTCCAGACTAGCTTTTCTGGAATACAAAAACAGCAGAAAACAGGAACTGGCACTTCGGCATCTTGTTAATAGGTTAGTCCCAAAAAATATAAAAGTGATATAAAGTAGATGCAAAACATGTAGCAATTGGTATAAAACAAGCATGGAACATCAAAAATTATAGATACGTTTGAGACGTATCAGTGTGGTTTCCGATCGAGAAGATCGTGGGAGGATGTTGTGGCAGCGGCGGCGGCGGGAAGAACTCCAGCGTCGGCGGCGGCGGCTAGGTCAAGGAGCGCTATGTTCTGATACCATGTCAAAGTTACGTAGCGGAACCGATAGCCCTCGTTGGAGGGATTGGGTATGTTATAGGAGGTAGGAAAAGCCCCTACCGTGGCGTACATGTCTATATGTATACGAGTTGGTATACTGTACCATACTCGGTACGTACACCCTATTACATATTCCAACAGTGCCGTGTTGGAGAAATTTTGTGTGTGCGATTGCTAGCTTAGCTTCCTTCTGTCGGTACCCAACAGGAGTTACCTAAAGTGACCTGAGAGGCTACAAAACGTTTTTCTCGGCCAATGCTACCAAAACTATGATAAAATGCCAAGTTATTTGAACTCGATCGTTAGCTCTCTTAAAGCCCTATTCCTTCTCTACGAGTTTTATTTTATTTTATAAAAGGGGTTTCGTGCCATTAGTGTATAGAACACAAGGCTAGAAGACCAGACATAAATGTCCTGACTACTCCCTCCGATCCGATATTAGTGGCGCCGTAAACGATCAGTTCACGTACAAGTTGTATGTACAAGTCGCGTCACTTTTTTTAGTATCAGAGAGAGCACGTACGTAATCTTTTAAAATATAAACTTACAAGTAATCACATCCTAAAGTGTGCAGACCATACAAATAACTCATGACGAACACATGATTAGTGAGAACCGAATTTTATTACATGAACCACATAAAACATGACACCACAGGAGTAGGAGTGACTTCACGCGCAAGTCTTCTGCTATAAAACAACAAAAATATATTCTAAAGAAATATTGTCCTTACACTACTTTTCTACCTATGAGCAATCCATTGCCATACGTATCAGCTGAGGATTATAGTTAGTTACTGAAAGTAACAAAGCATGCATGCAGATCTTTGGAGTAATCTCTTCCCCTTCGATTGACTTGGTGAACTGAAGAAGGAAGATTTTATTTACCAACGCACATTGCCACAAGATTCTACTTTGCGTGGCAGGTGATTTAATTTGATCCGCATGTAAAATCTCTGGACCTAAAAAGTAGCTGTCATTAAGATTTTATTACTTCATAGCACATACAGGCCTGGCCTCACATATCCAAGCTCTCCATTAATTGGATGCTAGCTCCGCCGCTGCCCACGAAGTCTCGAACTCGCATATCCAACGATCTACATCTCACTGGATACGCCGCCTCCCGGGTATACTGGCCGGATCAATTGGCTTTAGTGAAAGCAAGTCAAGACACTTCTCCATGCGGATTGGAAGTAAATATTTGTCTTGTTATTGACAACCGATGAACACAAGCAGAAAGCTATAGAATATAGATCCACATGCACCAAAACGTAGGATAACAATGCACTAGCTGGCTGGAAAGAGAAGGTTCACACTTCACAAAACATGGTCGAAACTCTTCGGGAAGTGAAAGGACCATTTTTAGACTTTCACCATCGTTGAAGCTTCTATTAGCTCAACTTTTACCCTGCAGGTAGCACAAACGCCAAAAGGGAGAAAAAGCTCACCCAACTTTCACACATGTAAAGTCCTCAGATAAGATGTGGATGTTAACTGACTGACTTGAGAACCTGCTGACCCCTCGTGGTGACCAGGAAAGTACTTTTCATTTCACTAATTTTTTTTTCGAGGAACATATAAAATAAAAAATAAAATATGTAGAAGAAAACTACACATGTTCTTTGCTTTTGTTCCCATGATCGAACCCATCACCTGGAGAACAGATGCATGCATGAGCTTTTTGTTTTTGTTAGTGAAATGTTTGAAGCCATGTGTCGAGTGGTTGAGCCAATTGCAGTAGTTTCTGCATTACTATATATATGCACTGTAGTCAAAGTCTTTGGAGTGAAAGAGTTGTAAATTTGGCGAGAGAATAGCTTGGCTAAGGAAACATTTTTGAACTTTCGTTGTCACTAGGGCCAACGTGGATATCCATTGGTCCAGCTTAAGCATGGATGCCGGCCCTAGTTGTTCGTTTTGTTCCAAGGGCTAGCAGGGCCGGTCCTGGGCTGCTGGGCCCAGAAATTTTTGGGGCCCCTCCCATGTATGTGTAACTAGACTTAGTTATGTGTATGCAAGATTCTCAAAAAAAAAAAAAGTTATGTGTATGCAAATATTATTTTTGATCTTCCCTAATTCTTTTGTAGGTGTATGTCCTAATTTTGGTTACTAATTATTTTTGTTTGCAGCCTCGTTAGAAATTGATAGACTCACAGAGATGGTCCTTTTGAAGATTAATACGAGCAGTTCAACAAATCCAGACTAGTTTTTGTGGGGGGACAAAGTAATGCTAATCTGGAAGATGAGATCCATATAGAAGACAACGTTGATATCAACACAGATGATAACAATGTGAGTGGTCATGAGCACATATTAATTCATCTCCTAGAGAATCTGCTAGTGTTGATGAGGAACCAGTTTGTGTGGATATCCATGACCTGACAAATTGGGCTAATCTTTATAAGAAGTAGGGGACACATTATGGAGAAGGGGCCAAAATTAGAGAAGAAAATATCACTTTTCCTTTATATGACAAGTGTAGACATATATATGCCTATTAGCAAGGGTTTTCCATCTAAAAATTTGTGTCTAACTTCTCTCATCTGATTTCTATTTTGCTAACATATATATGTCTCTACTTACACTAAGGGGGGCCCAAATTCTAGTCTCTCCTCGGGCCCCCGAAATATCACGACCTGCCCTGGCTAGCTGGTGACATGTAACTTAATTGAAATGCTATAAAAGGTAGCCATAAACCGAGTTGATATACCGGCAATCCATGTACAATTGTTTAACATACCAGTTAATCAAAATAATGCATTTTAATACATTTGCGAAGATAAAGGTTCTGTCCAATATTATTTTCTATAAATTGTCAAGATTACCATATTTCAATCATGAACAATGAAACGATAGTAATGCGTGGTTTGATTAAGGGTCAAACCTAGATACTCCGAGCATCCACATACTGACTATTCCCAGAAAGCTACAAAGCACATATCGTTGACCAATGTCAAGCGATGCATGCTACCTCGTTGAAGAGCATATTCCTTCCACTAAAAATATGATAGTTTCTTTCCTTACAAATGGAAGATAGTGACGATTTAGTGACCAAAGTGGAGAGTCACAAATCAACACATTTCTTGCAGTGAAGGATGCACAAGTATGCAACAACTATTGTTCAGATACAAGAGGACTACAAGCATATGATGGAGGAAATGCATCAAGAAGTATGACAAGCAAATTAAATGATGATGAGTTTTAGCAATCCAAGAGAATGAGAGAAGAACTAAGAGTGCTCAAGAACAAGCTCCTGATATGGAAAAAGATGTTGATGTGGACAACATTGCCAAGGAGCCAACTATTATGAACACTCAATAACTTCAAGCTGGTGAATTAGAGGACAACTTAGATGATGAAGAAGATGAAAGGACACAGATGTCGCCTAGAGGGGGGGGGGGGGGTGAATAGGCGATTAAAAATATTACGGTTTAGGCTTGAATAAATGCGGAATAAAACTAGCGTTTAATTTATCAAGCACAAAACCTAAAGAAACTAGGTTTACCTATGTGCACCAACAACTTATGTTAAGCAAGATAAACAACTATGTGATAGCAAGATATATAACTTCAAGCTCGATGGCTATCACAAAGTAAATTGCATAAGTAAAGAGGTCGGGTATAGAAATACCGAGGCACTTGGAGACGATGATTTATCCCGAAGTTCACTTTCCAATGGAAGCTAGTCTCCGTTAGAGCGGTGCGGAGTCACAAAGTGATCCCCGAATAGCCGTCAATGGCACACCGTAATCTCCTTCGTGCCTCCACCAATTTTGAAAGTGCATTTATCTTCCATCTTATTTTGGTGACTAATGACAACATAATTAGAGTACTAACTGTGTGCTAAGTGTTTTTAGGTTTCAGCATTTTATACAGCTTCACAGTTAGAAGATCAAAAAGGAGAGAGAGAGAGAAACGAGAATGTGCTTGTTGCAATCCTTTGAGGAGGGTCGGAAATCCTGGTCCACTGGCCGGAAGTTTCCGGTGCTCAGCACCGGAAGTTCCGGCCCCTAGACCGGAAATTTTATAGGAGGTAGGAAAAGCCCCTACCGTGGCGTACATGTCTATACATATACGAGTTGGTATACTATACCATACTCGATACGTACACCCTATTACATATTCCAACAGTGCCGTGTTGGAGAAATTTTGTGTGTGCGATTGCTAGCTTAGCTTCCTTCTGTCGGTACCCAACAGGAGTTACCTAAAGCGACCTGAGAGGCTACAAAACGTTTTTCTCGGCCAGTTGCTACCAAAACTATGATAAAATGGCCAAGTTATTTGAACTCGTTAGCTCTCTTAAAGTCCCATTCCTTCTCTACGAGTTTTATTTTATTTTATAAAAGGGGTTTCGTGCCATTAGTGTATAGAACACAAGGCTAGAAGACCAGACATAAATGTCCTGACTACTCCCTCCGATCCGATATTAGTGGCGCCGTAAACGATCAGTTCACGTACAAGTTGTATGTACAAGTCGCGTCACTTTTTTTAGTATCAGAGAGAGCACATACGTAATCTTTTAAAATATAAACTTACAAGTAATCACATCCTAATGTGTGCAGACCATACAAATAACTCATGACGAACACATGATTAGTGAGAACCGAATTTTATTACATGAACCACACAAAACATGACACCACAGGAGTAGGAGTGACTTCACGCGCAAGTCTTCTGCTATAAAACAACAAAAATATATTCTAAAGAAATATTGTCCTTACACTACTTTTCTACCTATGAGCAATCCATTGCCCATACGTATCAGCTGAGGATTATAGTTAGTTACTGAAAGTAACAAAGCATGCATGCAGATCTTTGGAGTAATCTCTTCCCCTTCGATTGACTTTTTTTTTTTTTTGACAGGATCCGATTTCATATAAAGGAAGCTCAGTACAAATTACAAGCAAGTCCCTCAGGAACCAGAGAATACAAAGAAGACCCAGCAAATTGCACTAAACACCCCGAGCAACCTGAAAGACCACAACCGGATCCACCCCAACCCCAAAACCTAATCCTCACCGGAGCCGCCGTACCACCATTGCCAGGACAGCGAGCACCTCCACAAGTTGTAGTCGACTGCAAATCCGGCCGCACACTGGCACAAACTGAAGAAAGAAGATTTTATTTACCAACGCACACTGGCACAAGATTCTACTTTGCGTGGCAGGTGATTTAGGGCGCGTTTGGTAGCCTGCATGGGCATCTCGTTTTTTTGGGGGCATGCCCTGGAGAGCATGGCCACGGAAAAACGGCCGGGAGCCATGTTGTTGCTCAAGTTTGGTAGCCTGCAGCCGGGTTAGTCGCATGGGATGACAAAACATGAGCCCTTTGTTTGGTTCGATCTAATCTGGGCTCTTCGACTGCGCTTAAACAAAGGGCCATTGTTTGGTTGCTTGCAAGCAGCCTGCTACGGTTACCACAGTTCAAACATGGTGAGATTACCATGCCATGATCATACACTACTACAATGATCATACACGATGATCATACACTAGAACAGAAGGAGTTTCACAATCACCACAACTAGGACGATGATTATGAAGTCCTTCATCCTAGAACCTACCACTTGATTATCCACGTTGGGTATGGCCTGAGCAATGACCTGATGTTCTATCAGGTCCTGATCTCCAGGGGGATGGTGTTCAGATAGTTCATGTAGTTCGCCTGAGCCTCTTGCAAAGTCTCAAACCCTTGATAGCTGTTGTTGGAGAACCCCGCCACCTGTTCTTGGCAGCTCCGCCAAGAATTGTACACTCCTGGAATCCTTCCCCTGTACACAACGTACCAGTTCATCTGCAAAGGACACAAGGATGAAGGGATAGATCATATCATCATAAGTAGAAACACATGAACAACATCAACAGAAGCTTAAGAACGCGTCTCTAACATAGAACTACTGCAGCATGCATGATACTTACAAAAGTAGGATCACAAGTTCATCCTACACCTATGGTGTTACACCTACCACCACATCAAAAAGTGGGTGTCATCCTACCACCAGCACCACCAACAAGTTCACCATCATCTGAGGGGTTAGTATATACCACCTCATCAAAATATACAGGCCATAAGAGTAGTTTGTAAGCCCTAGCTAAGCCAATATATACATCGACATCATCAGTTCAACTTCTTCATGCATCTGCTGCTGCCACCCCTCCCCACCTTGCCAGTGCGAGATCACTCGTTGTAGTACTTGCCCATGAAGTTCCTCAGCCAGAGGGTCCTGTGCTGCTCTGCCATGCCGACGAAGTTCACACCCTGTGCCTTGTGGTCGACGAGGTGGCCGAGAGCCACCATCAGAGCCTCCTCAGTGAACCCAACAGAGTCCATGACGGCATTGTACAGGTCAGGGTGCATGTCCGTCGGCTTGCTCTCCCTAATGGCCTGGGCAACCTCCTTCACAGCTTCAGTCATGCTGGCAAAGGCCTGGATCTCCTCCTCAGCAAGGGCACCTCTCTTCCTCTTCAGTCCATGGGCGTGGCTGTGTGTATCCCCCTTCCTGCCCGGAGGACCATCAAGGATCACGGTGTCAGACTCCTGCGTGTCGGCATCCTCCGGCTGAGGAGTGCCAAGGGGATTACCTGACCCCATGGCAAACTTGCCGGTGGCCAAACCAAAGGAGAAGATCGTTTGCATCTGTGGATAGTTCAGAATAGGCTTGTTAAGAAACTCAGCATCTTTGGGGTGATCCTACGATTGGAAGATGAGTGTGTTAGAGCAGGATGGTTAGTACAAGTTTGAAAAGAACCCACTGTTAGTACACAGGTGCTCACCATGATGTGGCCCGTGTAGTGTGCGTCCTCTAGGATGATGGTGTGGGTCCCCTCACACCACTGAGCGCCGCTCAAATCTCTGAGCTTGCTCACCTGTACCCACCTCAGCCTCCACTTCCTCAGGTGGTTGTACACCTGAGTTGAGGTCACCTCTGCCCCACAGTGGGCAAAGAGAGCCTTAGCACAAGCTTTCAGATGCACTTCTTTGAAACCCTTGTCTGTCCTAACCCCTGTCCTGATGAGAGTGGTCATGTGCTTGAGCACGAAGGTTGACATGAAAGGGAGCCATTTCATGGTTGCTTTGGCCTAGGCCTTGTTCTTCGCAATCTGCTGGTTCAACGTCGTAGCTAACGAGCCTACAACGTCGTGCACAGCACCGTACGTGCTGTCGGGCATGCCCAAGTCCATCATGGGCTGAGAGTCCTCGACATACGAGCATGGGATTTGGGAGTCCCCAATTGGTACAAGTGACATCGAAGCTAACAGATCTAGAGAGCATGGCCACATGTGAGAACCTAGATGGAATCTAACAGATCTACACATCCTAGCTCCTCAGCTACAAGCATGGATCATACAGACATCAGAGCAGACCTCAAACACAGCTCAGATCTAGAACATACTACACGCATGAACACTATGGTAGCCAGGGTTTCGGAACTTACAGCCATGGATGCGGACGAACGAAGACGAGGTCACTCCGTGCCGACGAGGGTGCCGCTGCCGCTCCGCTACTGCCTGCCGATGAAGACTGCCGCCGCCGCTTACCTGCGAGCTCCGACTCCGACCGAAGACCTCGAACTGATGAATATGGTGGACTCCGACCAGCGGTGAGAGTAGAGGGTGTATATAGGGGAGGGTTTTGCGCGGGAGGTGACGCAAACTCTCCCGCCGAGTTTTCGGCTGCACCACGCGAGCTCCCGCCATCTCCAATCGAGCGCCGCGGCTGCAGGCGGGATGGGGAATCTGCACGAGAGGAGAAGAGAGAGAAGAGGAACGAGCATGGCTCCCTGGAAACGGCCGATTCGGCCGTTCCCACTGGGCCTGGCCCGAGGGTGATTTAAGAAGCGCGCTGTGCAAAATTTGGGCTGCAGGCAACCAAACGCGCAGCCCGTTTCTGCAGCCAGCGGGCCTGGCCCGGCTGGCTGCAGGCTACCAAACGCGCCCTTAATTTGATCCGCATGTAAAATCTCTGGACCTAAAAAGTAGCTGTCATTAAGATTTTATTACTTCACAGCACATACAGGCCTCACATATCCAAGCTCTCCATTCCACAAAGTCTCGAACGCATATCCAACGATCTACATCTCACTGGATACGCCGCCTCCCGGGTACTGGCCGGATCAGTTGGCTTTACTGAAAGCAAGTCAAGACACTTCTCCATGCGGATTGGAAGTAAATATTTGTCGTGTTATTGACAACCGATGAACATAAGCAGAAAGCTATAGATCCACATGCACCAAAACGTAGGATAACAATGTACTAGCTGGCTGGAAAGAGAAGGTTCACACTTCACAAAACATGGTCGAAACTTCTTCGGGAAGTGAAAGGACCATTTTTAGACTTTCACCAGCGTTGAAGCTTCTATTAGCTCAACTTTTACCCTGCAGCTGGTAGCACAAACGCCAAGGGAGAAAAAGCTCACCCAACTTTTACACATGTAAAGTCCTCAGATAAGATGTGGATGTTAACTGACTGACTTGAGAACCTGATCAACTCGTGGTGACCACGAAAGTACTTTTCATTTCATTGTTTTTTTTGGTTCGAGGAATATAAAAAAAAGATGTAGAAGAAAACTACACATGTTTTGCTTTTGTTTCCATGATCGAACCCATCACCTGGAGAACAGATGCATGCATGAGCTTTTTGTTTTTGTTATTTCTTATGTGAAATATTTGAAGCCATGTGTCGAGTGGTTGAGCCAATTGCAGTGATTTCTGCACTACTATATATATGCACTGTAGTCAAAGTCTTCGGAGTGAACGACTTGGAAAGTTGGCGTGACAATAGCTCTTTTGGCAAAGGAAACATTTTTCAATTTTCGTTGTCACTAGCTGCCAACGTGGATATCCATTGGTCCAGCTTAAGCATCGATGCCGACCCTAGTTGTTCGTTGGTTTCAAGGCCTAGCTGGGGACATGTAACTTAATTGAAATGCTATAAAAGGTAGCCATAAACCAGCTCGATATACAGGTAATCCATGTACAATTTTTTAACATACTAGTTAATCAAAATAAGGTATTTTAATACCTTGCGAAGATGGAGGTTTTGTCCAATATTATTTTCGAGAAATTGTCAAGAGTACCATATTTCAATCATGAGACAATGAAATGATAGTAATAAGTGGTTTGATTAAGGGTAAAACCTGGATACTCGAAGCATCCACATGCTGACTATTCCCAGAAGTCTTGACATTGTCGTTCCCCTCTGATTTTTACGTATTTGACACACCACATAGTGCTAAGATGCCGGTCTATTCGAATGAAACATGTAGAATGCCAAAATGGGGTAAAACCTTGTTTAAAATATTGTATATGGTATATTTCTGATTTTGTCTCACTAAATAGAATAATAAGTGTCACAAATGCACAACTATGGGTAAAAAGTGGAATACACTCAAATATTTGTAGAGACATGAGAATTTTTTGAAGATGTCTAACCTCATGCTAGAAATCGTATAAACTTGTGTTGTACGAATAATCCATATGAATTTTGACGGATGCATTTCAACAAAAAAAAATGAACCAAAGAGGCCCTAAGGCCACAAGTTTGATCCGAATATGATTTTGAAGTCGAATCCAATGTGCTTAATGGACGCATCTTAATTTTGGACATGTTGGATGCTATAGAGACTGTCTTCAGAATCCAATGTGCCTACCTAATTTGCCTTATTGATGCCAAAATTGTGGCCCACCTTTTCAAGGATTACACTTCCACTATCACTGCATACTATAACCTAGTAAACCCGATGCAGGGGATCAAATGTTGCTCTCTAGATCATGCTCATATATAGTATGGTCGATGATTGGTAGAATGCACTTCTAGCTACATATCACCATGTTTAACCTCAATACCCTTATTAGAAGCCACCTAACCGACATCATGTAGAATGTTTGAAGAAACACCACCGCAATTTAACAGGATGAGGATGAAGAACCTTCCACGAGGTAGCATCCATCGCCTTCAATGGCATTGGTCAACAATCCGCATGTTCTGTAACATTTTGGGAGTAGTACGCACGTGGATCTGAGGGTTTTAGATTTGGCCGTTAGTCAACCCGTCTGTAACTATCACTATATCTCTTCTTAATTGAAAGGTAGTATTCCCGCCAGTTTCTAAAAATACCAAAACTGCACATAAACTTCATCTCTCCGACAACATTTACAATGGCTTGTTGTATGTTGAACATCTACATGGTTTGCCAGTATATCAATCCGGTTTGTAGTTCCCTTTTATAGCCTTTTGATTAAGTTATCCATATGGTTTTGACGTTTTGTTTATTGGATGATGCTTGTCACTATTGAAACCAACGAGCAGAGCATCTACGGTCTGCATCAATGCTTAGTTGGACCAACGGATATCCACGTTGGCCCTAGTGACAACGAAAGCTGGAACATATACTCTTTGCAAATAGAGTTATTGCATGCCAACTTTCGAAGTCTTTCACTCCAAAGACTTTGACTCCAGTGCTCATATTGTACTGCAGAAACTACTGCAATTGGCTCAACTACTCACACATGGCTCCAAACACTTTTACATATATTTTTTTATAAAAAAAAAACTCATGGTTCTCCAGCCGATAATCTCATGGAAACAAAAACAAAGAGAACATACGCAGTTTCTTCTACATCTTTTTTATGTTCCTCGAAAGAACAAAGCAATGGCTGAAAGTACTTTCCTGGTCACCATGAGTGTTCTCAAGTTAACATCCAGTACTTATCTGAGAGAGGACTTTTTTTAATGTAAAAGTCGAGTGCTTTTTGTCCCTTGGCGTATATACTAATACTTTTTAAGATTTAAGGCGGTTGTATCCGCCATCTGATTAGATAGAATAGAGGTTTATATACAAAATTGTGAGATAGGGAGAAATCCCTTTATAGGTAAAAGTTGTGAGATACTGGGTAGTATTAGTATATACTAATACTCCCTCCGTACGGAAAAGGATGTCTTTGATTTGTCTAAATTTGGATGTATCTAGACATGTATTAGTGTGTGCATACATCTAAACTTAGACAAAGTCAAGACATCCTTTTCCGGACGGAGTGAGTACTACCCAGTAAAAGTTGAGCTAATACAAGCTTCATTGCTGAAGAAACTGTAAAGATGGTCATTTCACTTCTCCGAAGAAGTTTCAACAACATGCTGTGAAGTGTGAACCTTCTCTGTCTAGCTAGCTAGTGCATTGTTATCCTACTTTTGGTGCATGTGGATCTAGCTTTCCGCGTGTTTTCATATGTGTTGTAAGTGTGAACCTTCTCTGTCTAGCTAGCTAGTGCATTGTTATCCTACTTTTGGTGCATGTGGATCTAGCTTTCCGCGTGTTTTCATATGTGTTGTCCCAAACTAATTTATAATCAAGTACAATCCATTATCCATGCATCATCGTCGCAATAATTTTTTAAAAGAAACAGTGCCGCAATAATCACTAACACTACATGAACTTTATAATCTAATACTTGTGCAAACTCACGGTCACTAACAGCTAGAATAGACCAACGTGTGGGATAGACATCAAACGTTAAACCTTGTTTAATGACGCTTAAATTTGGCTATTTCGAAAACAAAGGTAAATCTAGTTAAAGCTGTCAGTAAGACGACAAATGTTTAACCTGCTTTTAGTAAAGCAAACCGATCCAGTGCCCCGGAGGCAGCGTATCCGGCCAGTCGATGTTGATCGTCGGATATGCGTGTGGATATGTGAGGTGAGGCCTGTGTGTTGAGACATACAGTAAATAAAATCTCAATGATAGCTACTTTTTAGGTCTAGAGATTTTACATGCGGATCAAAACCACCTGCCACGCAGAGTAGAATCTTAGTGATGGTGTGTGTTGGTGAATAAAATTTTCCTTCTTTGATTAATTCACCAACTCCATCGGAGGGGAAGAGATTACCTCCAAAGAAGCGACATGTATGATTTCCTACTTCCAGTAATTACTATTAAGTCCCAACTGATAGCTATGGCCACTGCTCACGGGCAGAAAACTAATGTAAGGATAATGAATTATTTAGTTGCGATTTAGAATGATTTCAAGCAGAAGACTTCCGCGGTGCGGTGTCATGCATGATTTGTCTGGTTCATGGAAAAAAGTTCGGTCCTCGTTAATCACGTGTTATCTGTGTGGCTGATTATTACTAGTGATGTGGCAACTACTTGTAAATTACCTATGGCAGTTATGGTACAACCCCGGCCACTTCACAATCAACCACGTAATTCAACCAAAAGACAAAATTCAAAACACATAGATCGAGTTAATGCCAAGAACATGACCCCATGGTGGCCAACATCTTTGTAACTTGGCTCTAGCCTAGGAGACCAAACAACATTTGTGAACTAGATAACGACCACCGGACTATCACAAGGCTACCCCTCCATATTACTTTTTGCTGAATCGGATAAATCTAGACAAGTTCTAGTTTTATATATCCGATTCGACGACAATTAATATGAATCGGAAGGAGTACCAAAGATGAGCAATCATGCATTGAACAACGAATCCACTATTTTCCTTCTCCTTTGCACACTTCTTGTCCAACTTTTATAAGGCTTTTTAAATGTGGAAACTCAGAATGGAGGCCAAGCTACATGTAACACTTTATTTTTATAAAATTAAAATTCATATTTCTTCAAAACGATTGGAAGACAATATGGATGTAGCCAATGATGTATACTACAATCATGGAAAATCTCATAAGAACTACTTTGTATTGCAGGCTACACAAAAATAACAAAAGAGTGGATGTGAGTATAGTGAATAGTGCACATTTCAAACTATAAAATTTGTCAGATTTTTTCATTTTTGTGTAGCCTAGAATATAAAGAATTTCACATTGAATTTGCAATCTTGTAGGATACATCATTGACTACATTCAAACTTTTTTTTGAAACTTGTAAATATGATTTTAGAATTTTTGAAAATAAAGGGCTACATGTAGCAACGGTCACATAGTTAAAACCGTCTATAAATCCAATGAGGAGCTATTTCTACCCGCTTCCATATTACAAGGTTTAAGTTGATTTTTGTTTTGTTTTCAGGGTAACTAATTGAATCTTTTATTTTTTCTAGAAACACGGAGCACAATATAGATGCGTGAAAAATAACACCTCTATTATATGCACACAATTTCAACATTACATATTGAAGACTAGTGTCGTGGAGTATCAAGATTTATAAATATATCAAATACGTCTCGCTATCGATGAAACATCACCTCCCACCTAAAAAAATAATCGACATTTATAAGATTGCTTGAATTCTTTTTTTGAAAAAGAATAGTTTTAGAACCAAAGACTTTTTTTTAATGCAAGAGCGTAAGGATAGTTCAAGTTCGGGGTTTCTTTTTACGACAGGTCAATTTGGGGATGAAAATACACGGGAATTGCTTAAGGCCGAATCGACCAGAAGAACATTTTTTTAGACACAATTCTTTTTTTAGAGGAAGAGAATGAAGAACAATTGCGCAAACCCTATATATCGCCTTTTGCGAGCTGTAACTCCAGCTCACCTGCGGAAGATTTCTTACTGGGCCGGCCCATTTGCACTTCACCACAGGAAAAGGTAATAAAATTGTTGCGAAGGTGGGAGTCGAACTCAGAACCTTTCCTTCGAGACGGAGTGTGTTATTCTTTCTTTTGTTGTCTTTCTATCTGTTTCGTGTTTTCAGTTTTCGGTTCTTTTCCTTTTTATTTTTCTTTTTCCGTTTTCTTTTTTTGTTTTCTTTTTCTTTTCCGTTTTCTTTTACTGTTTTCTTTTTTCTGTTTTCTTTTTATTTTTTCTGTTTCTTTTTTCTTTTTATTTTGTTTTCTTTTCCCGTTTTGTTTTATGTTTTCTTTTCGGTTTTCTTTTTTGGTTTTATTTTTTTTTCTAAAAAATGGTTCCGATATAAAAAATGGTTCCAAACCGAAAAAAATGGTTTTGATTTTTAAAATGGTTCCGATTTTTAAAATTGTTTGATTTTCTGAAAATGGTTCCGAACTGAAAAAATGGTTCCTTTTTTAAAATGGTTCCGAACCGAAAAAGGTTCCTTTTAGAATATGTTTTCATTTTTGAAAATGGTTCCAAACCGAAAAAATGGTTCCTTTTTGAAAATAGTTCCGAACTGAAAAATGGTTCCGGTTTAAGAAAATGGTTCCGATTTTTAAAAATAGTTCCGATTTTCGAAATGGTTCCTTTTTAAAAATGGTTCCTTTTTGAAAATAGTTCCGAACCGAAAAGATGGTTCCTTTTTAGAATATTGTGCCAAACCGAAAATGGTTCCGAATGAAAAAAAATGGTTTCGATTTCTGAAAATGGTTCCTTTTTTTGAAAATGGTTCAATTTGAAAAATGTTTCTTTTCGAAAATGATTCCTTTTTTTAGAATGGTTCCTTTTTGAAAATGGTTGCGGTTTTTTGAAAATGGTTCAATTTGAAAAATGGTTCTTTTCGAAAATGTTTCCTTTTTGAAAATGGTTCCAATTTTAAAAATGGTTCAATTTTTTTAAAATGGTTCCGATTTTTTTAATTTTTTTGAAGATTTTTTAAAATCTTCCAATTTGGAACCATTTTCATAATTGGAACATTTTTTTAAAAAATGTACCATTTTCAAATTTGAAACCATTTTAAAAATTGGAACCATTTTCAAAATTGGAACCATTTTCAAAATCAAAATCATTTTTAAATTTTGAACCATTTTCAAAATTGGCAAATCTGGTACCATTTTAATGAACCATTTTCAATTTTTCGAACCATTAAAAAATGTTTCTTCTTAAAAATGGTTCTGATTTAATCATTCATATTTTCAAAATTAGAACCATTTTTCGAAAATGAATCATTTTCAAATTTGGAACCATTTTCAAAATCGGAACATTTATCAAAATCTAAACCATTTTCCAAAATCAAAATCATTTTTAAAAATCCGAACCATTTTTAACAATCCGAACCATTTTTAAAAATGAACATTGTTTTCCAAAAATCTGAACCATTTTAAAATTTGTTCAAAATATTTTTTTAATCATTCATATTCGCACCTCTAGCAAAATCGTGTTTCAGGGATATTGTACGTCAACAGCTAGTCTTTTTTTTTGTTGGGCGGAAGTACGTGAACATCAGGATGCAGGCGGAGACGGCGTCCGCTTGTCCGTTGGATCCGCGCCGCTCCAAATCCCAAAACGGACAGGCGGATCGGCGTCAGAATTTTGGCAGACCTGACGGAAAACGTATACTTGTCCGGCTGTGGTCCGTGTCCGTCTCGCGAACGCAACACCATAGATCGCCGCCAGTCCCGGCCGCTCGGCCGCCGGCCGGCTCCTCCGCCGTCCCCGTCAAGCCGCGCGCGTCTACCAGTATACAGCAGCGCCAGATAGGATCTCGCCCTCGCCGCTCAAGTCCTGGTACGTCAGGCAGAGCGCGCGAAGCGCCTCGCACGCGAACCTGTCGATGAAGCTGGCCACCTGCTTCTCATAGTCCTTCTCCCTGAGGGGCAAGATGGTGTTGTGCCGGTCAATGACCAGTGGTCATTGACCACGTTGCTGCACTTGTGCAGGACGACCTCCGACGCGCCCTTGAGGAACGCGCGTGGGCGGCCTCCGGCGTTCGGCGACGCGACCTCGGAGCCGGAGCACTGGAAGAAGCCCTCTAGCAGCAGTTTCGCCAACCGTTCCGAGAGCGCTGACGACGTGAGCTCCTCAAAGTCGTTCGCGGTGCTCACGGTGGCGGCCGCGCCGGCCGCCCAGACCTTCTCGACCACCATGTGGTTAGTGGTGAGCGTGCCGGTCTTGTCGGTGCAGATGCAGCAGGCTGAGCCCATTGTCTCGCACGCCGAGAGGTGCCGCACCAGCAGAGGTGCCGATGATGGTGGCGACGCCGTTGAGCTTAAACTGCAGAGGAGTCTCGTCCTCGCCGCCCTGGCTCAGTGTCTCCAACTCTCCATCAGGTTCACTCCGTCCGCATCCCCATCGCCCTATGTGGCTTTCAGTTTAGATTTCCTCTTCTTCTTTTTTAAATCCTCTCTGGTTCTTCTTAACTCTAGTAATGGATCGATGTTCAAATTTTATTTGTTAATTAGCAATTTTGTACCAAGTGCTTAGTTTGCTCACCCAAGCAGAGCTAGCTGTGAAATGCATCTGCTGTTAAAACGTACTCCGTAGCTGCATAGCGGACGCGGCTGTTCCGTGTAGTCCGCCAGGCAGAGCGAAAAGTGCAAGTTGCTGACACGGGCGCCGCTAATCGTACAATTTATCATTAGCGGACGTAGCGGATGAAACGGATGGGCCGGCGGACTGTCCACTTGCATCGTGACGTGAACAGCTAGCTGATCCGAATGATCAATCGAGGTGGGTGTGTGCTTTGTTAGGTGAGTTGTACCTGCGCGCGTCGCCGGAGATTGCCATACAGTGTAGCGAGCTTTCTGAGCCAGACACGGGCCCATCTAGCGAACAAAGTAGCTTACCGTGCGGTCCTACGGTAGGACTCGCTAAAAGCGATGTATAGGGGATCCCGAACAATTGTAGATTTCTCATCTCAAAAATCAAAAGAGAACAACAATTCCAGGCCCATCAGAAATACCCAGCCCATGCACTGTAGTTCTTCTTCCTCGCTCGTGTTCGCATAGGCCCATCAGAACACGCAAGAAGCAACAGATCTACCAAGTCTTCTCCTTCCTCCTCTCTCCTAGTATTTCGATCTCCTCCGGAAAGGGAAAGCAACGAGACGCGAATCAGCGCCGGCGATGGCTCTCCCAGTGTCGACCACCTACCTCTCCCGCCTCCTCTCGTCCCGCCGCATCCAGCCCGCCGACGTCACCGCCCTCGCCACCTGGGGCGTCGCCGCCGGCTGCGCTGCCTTCTACCTCGTCCAGGTTGGTGTTAAAACGACGACTCATATCCATTCCCCTATACACCAGATGTTTGTCCCATGGATATGTTTGCTCCCGTAGCCGGCGATCGATCTGTGGATATGTTTGTTTTGCCGGTGTTAGGGTTTTGATTTCTGTAGATCCGATCTGCCATAGTTTGGGTGCTGTTGTTGGCCTAGATCTGCCCCGCGCTGGATCGGTTTTCTGGCTCCGCGAGAGCGAAGATGATGTGATCTGAGAGGGATTATCAGAAGTATTAAGTTAGTATCTAATAGGTCAGTATCTGCCGTGAGGGGATTTTGATCTAATTTTTTGTTTTGACTTGGAATTTTGATCTAATTGGTAGCGAAGTGAAGTAAAAGACGAAATGATTATATGATGGTAACAGTTTCTTTAGCGAACAGCTATGTTTAAGGTGGCTTAGCGATAGGAACATGCTGCAATAAATAGGTCAGGACTAGCTATGGTCACATCTGTATCATGCAAACATGGTATTTGACCAAAAGATCAATACGCAATGAACTTGGCTAATCAAAAACACAAACTTCTAATGGTTAAAACACTTGACATAGTGTAACATAAACTGGATGCAACATGTTATTTGAATTCTGCTGTATCTGTTGTTCCACATAGTGAAGATGTACATTGTCAGTAGGCTCCTGGAAAGTCTATATCCACTTCCTTTTATCTTTATATTAGAAACGTGATGATCAATATAGAACGTCTGCTTAGAGAGGCACTTTGATCTATTATGCTCATCTTAGATACTGCGAAATTGCCCCTTTTGGAATATTTCATACACTACTCTCGAAATTGCCCCTTCTGTGTAAGATGAACATCAATCTTTCGGTGTTTGGAATTTTGAAATGCATTTTTAGGTTCTTTTTAGTTGTATCATGTATGCTTATCAATTATGGTTATTACGTACTGTTAAGAACTTTGGTGTCTAAATCTTTCCCGACAGCCTATTTATTATGTTTCATGGGACATTCCCAGCTTTATAACCAAACAGTTGAAATTTACTTTTGCTGAAACTGGAACCTTCCTAGTTTCTAACTGTGGTAAACAAAATTTCATGTCTCTCTGCGCGCCAGAATCCATAATTTTGTATTGCCATGCTGAACATCTAATGGCTCAGGCATTATTGTTAACATCAAATATGCTAATTTTATAATTAGTGCGCCTTATCCACTCAACTTATCCCTCTTACATTTTTAGCACGCACAAGAGCTCTTTTTCATTCTTGAAACCTACAAATAAGATCTTGGTGAGCACCTATTCCGTGTTACTCTATTTAACCCATACCTCGAGGCGAAATCAGTCATGTAATTTATTTGCTCTTCTCAAAGCTATAATCTTGCTGCTGATTTGTTTTCTTTTTGTTAAGCCGCGCCATGTTTATCTTCTTGGTCTCCACTATTCTAAAGTTACTTTTGATTTCTTTTGCAGCCATTCGACTTCATTAAGAAAACTTTCTTCGAGAAGCCCGCCGAGCCAGAGGCATGAGTGTCACGGGCACGTACGGCTGCAACTTTTGATACTCTTACATTTCCGGGATGATCTCTTAGTTGAAGAGAACTTGCCAATAATATATAAGACCCTGATGTTCCCTTGTTTGATACCAGATGTAGGTTTCCTCTTGTGTTACATGTAATCCTCGCCAGGGGAGTGAATGATCATGTGATACTTGTTTATCATCACAGAGAAAGAAACTGTGCTTTGTGTTCAATTCTCGTGCACCGTCGAATGAGCTAGCATCGGCTGAGCCAGACTCTCTCGCAGCTTAGCCGTCGTGCTGGACCTGCTGGTACGCATAACGATCTAGAGGCTTTCACCCAAAAGCCCATGAGATTACCTCTTGGCTCTACAGCCATTCGAGCTGTCCTTATCTGTCTAGGCAACCTTCGTTTTGTGGAACTTGTATCAAATCAAAACTTAGCATTCAGCATGTCAAGAAAAAAAACTTAACATTCAGTGAACTTCAAACCAGAAAACCACACCATTTCTCTTGCACACACGATGGATTTGACCAGATTTTCATCTATATTATCCAAACTGATCAACCTCGCAGAATATGCATGTGAAATTTCTCCGACATGGTTATCCTTCTAACTGGAGAAAATGACAAAAAACTATGACATTTCGGGTCGAATTGCTACGAAACTGATCAACCTCGCCCGCACGCATTCATCCTCGCCACCGGCCTCCCTCCGGCGAGCTGCAAGACCAGCGAGCCTCCCTTCGTCAAGCTTCAGCAGCGTCCTCCTCCTAAAGCAGGCAGCCGATCTGCCTCGGCGGCGGCGCACCCGCGAGGCGGAGGTGGCGCAGGTGGGCGCGCACCTGGGGACGAGGGAGGCGGCGGCGGGGAGGTTGAGGCGGCAGAGGTCGAGCATGGCCAGAGGCACGGGGAGGAGGCAGCGTTGCCCAAATCTGCGCGAAGAGATGCAGCGCGATTCTGTCTTTTTTTTCTAATTTTTTTGCCACGTGTACCCGACAGGTGGGCCTGAGCTGTCAAAAATCTGTTAGCACGCTTAAAACGAAGAATTAGTGCTATGTGTCACGATAGGACCCCAATACACGTAGTTATGTGACATTTTCTCCAAAAGTGGTAATTCCGTAGCAATTCGATCCCAAATGTCAGTTTTTTGTCATTTTCTCGTCTACCTGCGTGTTTCGTGAGATGTTGACCGCGGGATGGCGACTCCATTGCTCCACGCAGAAGTCACAAGTCCGTACCTCGATGGTAGGCTATCTAAAGTTTAAAATTTCTTGGCCCCACCCACACTCATCATCGTCACAGAAAAGTATGATTTCTGCACCGAGAACTACCTTCTGATGATCACACCGCTACCTCCGCTTCTCTGCGTGAAACCAAATAGCAACCACCACCGCCACGCCACCGCGTGGACCGCCTCAAGGCAACCCACCGGAGCAAGCACGCCCAGCCCGGTCGCCTCCAGCCCTGCCCGATGTTGCGCGGCGGCGTTGGCGGCGGTGCTGCCCATCCATGGATCTAATGCGTTCGGAGGCGATGCAGCTGGTGCAGGTCATCATCCCTGCGGAGTCCGCGCGCCTCGCCGTCTCCAACCTCGGCGACCTCGGCCTCCTCCAGTTCAAAGACGTAAGCACGCACGCACGCACCTTTGCCTCTTGGCCCATTTTAATCTGTCTGCCTTCGATTCGATCGCCTGTGGGGATGTGTAGGTGGACAATTAATCGTGTGCTATACTGCTATGAGTCTATCACACGCCTGATGCGATGCCTTCAGCTAGCCCGTGTCACACACCTGTTCCCGGAGTTGACCACAGGGATGGGAGAAGATGCCCTGTCAGAAGTGGGGTAGGCTTGTAAGCGAGTTAAGTGAGCGAGAGAGGCCTGCGTGTCAGCTTGGGACCACCTGTCGGTCCGAGCGCGTGCAACTAACCTGTGACGTAAGCGGTCGATATCGATGCTGAAGTAGTCTGAATTCCCATCCCATCTTCTCTGTTCTGTCCTCACTCCAAATCCTCTAATTATCCCCAAATAGTGTGCAAACACCGTGCCAAAAATAATTAAGGGATTAAAGTACGGTTGTTTAGGTCTTCTATTAATTGAGGTACTGAAGAAAGACCTTCGGATGAGTGTAAAATGGCCTTCTCGAAACATCACTAGGATCATACATGGCTGTCGAGTAGATAATAGCTTAACTGTAGGTCCTCATGATTAATGTGAACTATAAACATTTGGAATTCAGTTAATGATTTGAAGTTATTTTTGTATACCTGCTGACATGTAACTGTATGTGTAGCTCTATGTCATAAGATTATGTAATCTCAGGTGAAAGTAAAACCTTAAATCCGCTGACGTAGGTGATTTTGGTCTGTGTTAAGTCATGCATTTTTTTCCTTTCTGTCGAGTTCAGGAGAATCTAATATTTACCATTTGTTTCAGCTTAATGCCGACAAGAGCCCGTTCCAACGGCTTATGCTGCCCAGGTACTCAACCTTTCTTAATACTTTCTTGTTGCCGTCCATGCTATGTTATATGACCTTGTATCTGTCCAGCTTATCACGAGGAGCAGTTTCTTGAACACTTGGGAAGGTGCTAAATCCCGTAGTGTTTTGCTATCAGTATGTCATTGATTGAATTTGGTGTGGCACTGTTGGTACCCTTTTGTCATTATTTTTACTTTATGCTGTAAAAACACTACCTTGTTCTGATGAGACAAAATCGATAAGGATCTGAATCATTCGTAACCTCAACTTTTTTCAAGAAAACTTCTAAACTCAAATTCAAACAAAATAAGGCCCAGGTTATCACTATTTACCTATGATGCACTGTGGGTTAGCACATGTCTTCATGATGTGAGTATGGAATCAAAATACCCAATTAATGCATTGATTTGGTTTTCAGCATCCTAAGTTATCCTGATTATATAGCCTAACGCAAAGGGACTAAACCTATATATTCTGCAATAAGGTTAGAGTTAATGGCACCAGCGGTCACACAACTCGTCGTCGATGTGCACTTAAGTCACACTTCTCGAGAACGTGATTATTTGGTCACACAACTCGACAAGTGCGTGCACGCAGGTCACTGACCCCACTTGTCAGTCCGTTTTGGACGGTAAATTTTCAGAAAACCCCCTGGAGTAATATTAATTTTACAAAATGGTCCTTCTAATTTTACAAAATGGTCCTCCTAATTTTACAAAATGGTCCTTCTAATTTTACAAAATGGTCCTCTAGGGGAACCATTTTGTAAAATTAATATTACTCCAGGGGGTTTTCTGAAAATTTACCGTCCAAAACGGACTGACAAGTGGGGTCAGTGACCTGCGTGCACGCACTTGTCGAGTTGTGTGACCAAATAATCACGTTCTGGAGAAGTGTGACTTAAGTGCACATTGGCGTCGAGTTGTGTGACCGCGGGTGCCATTAACTCTTATGTCATTGATTAAATTGCATATGGATCTGTTGGTCGTTTCAGAAGTCCTTTAGTTTACGCTGTGTTCTAAAATCATAAATATGTTTAATTACTAGTGCCCATACACCTTGTGCAGATCAAGAGGTGTGGTGAAATGGCTCGCAAGTTGCGTTTTTTCAAGGAACAAATGTCGAAAGCTGCCATATTGACTTCTTCCATGCAATTTTCAGGATCTCCTTTGGAAATTTCTGACCTGGAGGTATTTAGTTAATGAACTTATGCCTGCACTCATCATGTACAGATTGTAAGTATAGAATTTTCTTTTAACATTATCTACTAGCAGATAAAACTCGGGGAATTTGAAGCTGAGCTAATTGAAGTAAATGCAAATAATGGGAAGTTGCAGAGGACGTACAATGAGCTGGTGGAGTACAATGTTCTTCTACAAAAGGTATGGCCCCATTAAAGTATCATGACATAATTTATTTGATGTGATCCCCTTTTCTCTTTTTGTGTATTGACGATAGGTCGATAGCATTGTATAGCCATGCATAATTGAAAAGAGCTAAATTCTGAAATATCCCTGAGGTGTAAGCTATGAAAGAAACAAAAAATCTTGCCTGTAGAATATTTGTGAACATGGTTTTTGCTACATGGTTGTACATGTAAACATGTTTGACACTTTCAGACGAGGGATGGTCTCAAGTTTACTAGAACTAAGATACCTAGCAGCAATTTTTTTTTCTTATCCGTATTCTTGCACAGTAGTGTTGTTTGGCTGGTGGAGTTGCTGATTGAGAATCTTGGCCCTGAACCAATGCAGCACGAGTTCAGATTTGGGAGGCGGTCGAATCGTAGAGGCAGGAAGATAAATTGGAAGGGATAGCTGGGATAATTTTCCTCTTCATTTATTGATCGATATGCCTTGGCATTATATAGCCTGCTTACAACTTGGGGTAGAATCTGAACTAACAAACGTTGACGAAAGAAACTAACTTGAAGATCAGAAATGTCTCGGATCTAAAATTTGCTAAAAATATAAGTGGATAGCTAGGGATACATATACCCTAAGGAGCTGGCGTGGCCTTCTCCTGGGTGGCCTTCTTGTATTGGGAAAACTTATTGCCCCACGTAGCAATAGACATATTTGAGCACACTTCGAGTCGATTCACAATTACATGCTGGAGTAAATTTTTGTCGTTCTTCGACATGGGCATCTCAGTACTAATCAGCTTATGGTTATTGGACCACTCAGTACTTATCTAACTGCCTTTTATACTGAAAAAGAGTAATGTTGAAGACTGTTATATGTCGTTTATTACTGATTCTATTTACTTTCAGACTGGTGAGTTTTTCTATTCAGCTCAAAGAAGTGCGACACAGCAACAGGGGAAATGGTGGCAGATCAGTCTGGTGATTCTTCTCTGGAGACTCCTTTACTGGAGCAGGTGTGGACCATTATTCTAGGAAAGGAATATCTTGAATCTCTTTCCTTGCCTTCATGCTTTTTCTTCAAGTTCTCATGATTTGTTCATTTCAGGAAATGGTGACGGATCCATCGAAACAAGTGAAGCTAGGTTTCCTGAGTGGTCTTTTGCCAAAGCACAAGGCTATGCCCTTTGAACGTATACTTTTCCGTGCCACCAGGGGCAATATGTTACTCCGACAAGAATCTGTTGATGAAACGGTAACTGATCCGCAAACTGGAGAGAAGGTTACTACTTTCCTTAGTCCTCAACTCCTTTCCACAAATTTAGGAGTTAATTCTGAAGATTCAACATGATGCTTCCTTTGTTTTTATTGTTTGTGTTAAGAGAGATGATTGAAAAATTACCTAACCATTATTACTGTAAATCTGAAACAACCTATCCTGCAACTAGTGGGTTTTACAAAATACTACTAGTATTTTCTGGGCCACGATGTTTAGTATTCAGCTGTTAGCTTAAATACACTTGGTATTGTTGTTATGTTTTCCCACTAGTTATGTAGTTCTGACATATTCTTTTTCCTCAATACTATAATATATTGACAGGTCGTGAAAAATTCTTTTGTTATATTCTACTCCGGGGAGAGAGCAAAATCCAAGATTGTGAAAATTTGTGATGCTTTTGGTGCCAACCGTTATCCATTTCCAGAAGACCTTGCTAAACAACTGCATGCTATCCAGGAGGTTGTTTATCCCCATGTTATTCTTTAATCCATGAGAGCAGTTTTTCTGAACACAGACTCAGTTACACCCCCTATCTAGGCTGTTCATAGGTGCATCAAGATTTGTGCTAGCCCTTTTTCCCTCCCAAACAACTTCTTTTTTTATATCTCTCAAACCCTACAATATATGGATTGAAACTTTGCAGTTCAGTGAAACATTTGAAATAAAATGTAGTAAAAGTAGTTCGCGATTTTTCTCACATAATGATATTTTTGTATTTTCAATATCTAAAAAATTAAGTTGCACAAAAATTCTGAACTATTTTTTTTTCACATTCAAGCTGTATTGTTTTAGTGACCTGTAAACTTTAAATGCATAATCCCTCCGTCCCAACATATAACGCGTGCTATTTTTGTGCTCGTCTTTGATGCTCAACTTGGACCACTAATATATTTAAATTATATGGATTGAGAATGTATAAATTGTACTGTTGTTGTATTCTTATTGCAAAATTCGTTTATTTCTTATATCAGTTTACTAATTTGGTGGACATGTTATGAGTATAAATTATGGTCAAAGTTGTACGTTGTTGATCAACGAATTTTACGACAGTAGAAAAGCCCTTACAGTAGTCCTAGTATCACTCATGTTCTTTTTTTTTTGCGTGCCACTGATATTCGTGGCAAATTCGGGCTCGCCACTGCTTTTCGTCCACCAGCGGCGTGTGGATACGGAAGCCACGCGACTGGTACGCGGGATCCACGTGACCACCCGGTCGAAAAGTGTCGGTGGCGCGTGGTTTTTGTGACACGCCACTGCTTTGTTTATATCGGTGGCGCGTCCAGCCAACACGCCACAGGAAGGTGGCGCGCCACCGTGGATTCACTGGCGACCGGTCGCTATCAGACCTACCTTTTCTCGCAAACGCGCGGCACGACAGCGCAACTTTCAACGCGGGTGTTAATGTGTGCATCTACCCCCGCTCCCGTCACTAATGCACACACTCACCCGCGCACCCCTTAGAAACTGAGGAGCGTCGCGGCGGCCACTCCTCATTCCGATTCCTTTCTCTCCTCTCTGATGGCTACCCTCTTTCCTCAATGGCCCACGACGACGATGACCCGACGCCCAGGTTGTCAAGCTGTTGCCCTGGCTGTGGCTACGCTACCTCGGAGATGACGTCGCCGAGGAGCTTGCGAGGACTAGGCTCCTGGTCCCGCCTGGCTGTCGGCTATTGGTTGGCTGGGACATAAGAATGGACGATCAGGTTGTCCACCCGCTCCCCAACGCCGGCACCAAGGAAATGCTAGATCTTATCCTCGACAGGCGGAGTCGGCTACCCGGCATCCTCAAATCCGATATGGCGTTCGCGCCGCACTACCAGTGCTGGCCGGGCGTCTTGGCGGCGGAGCAGGAGAAGCGGATCGAGCAGGGCGATGGAGATATTCGTCCTCGGGGCCCAAGAACCGTGACCACAGGTGACGCTTCTGGGCGGGGCGGACGATCAAGGAAGTCCTCGAGGAATGTCGGGCCGTACGGGCCGTGGCCAGTTGATTCAACTGCCCGGGCCGCGCCTACGCGCGCCGCCTTCCGCGCCGGACGCCCGCCACCTGTTGACTCTCCAAGAGGCGCACTTTTTAGGGAGGCAAAACATCCCACTATCGGACGACTGCAGGGTGCCGGAACAATTGGCGCCAAGCATTGTAGGCAGGGAATGCCATGGGAGCTCCATGTCGGCACCCTATTGGGGCGAAGGCGTGAAGTTGGAGTACGAGGAATGTCGTGGTAGCTCCGTCGACCACCTCGGCCTTCGCTCGCCGCCTAGCTAGCCTGAAGAGGAGGAAGTGGGTGGGACAAGAGCGCCGGGCATGGCATGCAACTGGCCGCTGAGACGTCGTTGGTGAAGCTTCAGTAGCCGCCGCAGCCACCACTAAACCGCCGCTTAGATCTTAGATTAGGATAATATTGGGGTTTAATTTTGGTGACTTTGTAAGTTTGATCTATAATGAATGAAAGAAATGTATCTTAGGTAACTTCATAATCCCGCCATTATTTAAACCTATATCGGCTCCCGTATTATTGAATCTGTCCGTACCGGCCATCCCCGACGACGAATTTTTGTTTCACCAGTGGCGTGTATTGGGAACGCCACAGATAACTCGTACCGGTGGCATGCGAAGTTACACGCGTCACCGACTACTACTTACCAATGGCGTGTATACCACGCGCCACCAATAGCACTTAGTGGCGCATAATTAGTGGCGCGCCGAAAACGGGCCACTAAGGGCGAAATCGGCACGCCAATGCTAGGTTAGTTCCTACTAGTGTAAGGGCGTCTTATAGTTTGAGTCAGAGGGAGTATGTTGTATTGTTTGGAGATACAAAAGTAAAAATCGAAAAAGTGTGGGGGTGTAGGGCGCATGTGGTTCAATCAAAACTTTCCCTTAATCCATCTTTCTTCTCATTTTGTTTTGTTCATTAGTTCTCTTAAAGAGACTGCTGAGACATCCTCAAGTGGTTGGTTTTGTACATATATGTATGCGATGTGGTTGTGCATATACAGTACATTTAACATTCATATATCATGTAATAAACCACCATCCTTGATGTCACATTTTTGAATTATTAAACCCACTATAACTGTTTAAATCCAAAGTGACATGTTCTCGAAGGAGTATTTTTGCCTCTTCTATTTTTATCTTTCATTTTGGATGATGTAGTTTGTTTTGTTGAAATTTGTAACTTTCTGTCTCAGTTTTGTGCAGTTTCATAAGTACTGAATTGTAATCCAAGGCTCTTTCGAAAAAAAACTATGTTTTGTGGTACTAAATTTACTTAATTACTATTATCTGGTCTGATACACTTACAACTCTTTAGGTATCTGGAAAAGTGTCAGAGTTGAAGGCAACAATCGAAATGGGTTTAGCTCATCGTGACAGCATACTTAAAAATATAGCTTCTGAGTTTGAACAATGGAACAAACTGGTAAGTATGTAATATTTACTATCATACAAATCAGAAGTAAGTGCTATTTGAACAACCATTGATAAGTATCGTATTAATTTCCTTGCATTCAAGTTTAATTCTGATTGAAATACAAATGCTTCAGTTGAAGAAGGAAAAAGCTATTTACCACACGTTAAACATGTTCAGTCTTGATGTGACAAAGAAATGCTTAGTTGCTGAGGGGTGGAGTCCAGTTTTTGCTACAAGTGAGGTATCCATATGTACTCTCATTCTTCCTGTCATTGGTCAATGATGTTTTTTGCGTGCTTTCTAGTTTCCGTTGCTCTTCTTTTGTCCATAAGGTTTAGAGTTTGTTTTACCCATTGCAGGTCCAAGATGCACTTCGTCGTGCTACTACTGATAGCAACTCTCAAGTTGGTTCCATTTTCCAAATTCTTAACACACAAGAATCTCCTCCAACGTATTTCCAGACAAATAAATTTACTTCTTCCTTCCAGGACATTGTGGATGCATATGGGTAAGTTCTAAAACTAAAAAACATTGCTGGAGTGGACTAGGTAGCAGCACCGCATGCATGACATCAACAAGATTCTTTTGGTTTTGAATTTTCTGAAACTTCATATTTCAAACCGTGTACCGAAAACTTTTATCTCGAGAACTTTTTTAATTAGTAGTTGTCACATTATATTCAGTTTGTTACCAGGTTATAGTAACTTGGTTACCATGTTACTAAACTTTACTACTTTTATGGTGTGCTACCATCTCTTGTTGACAACACTTGAATACTCACTCTCTAGCTCTTGCATAATGTTGCAATGCCTCAAACGTATAAATTATATATTGTAACTATCACTATTATCATGGCAACTATACGTTGTTAACATGACAATCACAATACTATAACATGGTAACTGTTGACAATGGTATTTTTTTTCTTATGCACTAACTTCACATTAAACATATGTTGCAGTATTGCGAAGTATCAGGAAGCAAATCCTGGTTTATTTACTATTGTAACATTTCCCTTCTTATTTGCTGTCATGTTTGGAGATTGGGGTCATGGAATTTGTATACTGTTTAGCGCATTGTACCTCATAATCCGAGAGAAGAAGCTAGCTTCACAGGTTTTCTCATGACCCTTCTCTTATTTCATTCTCTAGATATATGTTTTCCAACGATATTAGTACTAACTATCTTTTATTCTTTGCTCGCAGAAACTAGATGACATAGTGGAGATCATGTTTGGTGGTCGCTATGTGATTTTGATGATGTCCTTTTTTTCAATTTACACTGGGTTAATATATAATGAGTTCTTCTCGGTTCCATTTGAGCTCTTTGGTAAATCTGCCTATGCATGCCGTGACCCTTCATGTGGGTAAGGAACCTAAAGCACTGAATTCCTGCTCCTACTTTGATGTTTTATTAAAACATTATTTGAGTTTACATTTTTCCTCGTTTTATTTATAGGGATGCTACAACTGAAGGATTACTTAAGGTGAGGCAGGCGTACCCATTTGGTGTCGATCCTGTGTGGCATGGAAGCCGTAGTGAACTGCCATTTCTCAACTCCCTAAAGATGAAGATGTCAATTCTTCTTGGAGTTGCACAAATGAACCTTGGAATCATATTGAGTTTCTTTAATGCAAAGTTTTTCAAAAATAATGTTAACATTTGGTAAGTTGATATCATCGCAGAAAGTCATGTGGCCTCGTTTTTACTACTATCTGAGAATTTCCTTAAAACAGTAGACTATACTCAACAGGTACCAGTTTGTTCCTCAGCTGATCTTCCTGAACAGCTTGTTTGGTTATCTGTCAGTCCTCATCATTATTAAGTGGTGCACAGGCTCAAAGGCTGATCTATACCATGTGATGATATATATGTTCCTCAGTCCAACAGATGATATTGGGGAGAACCAGCTATTTCCTGGACAGAAAATTGTGCAGGTTTGGTGATATTCATTGCTGCTGCTATGTTTTGATTCTGTGAATTACGCATAACGTTTCTTGTTTTCTTACAGCTTGTTCTACTTCTACTTGCTCTGGTGTCTGTGCCTTGGATGCTGATTCCGAAACCATTGTTCTTGAAGAAGCAACATGAGCAGGTTGCAGACTTTGGCGGAATCCTTAACTGACTTCCCACTGTAATTTATATACCCACTTTGTAACTTGTTGATGGTATCATTTTGCTCCATCAGAGGCACCAAGGCCAACACTACACCATGCTTCAGGCCACGGAGGAATCCGTGGCGCAATTGGGAGGACATCATGAAAACCCAAACCACCATGAGGAGTTTGAATTCAGTGAAGTTTTTGTTCACCAGATGATCCACACGATCGAGTTTGTGCTTGGTGCGGTCTCAAATACCGCCTCATATCTTCGTCTTTGGGCTCTCAGGTACCACTGTACTTGATATGATACATCACACCCAAATATGCCAACTTTGTCCTCACTGCGTAGGCATCGCCAATTAAACCAATGTTTTTGTTTGTGTAGTCTTGCGCACTCGGAGCTCTCCAGTGTCTTCTATGATAAAGTTCTTCTTCTAGCATGGGGGTATGATGCACACTATTAGATCTTTTGCATGCTACAGTGGCCATACTAATCCGTATTATGCTCTCTTCGCAGATACGACAACATTATCATCCTTGTTGTTGGAGTGATCGTCTTTCTCTCCGCCACTATTATTGTCTTGCTCTCGATGGAGACCCTAAGTGCATTTCTGCACGCCTTGAGGCTCCACTGGGTTGAGTTCCAGAACAAGTTTTACGAGGGCGATGGGTACAAGTTTGCACCATTCGCATTCTCATCGATCATCGAGGAGGAAGACTGAACCCCAACCGTTGTATGTAAATATGTAATGTATATCAGTATATGATGTAAGACCTTTAGAGGTGTTCCAATATGTGAATAGCCACTGTTTATCACCATTATAGGAAGATTCAGAAAACTCACGTTCCTTGGCCGGAGCAAGGTTCGTGGAATCATCATTTTGCAATTACTATTTGCCATACCTGGTTATTCTGCAGTAAATTATGATGTGTTATAACCATCATGGGTAGCAGCTGATTCGCAAAGTCAGCATTGCATCACTACATTTTTGGTGGTGCCATGTTTGATTATTTTGCAACTCATATCTGACATCATCAATCTCTATCTTTGTAATTTGTACTACGATTATGTAAATAAATAAGATCTTTGTTTTGAGTTTCTTTCATTATAGGTCTTGTCATTCATCGATAATGAAGCATATAAGTTCTAGATAGGGCATGAATCTATCAACACCCTCTGCGTCTATTGCACAGAATCAGACTTGGATACCTTAAAATAAGTCTGAACAATTTTAGGAGTAAACTACGAAAACAATTGCAGTTCAAATGTGAATTAATTTTAAAAAATCTGCAGAAATCATTGAAATATGCGAAAGTAGTTAGAAATTGAGAAAAAAGTAATACTTAGATATTTTCCATCCAATATGTTACTATGTGTGGAAATTGGAGAGGTGTCATTTCGCACCATATTCTTTGCACTTGCTTCAAAAAAAAGATCCATTTGTTATAACTTAAAAATGCAAAAAAACAATTAACTAAAAGTGGAAATTCCTTTTGGCACTATTGTTTGGCATGCCAAATATGGTCACATTATAATTGAATATGCTATGGATATGGCCATGATGCATGATAGTCCGTTTTGTGAAGTTTTTTAATAAAAGATGCGAAAAACCATGTTATTTTTTTCCTCACAACTATTACACATAAAGGGACTCCATAACAAAGGATTGCATTTTGTAGAAATTTCTTTATTTTCTTTGAATTTTTTAAAAAAGGGATCAAAATTATCAGTGAAATTATTTAGAGCTAGGGCCTAATTAATTCCACACCCTATTTTTTTTACTTGTTCAACACCCTGTTTTTCCATTGGCTAGAATTATACTTGGGTAACTTAAAATGAATTTGGAATTTGTTAGGAGCAAGCACGAACATACTTGTAGTTTAAATTTGAATTACTTTCAGTCAAAATTCATTTTAAATGGGCGAAAGTGGTTAGAAATTGAGAAAATTCTTAATACTTTAGAATTGCCCATTCAATAGGGTATATTTTGTGTGAAAACTGGAAATGTTTCATTTTGCACCATTTTTTGGCACTTTCTTCACATAAAAACACACCTTTTGCACTTAAAACTGAAAAAGGCGCATTAACATGAAGCAAGTGCCATTTTAAAATTAATGATTTTGCTCTACAAATTCCAAATATGAATGTGCATATCATTTTATTTTAGTTGTTTGCAAAGTTGTTTTCATCCTATATCTGCCGTTCTGTCATTAAGTGCAGTTAAAATGGACACTTCTCCATCGTGTGTACCGAGGTGTTTTTGTTTGCCGAGTAAACACTTAGAAAACCATGAGTATGCCGAGTGTTTCATCTCGGCACTCGACAAAGTCACATGTTTGTCAAGTGCCCGATAAAAAGCACTCGGCAAATCTAGCGGCACCCGGCATTGTTGCTGTTCCCGAGTTGCATCATACTATGTTACCTATGATGAAACTGTTCGAATTCATAACGTGCATGTTAATTTTCTGCGAGTACGTAACTTTGAGAAATCTATTGTGTAGAGAATCATATTGGTAGGAACTCCAGCCCCGCGAAGAAAGTAGTTGTCCGTCTCAGCGCAATCTACCGGCCTAGTGTGCCGTTTGATATTGACCGTCGGATGGCGATCGATGTGACGATCCACATTCATCCTCCACGTACACGGCGAGCCGTCCATCTCGCCTGATCTCGACTCACCATGACCAGTAGAGCGCGAGTCTCGTCTCCACTCTCCAAGCACAAGCAGCGGACGCAAAGCCTCACGCTGCTCATGCATGCATGAACGTTCTGATCTCACGGCGCGGCGCATGACAGCGTCCAAAAACAAATCCTTCTGTCCTCGTCACCACTCACGGACACGAACAGAAACACAGAAGGAAAAGGCGGGAGCGGTCGCTTTGCTTCCACGGAAAAACCATCTTCGCCTTGGAAGCGTTCCAACCCCCACACGAGGAGGCCGCGCGCGCTCCCTCCCGCTCCTCCTAGATCCCTCACTCCACACCACAGACCACGCCACTGCTCGGCCTCTCCCTCCCAACCCCCGGTCAAATCCACCCATCCTTCGCAGCCAAGCCACGCTCGCCTTTTCCGCCCACAAGCCACCCCAAATCGCTTCATCCCCCGAACGATCGATCTCGATCCATCGATCACACCTCCATTTTCCAAACCCCGGTGTTCCTGTCGTCGTTTCGGTTGGTAGAGGGATCGATCGAGCGGCCGGGCTGAGATGGGAGGGCCGGCGGCATGGTGGCGGGCTCTGCTTCTCCTGACGCTGGCGCTCACGGTGGCGGAGGGGCGGTTCGTGGTGGAGAAGAACAGCCTGCGGGTGACCTCCCCGGCGGCGCTCCGGGGCGTCTACGAGTGCGCCATCGGCAACTTCGGGATGCCGCAGTACGGGGGCACCATGCACGGCGTCGTCGTCTACCCCAAGGCCAACAGCAAGGCCTGCAAGCCCTTCACCGACTTCGGCCTCTCCTTCAACCCCAAGGCCGGCGGGCTCCCCGTCTTCCTCCTCGTCGATCGCGGCGGTGAGTTTTCCTTCCTTTCCTTCGTCGACGGTTTCTTGATTTTCCTTTCCGGCCACTTGTCAGTTGTCAGATCGGGTAATCTCGTTTAATCAGTCCACGTGCGTTTCCTTTCGTCGGAGCGACTGGCCATTACGACTAGAACATGCTTACATGCACGAAAATTTAATACACGTACTTTTCATTTTCTTTCCTAGCGGATGTTAAGAATACCCACGTTTTAAATCAGAATCCCGGCACTAGGATTATTTGGGCCTTGGAAGTATGGGTTATGTTCTGTGTCTCTTTTCTTTATGTAAAAAAAATGGATTCAGTCTTGGTCATGTTCTTTGAGTGAATACTTTCGTCAGCGTGAGATGGCGATCACGCGTTAGAAGCTATGTGTAACATTTTAACATGTTCGCCTGTTCAAATGGTTGGTATGTATGTTTTCCTCTGTTGGACATTCTGGTAGTATACAACTTAGTCCCGGCCGTTCCTAATTAAATAGCACCTAACTGCGCATGCTCTTTGAGTGGAGAGGTTTTTGTCAAACACTGTATACAGTAAGCACTGCGGGGTTAGTTAAAAAGAAAGCAGTTATTGTGCTTTAACATTTGAGTGCGTCAGGGGATAAGTCTTGCTAACTTGGATATCTGCCTCAAACTGTCAGTTTCCTGTCATATTTGGTAGGAGTACTTTCTCTTTAGAAAAGAAGTTCCCTATCTTGAAAAGTTGTGAAATAAACGTGCGTTCTACTGACTACGACTACATGCATGAATAATTTAATACACGTAATTTCACCTTTTCCCTACGTAGATTTTAAGAATCCAAACGTTTTAAATTGAAATCAGACACTAGTATCTTGGACAGTCGGAAGCATGGGTTCTCTATCTCCTTCTGTTTAATTCTATAAAAACTGGATTCGGTCATGGTCATGTTCTTTGAGTGGAGAGGTTCATACACACCTCTGTATTTAGTTAACAGTGCGGGGTTTGTTCAAATCCTAGTTAGGTATGTCTGAATGTAGTTATTTTTGCTTTCGCCTTTTGAGTGAGTGAGGGGATAGAACTTGCTAATTTGGTTGTCTGCCTCAAACTCCTCAGTTTCCTGTCATATAGGTACATCTCTTTAGAAAAGCAGTTCCTACAACTGGTAATGTCCCAAAGAATGGAATCTCTACTACGGTGCCATTATTTTTAGAAGGGTTTCCATTAGATTTGTCATAATACTATTCAGACATAGTTGTTGAACAAAGAAGATGGTTTGTTTTCCTACTGGGCCAATCCTGTTTCCATAAATTGCTTAATGGAAATTCATTTTTCAAAATAGAGGAATGCCCCCGGTACTGCAGCGGTTGAAGCACACAACCACATTTTTATTATTCAAAAATCAGGCAAAGTCACGCAAAGTCGATCTCAGGAATATCAGCCTTAAAGCCGATCTCGAGCCACCACCTTCAACAATGGCATGACGCAGACCCGTGTCGACATTGTTTGATCAGAAATCTTATTTTCCACGGAGGTGTAGGTGCATGACTGGTATCCATAAAAAAAATATTTTTATCCCATCCATGGTAAAAAGGTCTATTTAAATCCTCATTCTCCTCAGGAGTAGGACAATTTCATAAGCATTCGAACGAGCAGGAGAAATGTGCAACAAAATGCCAAGATTAGGACCAAACAACTCCTTATAGTAAGCGGTAGCATCATCAAGCATTTCGAGTCCCCTCGACAATCACACTATTATGATTTAGTTAATGATTTTATTTCAAAAATGGGGGAATATCCCGGCCTCTACATTAAGAGATGCACATAGCCATAGTTATAGCAAAGTTTGAAGTTTAAAGCTATGAATGTGTGCTATTTTTTTCCTATGAAAGAACAAGTGTGTTGTTATCATCATTGAGAGACATGACAATTTTTTCAAAGTGTAAGAGGGGTGGGGTCATGATCGGAATAATAACATGGACAAGGGGGAAATATCTTCCTAATTTTGTCAAAGTAGGAGACATGAGAATTTTGCCAAAGTTTCTAAGAATGAGAGCTTTGTTTAATAGACCAAGTATTGTTATCCTTGTTATCATCTTAAATCTTCTTTCTCCTTGTAACTATGTTAATCTCACTGGAAACTATTCTAGATCATTAAGCAATTACCTAGGTGTTACCAATACACACTTATTGATATCAAAATGAGTAAAATCCTTTATTTCTTTAACAATCAACTTGAGACCATGCGAGCTGCAGTGAAAGCGAAACATGAATATATCACGCTTTCGTATATTTTTCTGCTCCACCATATCCATCCTCAAGTGTCATCAAGGCACGCTTTACCTCACCCATCTTGACCCGGACATCATCAGATATCTTAAAATTTTAATAGACTCGTACAACTGTTGGATTGGCAAAATATTTTTGAGGTGGGCCTTTCTGAAGCTTTTGTAGAGTACTTGAATAGTCATTGTGCATGCATAAACAGAGAGAGAAAAATATGGATCCATGTTTACATATTGACTATTAACCGGATTATGTTTCATTTCGGCATAGTGCAGACATACAATGGTATTGCTAGTTTATTCACAACAATTATACTCCTTAGAAAATCAACTTGTGCATGATCCAATGCAACACGGTTGGGAAATACGTACTACGGGTACTAGGTGTCAGATCCGAAATACTGGGACCTACATGTAAGACACTACATAAGAAACTATAATATCCCCATATCCAAAAACAAAATCTAGAGAAAGTACTCACGAACAATCAAGTTTTTCTGAACTATTCTAGCACGCCTAGGAGAAGAAACACAAACTATTCCTCGCAAACATCATCACTCTCATCTGAATAACTAATTTTGATGTCGCCAAAATTTTATACCATTATGACCTTGTTGAAGGGTCTACTCGGGAAATCACAAGGCATGACATTTGTACTAAACATTTTTACTTTTTTATAATTAAAATTCATTCTCTCGCATAATTTAGAAAACATATATGAATTATTTTATACGTAGAAGAATTAAATATGTAATGATGTGGAAAATTAATATAAAGTATAAGTTTTATATAGAATAATGTCCCAGTCCACTATACAAAATAAATTTGAATTTATTTAAAGTACACATTGCAAGAGTAGTGATGTTAGATTTTTTGTTTTTAACAAAATTCTCCTTAATATTTTTTAAGACAAATTCTCCTTAAGATATTTGGTTAAACCATATTCTTATAGATTATATAAAGATAAAATAAAACCCACCATGCACAATTTTAGGCTACTTAGATGAATTGCAAATATATGTATGTGCGAGTGTAAAACATCTCTAAAGCGAACAGAGGTTTCTAGGTGCATGGTTACGTATTTTAGAAGTAAAAAAAATATGCATACTTGATTATTACCAGTATTCTAAATAGATATATCTAGAACATGAAAATAGCAATGTTTTTTTCCCTTGAATCATTGCATTGCTTATCCGCTGGCTCTCTAGTGGAGAAATGTTTCCTTTCTGCTCCTCGGTTAATCGCATGCATACTTTATCCTTTGTCTTGAGAGAGCATCATTGAGATCAGCTTGACTCAGACGTGTCTGCATTGTGGTATGCATTAAATTCTAATGAAATTACCGCAATTGATATGTAAGAAATTGAATTCGCAAAAAAAATGTAAAAAATTGTGTGCATTACATTTTTTTTCACTTGGTTTAATCTACAACTAGCAGTGTGACCGGCGCGTTTGTGTGTCTAGATTTACTACATGTTTTATATAGTGTACTATTTCTTTGCAAGATATTTTATCTGGTTGCCAACTTATATTAAATAATAACCAAAGTTTATGCCTATGGAAACACGATTTGCACCATGTTAGGTACGTATGTCTATTATCTATATTGTGCTATTGGTTAATACCGTTAGGAGTCCGATAGATATGGGATTTCAACTTGCTGTGTAAAACCATGGATTAGCAAAGTGTCCTGTTATGTATTCCCTCCGTTTTTAAATATAAGATGTTTTACCGTTTGTCCATATTCACATGTATAACAATGTATCTAGACATGTTTTAGTATACATGTTTACTCATTTTAGTATGTATCTAGACAAAATGTGAAATATCTAAAACATCTTAAATTTAAAAACGGAGAGAGTACTTGACATGATTTTATTTTTCTTGCAACCTTATTGCTAAGACACCTCTCTTAATTACTCCCCTAAGACTCTAAGAGTATTTTCACGATCGTGTGTCCTTAATGTTTTTCCTTTCGCTTGCTCATATTTAGCAACATGACTGTTAGTTAGTGCAAAGTAATTCTACCTTATTTTCTCGGAAGCGATAATCTAACAGTGTGGGTAAAATCCTTGTAGACTAAAATATAGCTTCACATTTAGTAAATTGAAAGGACATCATGTTACCGTTTTCTTAAGGACACATGCATTTATAAATGTTGTATACTGATTGAATTTTCTATAAGCCTCACTTGAAATTATTTGTTACTTGTAAACTGTTATACCGTAGCCGCACTACTGGTTTGCTTCTTTTATGAAGTAAGATACATCGCTTGCACACGTGCACACTGAAACCGGCTCTTATATTATCCTTACGAAATGTCGTGCATTCATGGCACCCAGTCTTCCCATATACATATACACTTTGATTCTTCTAAATCTAACATTTGATTATGATTCTAGCTGGATGTCGTGATCTTACTTAGTCATTGTTGACTCCAGCATACATCTGTCTTTGTTCTTACCAAAAAAAATGGTGCTTTAATTCTCTGTGACATGCAGACTGCTACTTCACAACCAAGGGATGGAACGCGCAAACCGCCGGAGCTGCTGCCGTCCTCGTTGCCGACGACAGAGCAGAGCCTCTGATCACAATGGACACCCCAGAATCCGCCGGCAAGGAGCACCTGGAGAACATCACCGTCCCTTCGGCGCTCGTGTCCAAACGGTTCGGAGACGACCTGAAGACCGCGCTGGAGAACGGAGACATGGTGAACGTGCTCCTGGACTGGCGAGAGTCCCTCCCGCACCCGGACGAGCGGGTCGAGTACGAGTTCTGGACGAACAGCAACGACGAGTGCGGCGCCAAGTGCGACATGCAGATGGAGTTCGTCAGGAGCTTCAGGGGCGTCGCGCAGGTGCTGGAGCAGAGGGGGTACACCCAGTTCGCGCCGCACTACATCACGTGGTACTGCCCCGAGGCCTTCGTCCTCAGCAAGCAGTGCAGGTCGCAGTGCATCAACCATGGCAGATACTGCGCCCCGGACCCGGAGCAGGACTTCACCACCGGGTACGACGGGAAGGACGTCGTGGTGCAGAACCTCATCCAGATCTGCCTGTTCAAGGTCGCTAATGAGAGCCGGAAGCCGTGGCTGTGGTGGGACTATGTGCACGACTTCGCGATCAGGTGCCCGATGAAGGAGAAAAGGTACACCCGGGATTGCGCCAATGGTGTTATCAAGTCACTCGGTGGGTCAAGTTAACTTCTACTCGTTATAGTTTCGCCATTGTTTGCACTGATGATTTCTTACAAAATCTTTCCCGTTTATTTATCTGTCAATACAGGAATGGACATTGACAAGATTAATAAGTGCGTGGGAGACCCTGATGCCGACGAGGACAACCTAGTGCTCAAAGCGGAACAAGATGCTCAAGTAAGACTCTTGATAAAAGCGTCCTTTATCGAAAAACTTTTAATGACAGACCGATGTTTATGCCTTTTATTATCCTTCAGATTGGTCATGGTACTCGAGGGGATGTTACTATACTACCGACTTTTGTCGTCAATAACAGACAATACAGAGGTGCGTCCATTGTTCTACTGTACATTCCTTTTTTGCTCGATGATATTTATGTTTATGTTTATTATTATACTGTTTAGGAAAGCTGGATAAAAGAGCTGTTCTAAGAGCAATATGCTCAGGATTCGAGGAGACGACTGAACCTGATATTTGTCTGACTCAAGGTTTGTGGAACTTTTACCCATTTTGATAAATAAAATGTACTGTAGTTGGTCTTCATGAATTATACAGTTTTCGGCTTCATCTCTTGTGTATAGATATCCAAACAAATCAATGTTTGGAGAACAATGGAGGTTGCTGGCTGGACAATAATAGTAGTAATTTTACTGCATGCAAGGTACGTCTTCATTAGGGAATGCTGCTGAAATTATTTACCTCTGGCTTATTATGTCGGTATGCATTTCTGATTTTGTTGGTGATATGTTGTAGGATACCTTCCGTGGGCGAGTTTGTGAATGCCCAATTGTAAATGGTGTAAAGTTTGTTGGTGACGGGTACACCCACTGTGAAGGTATACACTTTTACAATTTACTTGCTGAACTTGTGCTGGTAGCAACTCCATAAGGCATGACTTCACTGAAGCAAAATGGTTCTCATAAGAGCCTTTCTACACACACATATTCATGCTTATGCCCAAAATGTTTTGGTTGCGCAGCTTCTGGTGTAGGTAGATGCCAAATCAACAACGGAGGCTGCTGGAAGGAAACCAGGAACGGGAGGTCATTCTCTGCCTGCTCAGTAAGATCATTTCTCACAGATGTCTTGTTTGCTGCTTTCTTGTGGCTGCTGTGTGCAGTACAGAACTGATACTTGGAATTCTGCAGAACGAGGAAGCTAAAGGCTGCAAATGTCCACCAGGTTTCAAGGGTGATGGCATACACAGTTGCGAAGGTATTTGTTTGATGAACAGATTTGTTCTGCATCCTTGTGGGCAATACTGCTCCATGTTTACATATGTTGCAAGATTATGCGTTCAAACATATCACTTCTGTGCATTAGAAATTCATCCTATAAACTAGTGTTGGCTAACCTAGACTAGTGGCTCAAGTACTGAACTTTTTGAGTTTCTATACATGTAATATCTATCTGCACGACCCTTGCAGATATTGATGAATGCAAAGAGAGGCTTTTCTGCCAGTGCAAAGACTGCAGCTGTGAGAATACATGGGGAAGCTATGAGTGTGGTTGTGGTGGTAACAACATGCTGTACATGAGAGAGCACGACACTTGTATCAGTGAGTTCCCTAACCTGAACTTTGTTGTAGCCTGACTACATGGTTCAGTCAGCAATCCCCTCAGTTTCAGTTTTCTATTCCAATTGTTTGAAACACGACTGTGAAATGTCTGCGACAAGGAAGTTTTCAATTCAAACAGTACTTTGTCTTCGACGCACTAATCTGACGCCTTTTCCCCATCCTTGTGCAGGTAAAGTTGCCAGTTCATCAGTGGGCTGGGGCTTCCTGTGGGTCATTTTCTTTGGCCTCGGTTTCGCGGCAGTTGGGGCATATGCTGTTTACAAATATCGGCTACGGGTAAGCATTTCCTCATCCTTGTGTTTAACATAGGAATTAATGACAAATTATTTTGCTACTTTGTCATACTTGTGTGCTAATTTATGCGCGACTTATACTTTGTGTCATGGATAATGTCATGCCAGAGTTACATGGATTCGGAGATCCGCGCGATCATGGCTCAGTACATGCCTCTGGAGAACCAAGATACCTCGAGCCGTCAACGGCCAGTGGAGCACGCTGACATCTGAAACATCAAGGGTTTAGTCGGATCATGCATCATATTTATGATCAGGAGATTGGTTAGCTTATGATTCTGAAAGACAAAACAGCTGCTGCATAGCCCTCTCTTTTTTGTTTCGTTCTGAAACTTGAAGAACAGGTTTAGGATCTCACCAGAGTTTAATTAGCCCTCCTTGGCCCCCAAGTCGTCATAATTTTGAGCTTCTGGTCTCGTTCTCCGTCCTGCACACTCATGCGTGATAACATGCTGTAAATACCCTTGTCCAGACTAATCCATCGTTAATAAAGAGACCAGAAGAGCATCTAGCCTATTAGCCTGCTGCCGCATTGCTTACTTTTGCAGGTAGGAGAACTACTGTCTACCGGAGTATCAGAATGCAGAAATTTGTTCACTTTTTCAGTTGTCGCAGATCCCAGTAAGATAAGTACTCCGCAGTAATTTGTCTATGATATTTACTGTGATCTCCTCTAGTTTGGAATCGAGTGAGGGTAGGGCTCTGCCGGGTTACAGCCTTACAGGCTGGCGGGTGCAGCAAAGAACAATCATGATGTGCCATGCCCATGCGTGTATGGAATAAAACGGGCAGAATTATACTGAGGAGTAGACTAGACTGGTTCGATCGATGGCCGCATCCGGTAGGAGTAGTGCTCTAGCGCGCGTTTGGTGGCCTGCACATTGCCCGACCAAGTCCGCCAGCTGCAACGGCACGGCGATTGCACTAGTAGGAATATGCTTATAGCCACCACGCTACCGCTGGCAGATGGGCATGGGCGTTCGCCAGCGCTATTACCACTGGCGCGCGTTTGACAGTGCCCGCCAGGGCGGACGGCAGCCTTGTTCGCCAGCGGTACTTGACTTACCTCTGGCGGACGTTGCGGTGTGCCCACCAGCGGTAGTTGGCTCAGCTAGGCCCAGAAACGAGCAAATTATCGCTGGCGGACGTCCTTACCTGTCCGCCAGCGGTATGTGACTTACCGTTGGCGGGCGCAGCATGTCGTCCGCCGGGGGTAACTTGGCATGTATAATTTGATGTTTCTGTGACTATTCATCGAAAGAGGTCAAATTCTATAAAACTATTGATATTTCTGTGATATAATCATAGTTGTGTACCTTAAAATGATTTTTTTTTTTAAATTTCAGACCAAACTATCAAACACTTGTAGTTCAAATTTGGATTAATTTCGGAAATCAACATAAACTCATTTAACTAGGCGAAATTAGATAGAAATCCAGAAAATTCCTAATACTTGATGATTATCCATCAAATCTGGACTACTCTTTGTGATGTTTAGATGTGTGTCATTTTGCACCATATTTTGTACTTGGTTCACAAAAAAGTCAATTTTTTCACTTAGAAAAATGAAAATGATATTTGTAAAAATAATTTGTAAAATCCCTTCGAAACCATTGCTTCATATACCAAGACACACTTATTTGTCGAATATGAGAAGTTTATCACAAACTATGCCGTAGGAATCGCCATAACTTGGTCATTTGGCTTGAAACTTTTAGATGTTTATACATGATAGACCTTTTTGTGAATAATTTTTTTCAACAATTTGTCAAAAATTAAGTTTATCATTTTTATAGCAACTAGTACACATAAAAGGACTCCATGCAAGAGGATATCTTTTTGAGGGTTTTTCACTTTATTTGATTTTTTTTCGAAAAAGGTCAAAATGGCCACCATGACTATTCATCGAAAGAGGTCAAATTCTCTAAAATTATTGATGTTTATGTGATATAACCACAAGTTGTGTACCTTAAAATGATTTTTTAAAAAAAATCAGCCCAAACTATCAAACACTTATAGTTCAAATTTGGATTAATTTTGAAAAATCAACATAAACCCATTTAACTAGGCCAAATTAGATAGAAATCAAGAAAATTCCTAATACTTGAGAATTGTCCTTCAAATGTGGACTACTCCTTGTGATAATTAGATGGGTGCCATTTTGCACCATTTTTTGGTACTTGGTTCGCAAAAAAAGTCCATTTTTGCACTTAGAAAAAGGAAAATGATATTTATAAAAATAATTTGTAAAATCCCTTCGGAAACATGGTTTCCTATACCAAGATACACCTATTCGAAATGCACACCATTGATTCCTATACCAAAATATAATGGCGGGAGAAAAAGGCGGGAAAAACTACGGTCTATAATGTGTTTTGAAATGCACACTCAATTATTTGATTTTTTTTAAATACACACATGTGTTTGAAATGTGTTTAATGCAAAAAAAAGTATTTGAAAATATAAAGGAAAACAAAAACACAAAAAAATGGTGGTGAATTCTGATGAAAAGTCCACGCGCGAGAGACGAGCCAATCGGGAGCAAGTCCCATGATTCCCACAGATCGTGTGTTTTCTTTGAGACGCTGTGAGCCATCGGATCGAGCACGCATCCACGCACTGGTCCTCTCTCTCTCATGATTCCTTGTACCTCTGCGTAACCCACGAGGCCACGATTCCCTGTCCATCTCTCTCTCATCTCGCACTGGTCCTCTCTCTCTCTTGCATGCACGAACTGCCCATCTCATGGACGAACACGAACAAGTCTGCCGCTCGTATCCTCGCCAGCGCCTGAGATGGCCGTGTCGCCGCCGCTCGTATCCTCGCCGGCGCCTGAGATGGCCGTGTCGCCGCCGCTCGTATCCTCGCCGGCGCCTGAGATGGCCGTGCCGCCGCCGCTCGTATCCTCGCCGGCGCCTGAGATGGCCGTGCCCCGCCTCCTCCCCGCCGCTTCCCTGCTCGACCACGCCACGCTGAGCGGCCGCTCCGCCTTCTGCCTCGATGTGCCGTCCGCGCTCGCCAACCTGGCCGGCCGCTCGGCTGCTAGCTGTGCCGGCCGCGCTCGCCGACCTGGCTGGCGTCCGGCGCGTGGCCCTCGCCGCCGTAGGCCGGGAGGCCGCCAATTGCATCCCGATGACGAGGCCGTCCTCGCTGCGTTCCTCCGCGCGAGCCAAGGCAGAAGGTCGAGGACCAGGATGCCGGGCGGAGGCGCGGGGTGCCGCGGAGCATGGCCAGCCCGGTCGCCGGCGAGCTGGGCGACGGCGGCGTGAGGGTGGGGAATTTTGTACTTAGGGACCGAATTGTAATTTGTTTGTTTTCTAGGGGTGTTTGTAACTTCATCTACTGCTAATAGATCTAGGGTTCTTTCTGCAAATACAAAGCTTTTATTTTTTTAAATTTCTAATAATTTACCACTAGCGGGCGCTAGCTCACAACTACTACTGGCGTGCACATAATATGCACGCCAGCGGTAACCACCCTTACCACTGGCGGATGGCCCGCCCTCCAGCGGTAACTATTACCACTGGCGTATGCATCGCTGGCGGGCGCCTGTTCGCCAGCGGTAGCGGATTTCCGTTCGCCAGCGGTAGGCCTTTTCCTACTAGTGTTGGATGCCCGCACGAGCTCCCGGCCAGGCCAGTCCGCAGATTAAAGCAGCGTCGGGCCAGACCCATCGGGCGCGCTCAGATCGACCGTACCCGAGGAGCCAGGCTCCCGGCGTGCGACCTCGAGCAACCCCGCGAAGGAGCTGCTGCAGGCGCCGGAGAGGTGGAGATGGCGCGAGGGCGAAAATTGCGGCGGGAGAAATTCGGTCACCGCCGCTCAATTTTGCCTCACCGGCGCGCTATTTCGCCTCCCTATTTAGTTCCTCCGTGCCGAGGAACCAAATCCAAAACACCATTTCCCCCCTTTCGAGCTCCATGGCGATGGCGAAGGCGGGGTGTTCTTCTTCCAAGGAAGGAGAAACCCCGTTGCTGGAGCTCGCCCTCAGCAACTCTTCTCCTTGCAAGGTGGCGGCAGAGGTCGACGGCGGCAAGGATGTTGGGCGCAAGGAGGTGATGGATCTCGTCCCCAACATTTGTTCCGTCAACAAGGGTGGTGCTAGATCTCGTCGGCGGGAACTCTCCTCGGATGAGCGCGACTGTAAGAACCTCTACCCCTTGTTCTTGTATTAGATCTGTAGTAGACTGAATGGTAGCTTCGTTGCTTGATACTCTGTTTCTCTGTTAGATCTTTGCCTTAGTCCGACGTACTATCATCATCTTGTTCGACATAGTTGCTAGTTGTATGATTGTGTTGTGTTCGTCGTCATTGTAGGACATCGGTCAGCCTAGCTCTATGCTCCGTCAGTACGCCATGCTCTACCTGACATGAACGCATACCCTCTTAGTTATGCTCTTCCAGCCGATGAGTCCGCGAAGCCACTGCCTGACTCGTATGACAATGCAGTTCCTCTTCGTTTCACTCCACGTCCTCAAATGGTATGGTCAGCTTCAATGTCCCTGTTCATTCTGAATAGGGTTTGTGAGCTCGTGCACAAGGGGATCCGTTTTGAAAGAGGGTTCAAAGAGCACTACATTAACAGAGTGAGTACTGATGTTCTTGACTTTACTGTGATTACTGTCAGCACTACACAGATTTACAACCATCTGCGGAAGTGGAGAATGAGGTGGCTTAGGATCTCTCGTCTGGGCAAAGTTGAGGGGGTGATTTGGTGTGAGCATTCCACGACCTTGAGGATGCACGGCGATAAGTTGATTACACACACCATGGTGAGATAGATCAACTCAAACTCTGTGTTTATTTTTGGCTTGTTTAAACTGACACACATCTAACATTCTACCTCCTGAATCTTAGGTGCATCCCAAGGACGAGGAGCTGCTGAACAAGCCCACCATCAACTATGCTCGGATGAAGACTATCTACTCAATGACGAACATGCCGGCTCCTACTGTCTACAGTACGGCGATTGTGATCCAGGCATGAACTACCTTGTCGATCACAAAGATTAGCATTGCCTCTACAAGGACATGACAGACACGGAGAGGAGGTCCTGGTTGCGTGCCTACTGCCACAAGCAGTACATCATAGCCCCATAGAACATGAGTAGATTTGGTTCCTGATTTGTAATATTTTTGGGAGGTGGTATATATTAACCCCTGCACTAATGAACTTGAGATGAAGCACGCCCGGTGCGTGCTTCACTCATGCTGCGAACTATGCTATGATCGTGACGAACTAGTATGACATTTTGAATTTGTGTGTGCTAAGTTCAGTTTGATTTCTGTCTATTCCATGTTTAGTTCGTGTTGGATAACCTCACTACTAATGGGAATAGGTAACCACAAGAGATCATTGCATACAACCAAACAACGAGCATTTGCACCGAGCTAAGCCGAAATGGATCTTTGCACGCAACCAAACATCGGGCTCATGTTTTTCTCTTCGTGCAAGGAATGGACCATCGAATAACCAAACAGCATACATGACATGGTCTAGAGGCTGCATAAGCCAGACCAGGTCCTTCACAGCCTGGTCTGGCGGGACGCGAGAGGAGATGCTGGCTACCAAACGCGCTCCTAGAGGTGGACCAGAAGCGGGCTTGGCTTTGGCTGGACCCGGTAGAATGCAAGAGCCACGACGGATCGGCGGCTCCCCATTGCCCATTGGTTCGTGCTCGTGTAGAAATATCAGTCTCGCTCGATACATGCATCGCCGCCACGTAGGAATCGGACGTGTAAATGTATGCAAACAACTGTCGGCTGCGAGTCCGGCCTAAAAGTGGCGGGCAGGGAGGCAATTTTTTGCCCGATCTTTCCGGGAGAATCATGGCAATCTGTTGCCGCGCGGGGATCCACGGTGATCTCGTCGTCGGGGACACGGATATGCGTATATTCCCGCGATCGATTCAGGCCCACACGAGGTCGCCACAGGGTCCCGTGAGATATTGTGGCGCACACGTACTACGGCGTGTGGAAGAACCACCGTTGTTGCCAGCTACGTTCCCGTGAGATATACAGTAGTGATACGTCCAAAACATATCTATAATTTTTTATGTTCCATGCCTATTATATATTGATTACCACATGTTTATCTTACACTTTATATCATTTTTATGCATTTTCTGGGACTAACCTATTAACAATATGCCACAGTGCCAGTTCCTGTTTTCTGCTGTCTTTTTGTTTCAAAAAATCTATTCTAGAAATATTCTCGGAATCGGACGCCAATTTAACTGATTTATTTCTGGACCGAGACGGAGCAGCAGCCAGGAGGACAGAGCCGGGGGCCACACCAGGCAGGCCGGTGGGCCCACGGCGTGGCCCAGGGTGGGGCCGCACACCTAGGCCGCCGCCCCACCTCGGCTGGCCACCGACGCCGCCCTTTCGCCTATAAATTGCATCTAATCGGGAAACCCTAGATTCCGAGCAAAAATCTACGAAAAGTTCCGAGGCCGCCATAGTCTTCAACCCTAGTTCGGGAGAGTTTCTGCAGTTCTTCCCGGCACCTTGCTAGAGGGGAAATCATCACCGGAGGGTACTACATCACCATGTCTGCCTCCGGAGTGATGCGTGAGTAGTTCTCCACGGAACTACGGGTCCATAGCAGTAGCTAGTTGGTAGTCTCTCCACCTTGTGCTATCATGTTTAGATCTTGTGAGCTGCCTAACATGATCAAGATCATCTTTATGTAATGCTACATGTTGTGTTTGCTGGAATCCGATGAATTGTGAAGTTATGATCAAGTTTGTTCATCTATCTATATTATGTTTTATCTATGTTCCTGCATGCTCTCCGTTGTTAGTAGATGTTTTGACCAAGTAGATGCTAATGACTTTAAGAGAGGGTATTTATGCTAGATAGTGGGTTCATGCCTCTAGAAGTCTGGCTTAATAGACAGAAACAACTAAGGCTGTAGATGTGCTGTTGCCACTAGGGATAAAATAACTGATGCTTAGCTTAAGGGTACTGCTGTTAAGTCTAATGCGTTTGTTATTACACACTTTGCTTAATGCTATAATCTGTTGCTTGCAACTTAATACTCATGGGAGACCCGGAAGCTATCTTGTGAGTGGATTATGAGTCATAGATATAACAATGAACATGTGCTTGTCATATATTGCATTGTCATGCGTTTGCAATTTGTCAATTGCCCAGCTGTAATTCGTTTACCCAACATGTATGTTTATTTGTCTTATGGAGAGACACCACTAGTGAAATGTGGACCCCGGTCCTTTATTCCACACCGATACAAACACCGTTTTCACCACGCTCTACGTTACTTCCTGATGCTGCTTTTGTGTTCATCATCATATTCTACACCATACGTTTAATCCTTTGTATTCAGCAAGTCGAGGAGATTGACAACCTTCCTGTTTCGTTGGGGCAAAGTACTTTGATTGTGTGTGCAGGTCCACGTCAGTGATCGGGTAACGGCGCCGCTGACACCTTTCTGAAGCTCTTCCAATTCCTACTGGATCTGACAACCTTGGTTTTCTAATCATGGGAAAACTTTGCTGCTGACTACATCATGCCTTCCTCTTGGGGTTTCCCAGCGAACGTACGTTCCCCGTCATCAAGTAGTAGTCGCGTGGGCACACTGCTACTACTACGCTTTTTACCTGCTTTGCCATGGAAGCATTCTGGATTAGACACCACCACGACACGATTTTTTACGGGTCATCTGTTCTAGTGGTATGTGTCTGTCACGATCGCTCGGACGCACAAAAGTGGATTCCCTAGCATTGTCTTTGGCGATCCAAGTCTCGATGTGGATTTTCCAACCACCTTGCCGTGTTTATGACGGTACCAAGGCTAAGTGTATCTTTCGATTGCAGGGTTAAAAATAACTACGGAAATTGTCATTTGGATAAAACGCAGAAAAAACACAGGGAAAGTGTCTCGATACTACGCAGTTCAATCTAAAGAGGGGGTTGTAGTGCATGTTCAAATTCCTATGAAATTGAGGTATAGGAATCCAATCCATAAGATTTTGATATCGCCACTTTAAACCAAAAGTAATCCATAAGAAAAATTCCTAAAGATTAAAATCCTATGAAATACCTTTAAAATTCGTACAATCCAAAGAGTCCCTAACCTCTGTATGTATAATATATATACAAGTGCATGGCATCTGCACATCTACAAAAAGAACTTCCTAGGCCACGCTTGGCTTGGAGTTTGAGATTACATAGCGGAAATTCCTACCCCGCGTGCATGATATTTAGTGGGACCAAAAGTAGTCTGTAAACTTTGAGTGTTCGTTTTGGCTATTTTCCGGCGAACCAATCGGGGCCTTAATAAAGAAAACTGTTTTTAGAGAAAAGGGTTGTCCCTCGATTTCATCAAGGAACCATATTAGGCTACAAAGTACCACCAGACACAACCACCTCTAGTAAGTTCATTACATGTCTTTCCAGCGGGGATGAAGAATCATAGATACAAAGGATATCGCCACACTCAGCACCTTAGCCTCGCACACTGTGGCGTAGCTAGAGCATTTGCAACTAGGGTGGCTCAACAAATAAAATGCATTTTTAGGGGGTGCCTACGTGGTGAAAAAATGGTAATTTACAAGAAATGTTTTGTACCCGTTTACTCTGCAACCTCCCCCCCCCCCCCCCCCCCCCAAGGCTGGCTGTGTATCCACCACTCACTAGTAGGACAAAACCTATCAGTGGCGCACGAAAATAGGCTACCTGTGGCGCACGAGCACACGACTTATCTGTGGCGCACAAGGGCGTGCGCCACAGATAGCCTATCCCGTGCGCCACTGGTTTGTTGTTAGGAACTAAAAAAAATAAACTGAAGACCTCGAAGATCGCCACAGATAGCCTATCTGATGCGCCACTGGTTTATTATTAGGAACTAAAAAAACGAAGACCTCGAAGCTGCATATATTAAATGGTACATTTTACAATCCGGACCAAAAAAGAAAAGAAAAATTACAGCACTGTTTTACGAATTTGCCCACTCCATCTGCATCTAGCCTCCATTGCCGGCGTCCCTGGGCAACGGCGGGCTGCGAGCCGGCGAGGTGGTGAGCTAGGAGGCACCCTCCCTCGTTGTCTTCGCCGACATAATCACCGTCAAAGGAAACTTCACTACCCGTCGTCGACATCCTACCGCTCTTCGAAGAATACATTGTAGTTCAATCCTTTGACCATGGGGTTGTAGTATTGGTATTTTGTATCATATCTCTCCATGCTCTTCATCTATAGATCATATGAGTTGCGCTACATGATTATGATCAACTTTATGTATCTTTGATGGTGGGCAATTATTTGTTTATTATGAGATTAATTATTCTATGCAAATTACTGCTATGCTTGATTGTGATATATTTATAGATGCATACTGATAACTCTGTTCTTGAACCATGATCGACCAATTCTAGGCATTCTAAAACTACTAGGTAAGCGCAGTCAAAGTCGCTGCGTCGTTTTGGTGTATCAAGGTCCACATTAAAATCCTTCTTAAAAACCCATGATCTACTCCTTCGATCGTTCCAACGTCCTTTTTAACGGGGCAAACCGACAGGGTTTTTCTACGTCTAAATAATTCGTGCAAAATGAGATGACTTCTTGGTCATAAATCTCTGAATGAGGTTTCCATCCAGACGGGCCCTTTGACGAACGTATCCCTTCATGATCACTTTCGTCCTTTCGAATGACATCATGTTGTTCATGAAACACGGTTCGAGATCCAAGATCCCAAGGACAATATGGACCAAAACGTCAAATTACGTGTCATGAAGTAGATCTCAAGCTCACATAGTATGGCAATGATCTTTTCATGTAGCCTTTTGAGATGCTTAACACTCGACTTTTGAGAGATAACATTGAAAAAATGACAGAGAGTTAAGAAGTGTGTCGCGAACGTGCTTCTCCATTATCCCTCTAAGTGCCACCGGAAGTATTTGTTACATCACCACGTAACATTCATGAGACTTCATCCTGTTGAACCTTTGTTTTTTTGGGTCTAGATATTTGCGTATGCTCCCCGAAATCGGAACTAACTTTGATACCTACAACGAACTTGAAACCTTGATTGAGCTCTTTTTTATCTAGAGTGAAGGAAGATGGATTGCAATAATGTATGCACTTCTCAGCCGACTCCATGTTGAATCGAGTCAACACCTTATCAATGTGTGCACTTTGACTCAAACCTGTGAGCCGCCTCGATCTATTCCCAAATATACACTGATTCTCCCAACTCCTTCATGTGGAAACTCCTTATCAATGGTTTCTTGGTAGATTGAAGTAACTGAACATCATTTTTTTATCAAGAATATTTCATCCACACTTAAAATTACAAATGCTAACGAGTCGCGAGTCAGCTTTTTGTGTAAACAAAACTCGTATTCACTCTTGATTAAGCCAAACGACTTTACTACCTCATCAAAGCGAATATTCGAGCTCCAAAATGCTTTCTTCAGTCTCTAAATGGGCTTCTCAAGTTTGCATGCCTTATTAACTTCCTTTGGATCGGCAAAACTCTGCAAGAGCCTGTAATGTGTCGAACTCCTCTTTCAATTGCTGAAAAAACAGGTCAATATCGTTCCATAATTGTGTCGACCCTTGAATTAGCATAATCATGTGTATTTATTTTCTCTTCATGCATAACCAAGCAGGGTGATTTCAGTTAATTTTCGATCCCATGGAGACTTAAATAAATATAATTACACTTAATTTTTATTTATTTTTTGTTATTTTGAAAATATTGTGGTTTTAACAAATATATGATGTATACCTAGTTAGCATTGTTCACTATAAAACATATTTTTAATTGTTTTCCATTATATAATTGTAATGTATATCAATCAAAATATATCCGAGTTGTATATAAGTTTTTCCGTTGGTGAGATATTATTCTTAACAAGATAGAAATTCATCTTAAACGTGAAAACAATTATTTTTGAAAAGCACGCGGCTTCTTGATGTTCTTACAATTGATAATTATATAGCGTATATGTATATTATTGTGTGGATATTTTCTTCTGTATTTTTTGTATTAAATATTTTGATAGATAGTTCAATGCATGCAACCTAGCAAATATCTATGGAAACTTCTAGAATATAATTGAATAGTTGACATGGTATTTTTTTTAGTTGGTCAAACGTGTCTTACAACTTACGGTTGGTTTAGTTGTGGTTGATATTATGTTGACGATGTATACTATGGGTAGCAAATTATGTTGACCATGGGTAGCAAATTTACTCTCACTAGCAAAGTGCCCGTGCGTTGCTACGAGAATTAAAAATAAAATTGGTCAAAAATGTTGGCATAATCTAAATTTTACTCCAAAATAGATTGACCCGCGTAGAATAAGTTTTTTTTATCTCTGTGATAACTTGATATTAAAATTATATCCATAAATAAAAGGTATATGTTCATACGTTCTTATCTCTGTGATAACTTGATATTAAAATTATATATAAGATGTAAAAATTCCTCTTCTATTGCGATATATGAATGATGCTCCTTTGCAATCGAATCTTTGTATGGTGTTTTGCTCCTAAACTGTGCATTTTTTAATCAATTCTGCCTCTCAATCTGCATATTTGTTTTTCACTTGAGTGCATTTTTTGCAACTGGTTTGAATGTTTAATTGTTTTGTTTTGCCGATAGGCTTCAGCGATGGTTTTTCATCCATGCACACCGATCTCTATCTCTTTTCCTTCTTTGCTTTTTACATCCATGATTGAAGTTTGCGTCCAAAATTGTTAAATCTGTCATCGATGAAACAAAGAAAACAAATTATTTAACGAAAAGCAGCTAGGAGATGATTTCATTGATAGAGAAGTGTCCTCATCCACCGTGGAGGGTTTAGCAGAGAAAACCCTCTCGGTCTTCATCCAGCAGGTGAACCGCGGCCTTCCAGGTAGCTAGGCTTGTCCGTCTTGGTGGTAAAGCTGCTGATAAACCCTGTGTCTGATGGAGCAGCTCGGCATAGGCGGCAGATCGATAAAACCGATTAAATTTTGCATCGCACTAACAAACTTCAGTCCAGCGAGATGCGTGTATACTGGGCAACCTATACGAGGGATTCAGTTGGCCACATAGCGATACGCGCTGGCTGCTCTGCTTTCTCTCCTCGCGCAGGCGCCTGCAGACGCCATGCGGACACTGAGGGCGCGTTTGGTAGCCTGCAGCCAGCCGGGCCAGGCCCGCTGGCTGCAGAACCACCCTGCTTGTTTGCTTGCCTGCAGCCCGAAACTTGCATAGCGCGCTTCTTAAAGCACCCTTGGGCCAGGCCCAGTGGGAACGGCCGAATCGGCCGTTTCCTTGCAGCCAGGCTGCGGGCGGCTGACCTAGAGGAACGCCGCGCCGCCCAGCTGCAGGACGCGGAGATGGCGCGAGCGGGAAAAATCAGGCGGGAGGATTTCGGTCACCGCCCGCCAAAAATCACCACTCTATTTAGCTCACCTCCAAATCGAGTCCCGCCATTTGTTCCATTCGAGCTCTTGCAATGGCGGCTGGAGCGCTTTGTGTGACGGCGAAGGCGACTTCGACGGCGACCTCCACCGAGGTGCTGACCTCAACGGCGAACTCAACGGGGACCTCCACCGCCTCCACGGCGACCTCTGGCATGAAGGCGGACGGCAAGATGCAGATGCACCCGGTGGATGTAAGATTTTCTGAACCTTATGCTTGTTCGTACAGTAGATCTGATGCTCCTACCTTAGATCTGTTGTTCTTCCACATGTAGACCACGAATCCACGTTGCTTAGGTTCCATACCGTTGATCTGATGTGCTTCCACATGTATACCATGAATCCACGTTGCTTAGGTTCCATACCCTTGATCTGTTGTTATTCCACATGTACACCATGAATTAGCCTCCGTACTTAGATTGCTCATGTTCGTAGATTACCTGAGTAGGCCTACCTTGCCCTTGTTTCGTGGATCAAGTTCGCGGTAAGAAGAGAGTGCCTCTGCAAGCGCTATGCGAGAATGCACTGCCCGAGAATTTCGACATGAACCAGTTAGCTTCCAAGCCTCTCGACGTACTGCCTCTGAATGCACTCCCTATGGATTCAATGACTGACTCAGATGTGCAATCTGACATGACTGCCAAGGGGAGTAACAAGAGAGTGCACTCTCAGATGGGTAGTGGAGCTAGTCAGAGGCAGACAATGCAATGGACAGCTCCTCTATCCCTATTTGTTCTGAACAGGGTAGTGGAGCAGGGGATCCAGTTTGACAAATACTTCAAGGATCGGTACATCAGGAAGGTCAGCGATGCTGTTCTTGAGTTCACTGGTCTGACTGTCACCAGCACTCAAGTCTACAACCATCTGAGGAAGTGGAGAGTCAGGTGGGTTAGGATTAACCAACTGAAGCGCATGCCTGGAATAGTATGGTATGAAACCAGCACGACTCTGATGATGGCTGATGTTCAGCTGCTTCATCACCTTCAGGTTTGCTTGCCCTTCCATTCAACCCAACTGTTGTAGTCTTTTCTTCATTGCCAGCTTCAAATACTGTGTACACTAACGATTTGAAAATGCCATTACTAGACATTCCCCAGGGACGAGGAGCTGCTGAACCATCCAATTACCAACTTCGCTCAAATGAAGGCCATCTTCAAGGTGAGGACAATTCAGCCACGTAGCATGTACGCTCCAGCGTTGATCATCAAGGCAATGGACTTCCTGGCGGACAACACAGAGGAGCAGCTCAAGTACTCCAGCATGAACAAGCCGGAGAGGTGTGCCTGGCTTAGGGCTTACCTGCGTAGCCTGTTGGTCGATGCATTCCCTGATGACGAGTAGGTACTGATTAGTGGTCTGTAATATGTAGGAGGAGGTATATATTAACCCCTCCGTTGATGAACTTCAGATGCAGCATGAGCTTCTGATCGTGCTGCATAGACATGTTTGTGAACTCGGTATCCTATTATGCTATGCTATGCTATGGTTTATGCTCCATTTTTTGTCGGGTAACATCACCATAGGTGAAAGAGGTAGCCATAAGCAGTTGCTTTGCATACAACCAAACATAGGCATAGTTGCATATGGCCATGCAATGATGTAACCAAACAGCCACAACAAATTGCCCAGCCCATGCGGCGTTCTTTGCTGCAGGTGAAAGGACAAGGATGTCGCCTAGAGGGGGGGTGAATAGGCGATTAAAACTTTTCCGGTTTAGGCTTGATAATTGCGGAATAAAACTTCGTGGAGAGCACACCGATGCACCAAATGCAAAAGGCAAGAGCACAAGTGCTCAAATCCTCCACTCTCAAATCCCACCAAAAGCAACTAATGCTTATGGGGGGAGAAGAGAGGAAGAACAAGGAAGAACACCAAATCCCTCCAAGATCTAGATCCAAAAGCTTCCCCTCACTTAGAGGAGAGATTGATTGGTGGAATGGTAGATCTAGATCTCCTCTCTCTTTTCCCTCTAATTGGAGGCAAGAATCATGGAGGAATAGAGAGAAATCCAAGCTCAAGAAGGTCAACAATGGGGGGCTTTTCGTGCTTGAGAGATGGATGACATTAGGGAAGAAGACCCCCTTAAATAGGTCTCCAAAAATCTGCCCGTTGCAGGAAAACTGCTTAGACCGGAGACTCCGGGGTCACTCCGGACCCCCCACCCGAGGCTGCCGTCGAAAAACGAAACTCTGGTACCGGAGACTCCGGTCTGGGACCGGAGACTCCGGCCAGGAAAAAACTGCAGCAACACCGAACACGAAAACTAAGATATCTTGAGCATCCGAACTCCGTTTTCGATGATCTTTGGCTCGTTGGAATCGTAACGAAGAGCTTTACAAGATCATATAGAGAAACATCATAGTCCAACAATGGAGGATAAAACCAAATGGGAAAGGTTAGACCTCTCGATAAAAGAACAACCGATAAAACCTCCAAACCAAAACCGTAATATGTTTCTCATCCGGACTCCGTTTTGTATGATCTTGGGCTTGTTTGAAAGATACTCACAAGCACAACAAGATTATGAATATACACATCATAGTCCATCATGTGAGGAGGAAACCACAAGTGGAGAGTTTGACCTCTCTTAGAAAAGACAAACCGGTAAAACCTCCAACATCAAAAACACCACAAGATATTCAAATGAAATCCGTTTTTGATGAATTAGAGCTTGGTATGGAGATGAACACAAGCTCTAAATCCTCACATGGATAAAAGCCAAATAAGAACCAAGAAAGATGATATGCCAAGTATGCAAAGGTTTGAGCTCTCCACAAAGATGCGATCAAGTTACTCACTTGAGAGCCCCTCTTGATAGTACGCCGTCTATCCTATAACCCGGTCTCCACTAACACACGAGACCGGTAAAATAGAAACCTATCAAGATCATACCTTTGCCTTGCGCATTCCACTTGAGCTGATGATGACGATCTTGACTCTCTCAAGTTGGAACACCTTTCTTGATTGTGCTTGCTAGCACATGCTTGATGAAGACTTCTCCAAATGCTCCCCCATACTCCATTATGGGAGAGCCTCGCTAAGCTCCGTCTTCATGTATCCACTTGCGCTTCATATTCTTCTCTTGATATAGATGATGGCTTGGAGATAAACATGAAGTTCACTCAATCTTCTTTTCCAAGCCATGCTTGCAATAAGCTCAACTCTTCACATGACCATTCTTCATATAAACCCTTGGATGGAACCTTGGTCATCATGTAATCTTCTAGAGTCCAACACATGAACTCCAACTTTTCCTATGGACAAGATCTACAAGTATATCTCAATGCAAACATTAGTCCATAAGGATTGTCATTAATTACCAAAACCACGCATGGGGCAACACATGCACTTTCAATCTCCCCCATTTTGGTAATTGATGACAATCCCTTTTACGAGGGTTTATATAATGAATTAAGCAACCATGCAACACAAAGAGCAAGGATGCAAGAGCATGAAAGGCAAATGCTTAAGAACGAAACTAAAGCATAAACCAAATTCCCTTAAACCCTCTAAACTTCTCCCCCATTGGCATCGATTGCCGAAATGGGAGGAAAAATTTAGAAGGCCAATATAGAAGAGCTCCCCCATAATGTGTGCATTTCTCATAATATGAGTGAAATCAAATGCACATATCCAATGACGAATATATGAGGGAGATCAAACTATATGAGGATCCAAAATTGCAAAAGAATATCAAGAGAAAGATACTTCGACGAAAGAAGCAAGCAAACAAAAGGATCCAAAAAGTGTTCTAAAAATCAAGAGGGAACTCCCCAAGGTACGTGCACAAAGTAGGATTTTCATTTTAATATGTTGTGCACAACATGGAATCCTCACTCCCTCCTAGATAATTTTGAACACAAACACACGAGTAGCAAATAGGTCCACAAGCTTATTAAGATGCAAAAGCATACCAAATGAAAAACAAAGCTTGTGCCTTTTAGAAACCACCAAAGAACAAAAGTAAGAAAAGGGTGGTCACTAGAGATTGGAATACCAATTAAAGATGTAGCTACTCTCATGTGTATAAGTTTCTAATTAGACATAATCATGAAGATATAAGTCCAAAAAGAAACATGCACACACAAATAGATACAACGGTGAAGAACATGATATCCAAGAGGAAGTCATATATATACCAATAAGATCATTGCTTAAAAGCATAGCACAAAGCTCAATTTTATCTTAGAAGGATATAGATGAACTTCCAACACAATCTCATCATAGCATCAAAAATATCCACAAGGGATAAGGTGAAAAATGGGATGCTCCGAGAAAGATAACAAGTATCGCAAAAGGCAAATGATTTTGAAAACATCAATATTGCATATGAGACATAGAGTAGAAAGTGCTAGATTAACATATTTGGGATTGGTGAATCATAAAATGATTATATATATTCCCCTTGATATGTAATCATCCCGGCTTGCCACATTTGCAATAAAGTTGTTTTGCAAGAACCAAATGAATTGCAAAAGAGAAATTCATGCCAAATACAACCTACACAAGGTTGAAAGCTAGAGAGTATGCATGAGGTAGATACTTGTTACCGAGATAGCATTGGTGATGTAGAAGATAAGAGTTCACGATCATCCGAGCTTGGCTCCAATAAGCACATGGTGATAACACCTTCCTTGTAAATGAGACAAGCTTCCAATGCATCTCCAAGTACCTAAAACAAATTCAAGTACAAATGGTACCCAAACTCATTGGGTCCAAAGTAGTTAGAGCAACTACAATACATAGGACAAACTCCACATAAATATGTGCATATTGATATGAAATTGAATTTCATGCACATCTTAGCCATTTAGGATTTGATGGAGTTTATCCTATATATTGGATCAACGAAAGTAAGCATGCCATAAGATATACATAGTAAATATGCATGCACAAGACTTTCAAGAACCAAATGAGATACAATTTGGACAAAACACCAATTAAACCAAGAAAGCACACACAAGTGTGACAAGAAAACGAATTGCCCAAATTATATCAAAAGACTCAAATCAACACATGATTGAAGATACCACTTTGAAAAGATGCCAAATGAAAGTAAGATACCAATTGATGAAAATATCATCAAGGAATAAACCAAACCCTCTACACTTCTCATGATGGCACAAAGTACCAAGACGAGAAATGTTTGTCTTCCAAAGAGACACGTCATCGGGATCAAATACCAATTGAACACAACTAATGTTCAAAAGCATATAGGATTGCTCCCCCAAGATTTGTGCATTATTTATGATCTTGCATTTGAATACAAAATGCACACAAATGGGATCATCACTCTCCATACATATTATTCAAACACTAGTCATGTTCAAGGAAAGCAATAAGATGCAAAACCAATTTAAAGAATGATGTTCTACTCAATGTAGGATAGCTTCCCAAGAATAGTGCATTATCAAGAAGTATGACTTTTGAATGTAAATGCACAAGATTGGGATCATTGCTTTTCCTAAAGAAGAAGACATAAAACAAATTTTGAGTAGAGCACAAAGATCCAAAAGATACAAGGAAGACAAGAGGATTTAGATCAAACAAATCCTTGGCAATAAAAATAAGGCAATTCAAAGCAAAGCCAAAGTGAAGATGGTCTACAAATTTCACCACAATTATGAGTATCGCTTGTCATGGACAAGGAGTATATAGAGATATTTCTCGGTGGTATATAGGAATGATATTGAAGACCAATTTCACAACAAATAAGCATATGGCAAAAGAGAAGATTTAAAGGCCAAAGCTTAAAAGATAGATATTCTTGATAGCTTCAAGTATTCACGCGATCATGCAAAGCCACTACAAAGAGTAGCTTGAAGCAATCGATTTCCCAAAAGGATATGCGAACATATTTGGGGAAAACCGTACCAAGAATGTCCATCGCAAACAAGATCCAAAAGAGTGATTAAACAAAATCATTTTACCAAGATGGAACTTGTTTGAGCAACATGCCACATAGGAATAAGATTAATAACAAATCAATTCTAGGTGGCAATACCTCACATGTTCACATTTTCTAGGCTTGTAATATGCACATAGCTTATTACTCCCCCATAATGTGATAATCCATTTATTTTAAAAAAGAGGCAAACAAAACCAACTCGAGAAATTAATGGACATTATAGAATTTGAATTTCTCATGAGCATGACATACCACATAGAGAATAGATAATATAATATGTCAACACTAAGTGGTATTCCTCATGTATCACAATTTTAGGATTGTGAAGTGCACGAAGCATATCACTCCCCAAAATAGGATAGTCCATTAATCTCTCAAAAAGAGAGCCAACAAGATAAGATATCAAATAAAAGCAATAAGGCTCAACACAAGTAAATGGTGTGCAAACCAACATACACATACTTGATTACTCAAGATAAGTAAGTAGAGAGCACAACACATACAACACTAGCAAGGTACAAAACCTAACACATGCAAGGGTGCAAGCAACTTTCAATGTATATATGATTTAAATAAAAGTTACCGCAAGGAGGAACATTGGATATGAGATAGAACAATATAATCCAAATGACTTGACTTGAGAAATATAATTGATGAAGATCCCTTAATTCTTCATAAGGTAGCCAAGTCTCCAATGCCCTCCAACAACACCTATTGATCAAGTTTTAGCTTGTTGGTCCCCAACCAAGTTGGGTCCTAAGAGGTTAGTCACAATAGGTTTGGCAACCCAAATGGTTCTTTTCTTGACACCACTTTGAGTACCAACATATTTGGCAAACACATTGCCAACCTTATCCTTCCGAAGAGAATAATCATCATTAATAATAATGGGGTTGGATAAGGTACCATTTGTGCATGAAGAAGCAATGTGACCCTTCTCACGGCATAGGTAGCAACATCTACTTCCTCCTCTCTTCTTAGTTGGAGTCTTGACTTGAGGAGGGTAGCTTGATTCTTCTTGGGAAGAGGCCGTTCTTCAACTTGAGAACTTGAGTTTGAACTTGAGGCTTCTTCCCTTGTTGCTTCTCACTAAGAGCCTTCTTCTTCAAAGGGCAAGATCTAACATGGTGCCCTTCAACTTTGCACTTGAAGCAAACAATCTTGGCCGAATCTTGACTTGTTCTTGGCCCTTGTTCTTCTTGTTATACTTGGACTTGATCTTATATTGGAGTTGAATCCAAGTCCACTCTTGTCATTGGGGCGTCTTTGAACACTCAACATATTGTCAAGTGTAGAATCCCCAACATGACGCTTTTCCAAGTCTTTCTTCAAAGAAGTGACTTGGGCCTTGAGCTCATTTAATTCTCTACATGGTTAGTATCAACAAAAACACTAGAGGAAGTAGAAGCTTCATTGTTAGAGCAACAAGGCAAGGAAAGTAATTCATCACAAGATGTAGCAACATTGTGAGTGGATGAATTACTAGGACTAGCACATGGCAATAAAGCATTTTTAGTCGAAGTTGTGCCTTTGTCCACATGAGGCTCACAAGATGTTACCTTTGTAGTGATAGCCTCATGAGCTAACTTTAGCCTAGCATGGATGCTAGAAGATCATCATTAGAGCTAGAAGCTTTTCATGACTTTCTTCCAATTTCCCATACTTGCTAGTTAGCAACTCAAGTTGAGCCCTTAGCTCAACATTCTCCTTCAAAATAGATGCTTCACAAGAAGTGGAGTTAGTAGCACAAGCATCATCAATATTAGAAATGGAAGAAGACAACTTGGCAAGCTCATCATTTTTAGATAGTTGAGTTTGGAGTTGATCATGAGACTTGATAAGGAGAGAGTGTTCACTTTCTAAAGCCTTGTGAGCTTTGTCAAGTCTCTCTATGTCCTCATTAGTCTAGCATTGCCAACACCAAATTCAACTTTTTCCTTTTTAAGCACTTTATATTTAGCAATAGCATGATCTTTTCCTTAATGATTTTAGCAATAATAAGATCATTTGATCATCAAGAGATTCAAGTCTCTCCTCAAGAGACACTCGAAGCTCTTGCTCTTCCTCAAGGGCATTCATTAAGGATGCCTTTTCATCGGCATCCTCTCTCTCAATTTGACATTTCTCGAGAAATTGAGTTTCCAAGTCCTCAATGATTTCCCTACTCTTAATAGCATAAACAATGATTTCACTTAGAGGAGGGATAGCTTTGCTACCTTTGGGGAGAGCACCAAATACCATCTCACCCTTCTTTGTTATGGATTCAACATCCATAAGCGCTCCATGAGAATCCCATCCACATCATCACAAGATGTAGAGGTTCCAAAGGTGGAGAAACCTTTGAATCCTTAGCCATAAGGCAAAAATGAGTAGTGGGCAAAGATGGTGAAGAGATACTTGAAGCACCATTGAGATCCACGTCTTGTTCCAACAAATGTTGGATTCCTCTACATTGTTAGCCACACAAGAAATAGAGGATATGGAAGTATTGTTTTCATGGCAACAAGACGAATGAAGCATATCATCATGAGATTTAGTTAAACAACTATTACATGATATGCAAGGACTAGCAACACTAGCATGTAAAACATTTGGAGTGCTAGAAGTGTTTAAGTCCAAAGATAGAACATTGCAATGAGATAGAGATGAAGTATAGTCAATAGAATATTCACCATCAACAAAGCAATTTCTATCACCACTCACCATATCATTACCTTGTGTCAAAACACATGTTGGTGAAGTGGAAGAAGTTGTGAACTCGTCACGGCCGGAGGTGGAGGGAGAACAATCATCCTCAATAATATTGGACACTTCATATTTATCTTGAAGCTTGGTCCATAGCTCATGAGCGTTCCGAAAAGGCATGATTGATGCAAGAACTACATCGCTCAAAACACACATGAGACAATTAGATACACGAGTATCGAGATAAGAGTTTTCCTCATCCTCTAAAGATAACTTTTGGGAATCCTTTGGAGGAGAAAAACCCATATCTACAATTCTCTTAAAATTTGGGTTTATGTCCCTAAGAAGGTTAAGCATGCGAATTTTCCAAACATCATAATTTGTGCCATCGAATATAAGAGTGGGATCGTGCACTAATTCTCTATACGACATCTTTACTCTCTAGGCGGTAAAGCCCAAAAAGAGAGCCCAGGCTCTGATACCAATTGAAAGGACAAGGATGTCGCCTAGAGGGGGGGTGAATAGGCGATTAAAACTTTTCCGGTTTAGGCTTGATAATTGCGGAATAAAACTAGTGTTTAAATTAACAAGCCAACAACCTAAATAAACTAGGCTCACCTATGTGCACCAACAACTTATGCTAAGCAAGACAAGCAACAAGGTGATAGCAATAGAATACTTCAAGCACGAAGGCTATCACAATGTAAAGTGCATAAGTAAAAAGCTCGGGTATAGAAATAACCGAGGCACGCGGAGACGAGGATGTATTCCCGAGTTCCTCCTTGTTAAGGGAGTACGTCTCGTTGGAGAGGTGTGAACCAACACAATGGTTCAACAACCACAAAGGTTTCACCTTCTTCTCCGATGAACCGCACCACAAAGGTTTGGTTCACCTTCCACTATCGGAATCCTTCGAGGCGGAAATCCGGAGCCTTTCAACAACGATCCGGGGCACAACCCACAAGGGATTGGGGGCTCCCGAACAGCTACAAGTGACCACACAAGGGTCTCAACCACCACACGGGCGTCTAGGGTCCAAAGACCCAAGAGTAACAAGTTCACAAGCTTTCAACTTCCACGAATCTTCGTGGAGAGCACACCGATGCACCAAATGCAAAAGGCAAGAGCACAAGTGCTCAAATCCTTCACTCTCAAATCCCACCAAAAGCAACTAATGCTTATGGGGGGAGAAGAGAGGAAGAACAAGGAAGAACACCAAATCCCTCCAAGATCTAGATCCAAAAGCTTCCCCTCACTTAGAGGAGAGATTGATTGGTGGAATGGTAGATCTAGATCTCCTCTCTCTTTTCCCTCTAATTGGAGGCAAGAATCATGGAGGAATAGAGAGAAATCCAAGCTCAAGAAGGTCAACAATGGGGGGCTTTTTCGTGCTTGAGAGATGGATGACATTGGGGAAGAAGACCCCCTTAAATAGGTCCCAAAAATCTGCCCGTTGCAGGAAAACTGCTTAGACCGGAGACTCCGGGGTCACTCCGGACCCCCCACCCGAGGCTGCCGTCGAAAAACGAAACTCTGGGACCGGAGACTCCGGTCTGGGACCGGAGACTCCGGCCAGGAAAAAACTGCAGCAACACCGAACACGAAAACTAAGATATCTTGAGCATCCGAACTCCGTTTTCGATGATCTTTGGCTCGTTGGAATCGTAACGAAGAGCTTTACAAGATCATATAGAGAAACATCATAGTCCAACAATGGAGGATAAAGCCAAATGGGAAAGGTTAGACCTATCGATAAAAGAACAACCGATAAAACCTCCAAACCAAAACCGTAATATGTTTCTCATCCGGACTCCGTTTTGTATGATCTTGGGCTTGTTTGAAAGATACTCACGAGCACAACAAGATTATGAATATACACATCATAGTCCATCATGTGAGGAGGAAACCACAAGTGGAGAGTTTGACCTCTCTTAGAAAAGACAAACCGGTAAAACCTCCAACATCAAAAACACCACAAGATATTCAAATGAAATCCGTTTTTGATGAATTAGAGCTTGGTATGGAGATGAACACAAGCTCTAAATCCTCACATGGACAAAAGCCAAATAAGAACCAAGAAAAATGATATGCCAAGTATGCAAAGGTTTGAGCTCTCCACAAAGATGCGATCAAGTTACTCACTTGAGAGCCCCTCTTGATAGTACGCCGTCTATCCTATAACCCGGTCTCCAAACTAACAACACGAGACCGGTAAAATAGAAACCCTATCAAGATCATACCTTTGCCTTGCGCATTCCACTTGAGCTCAATGATGACGATCTTGACTGTCTCAAGTTGGAACACCTTTCTTGATTGTGCTTGCTAGCACATGCTTGATGAAGACTTCTCCAAATGCTCCCCCATACTCCATTACGGGAGAGCCTCGCTAAGCTCCGTCTTCATGTATCCACTTGCGCTTCATATTCTTCTCTTGATATAGATGATGGCTTGGAGATAAACATGAAGTTCACTCAATCTTCTTTTCCAAGCCATGCTTGCAATAAGCTCAACTCTTCACATGACCATTCTTCATATAAACCCTTGGATGGAACCTTGGTCATCATGAAATCTTCTAGAGTCCAACACATGAACTCCAACCTTTTCCTATGGACAAGATCTACAAGTATATCTCAATGCAAACATTAGTCCATAAGGATTGTCATTAATTACCAAAACCACGCATGGGGCAACACATGCCCTTTCAGCAGGCTACCAAACAAACCCACCAACAGAGCTCGGGGGCTGTTTTCCTTCGGCCATGCCCGCTGGAGCCTGCCCCCAGCGAGGTGGAAAACCCCTGCAGGCTACCAAACAGGCCCTGATAGACTGGATCTTGGCGTTCACAGCGTCACGGTGGTGTCCTGGCAGCCGTCATCTCTTGCACAAGGCAGGAGGGCGTCGAGGTAAACACGGCGGAGCAGGGGAGCAGATGATTTCTTCATGCATGTGCTACGCCCTGCGTGCTGCACCTACGTCCAGGTAATCGTCGGTATCGCGATGATGTGAGGGAACCAGCCGCCTCGTACGCGGTACGACGTATGAACAGAAGCTCGGTGGGGTCTGCGCGCGCGGGGGCCTATAATCTCGACGAGTTTGCTTCTATCCGCCGTGGTCGCCGACTCGCCGCCATGGTTCTTGTTTGTGAATTGCTAGTGCAATTTGCTTTGATCCTAAGGTTGGATCGAGTTGATGCAGTGCAATCAATCGCCGCGTATTTAAAGGCTCATGTAATAAGGCAAGCAGAGGCTGACTCGGGTTTGGACTTGGATTGGTTTCTTGTCCGACAGGCGACACCGCGACAGGGTCATGATCTCCCACGAGGCCACGATGGACGAGCGGATTGGTTTTTGGGCCTGTTATGACGAGCGAAAGGTTGCTCGATGGGCCATGACGATGGTTTTTCTAGCGATATGATTCCTTATCGATCACCAAGATGCAGGACCATGTACGTCCGGTTTTTTTATCGATCGACGAACCGGGTTTTTTAGCGAGGAGTGGCACGAAGTTGTTGGTTTTTTTGACGTAGCACCACGGTCGCTTATGGATATTATATAGTAGAGATTACCGCAATAGCATTGTTTATAGTAATTGCCGACGAACATTATTACACATACAAAATTCAATCATTATATATGCTCAGTGCAATATGTTTCTGTATACATTTTCTTATGTTAGTTTTTCACATAAGAAGTTATGCATGAAATTAAAAATTAGAAATATATCAAGCAAAACATTTAATATAGCATGTTTAAGGCATTCACGTGGCAAAGCAGCAGACAACTTACGTTTACCACCGATGATTTACTTGGTTTGTTCGTATGTGGTACATTATATTGGTCCGTTGTGTGCACTTTTTAATGCAAACTAAGGTCGACTTTCTTCTATTTATGCAAGACACTTTATGACACCTGTGCTATTTATGCAATCTCTCTTCAGTTCGAAGTAGTCATCATAGTCCCGAACATCATGCACGACTGTCCTGAACACTTCCCTCTTCATACTAAAGCGTCGACGAAATTTATGAGATTTGTTCGCCGGGTTCTCTAAAAAATAGTCATTGAACAAGAGCATGTGACTAGTTGTATAACGGTTCTTGTTGGTCAACCGGCCTTTCAATGATCATGCATGCTTGGGCAAGGCGTCGAGGCTTGCGCATCTAAAAGAGCGACCATGACCATTTCATTCTCTTCGTCGTCGTTTGCAAGGGCGGCACTCTCCCCATCATTTGATAAAACATGAACTCGTCGTCACTATCCATGCATATCCTACTGGACAAAATGAAACAATAAAAGTTTAGGCAATCACGTTCTTTTCCTCTCCCATTCCTAACCTAGCCGCCAAGCGGTTCCACAACCAAAGTTCCCCGCCGGCGATCCGCCGCTCCCCTTCCCCTCCGCTCACCGTCTTGGCGGCACGAGGGGGAGGGGAGCTCCGGCTCTTGTTCGTGTGGTGTTTTCATCCTAAGTTTTTTAGGTTGCGTGTTTCCTCTGTCGGCGTCATGGTGGGGCTGACGTCGATGGTGCTCGTAGGAATAATGGTCTTCCAGCCCTTGCTCCTGCTCGTCGGAGGTGTTGCTGGCACTGGCGAGAGGCTTGTGGAGTCCAACCTATTGGATCAGTTTCAATCTGACGTTGTGTCTAGGCGTGACGGCTGATACGTCTCAAACTTATCTATAATTTTTTATGTTCCATTCTTGTTTTATACCAAATGCTACATGTTTTATTTACACTTTATATCATTTTTATGCATTTTCTGGAACTAACCTATTAACAAGATGCCACTGCCCAAAATCCTAGTCGGGAAATATTCTCCAAAAGACCTGAAAATTTACGGGATTTATTTTTGCGAAGAAACAAAGCCACTGCCCGAAGGAGAGGTCGAGGGAACCCACCAGGGGAGCAGGCGGGTTCCAGGCGCGGCCTAGGGTGACCCGCGCCCTCAGCCCGTGTGGGCCCCCTGGAGCTCCCCTGGTGTCGCCATTTCGCCTATAAATTACTCCTTCCCCGAAAACCCTAAGTACCCGATCAGAAATCTACGAAAAATTCCGTCGCCGCCGTCGTCAACCCTAGTTCGGGAGGGTTCTGGAGCTCTTCCCCGCACCCTGCCGGAGGGGAGATCATCACCGGCGGGCTCTACACCACCATGCCTGCCTCCGGAGTGATGCGTGAGTAGTTCCCCACGGGATTACGGGGCCATAGCAGTAGCTAGATGGTAGTCTCTCCACTTTGTGCTATCATGTTTAGATTTTGTGAGCTGCCTATCATGATGAAGATCATCTTTATGTAATGCTACATGTTGTGTTTGCTGGGATCCGATGAATTGTGAAGTTATGATCAAGTTGGTTCATCTATCTATCCATATGTGTTATTTATGTTCCTGTATGCTCTCCGTTGTTAGTAGATGATTTGGCCAAGTAGATGCTAGTGACTCCAAGAGGGGGTATTTATGCTAGATAGTGGGTTCATGTCTCCAGTGCCTGGGCTCGAGTTGACAGAAACGACTAAGGTGTTGGATGTGCTGTTGCCACTAGGGAGAAAACAACTTTGCTATGTCTACATGTCATTTGCATTGTTTACATTACACACTTTGCTTATTGCAGTAATCTGTTGCTTGCAACTTAATACTTGTGGGAGATACGGACGTTATCCTGTAGGTAGATTATTAGTTATAGATGCAGCTAGCAAGCGGTCTATTTATCTAGTTGTAATGCCCAATAGATCTCACAATTAACATGTTCTTGTCATAATATGCATTGTCATGCCATTGCACTTTGTCAATTGCCCAGCTGTAATTTGTTTACCCAGCATGTTAATTTGTCAGTTTTATGGAGAGATACCTCTAGTGAACTGTGGACCCTGGTCCTTTATTTTACACATACAAACACCATTTCCATCACGTTCTACACTCATTTCCTCGTTGTTCATTTTTGCATTTATTATTGTTCTCCACACCATACGTTTAATTCTTTGTATTCGGCAAGCGAGGGAGATTGACAACCTTCCGGTTACGTTGGGACAAAGTATTTTGATTGTGTGGCACCTGGTTGACACCGTGTTGCAGCTCTTCCAACTCCTACTGGTTCGAAAATCTTGGTTTTGCAATCAAGAAAAATTTGCTACTGTGTTGTTTCATACCTTCCTCTTGGGGTTTCCAACGGGCGGTTGTAGCCGCAACAACGGCGGGAAGGGGTTGCTCTTGGAGTACGACGGTGCTGACTGCTGTGGAGCTACGGAGGATGGTGGGAGATCTGGCCGATGCTCTTTATCGAGATAGATATGGGGTTGGTGGCTATTGCAGCTCATTAACGACTTATGCCAAGGGTATTCTTAAGCGTCAAGATGTGGACCAACTGCTGATATTTTTCTTCCCCAGTGATGGCAGAAGACGTGGATTCTTCGTAGTTACGGCGATAGCGCTTTGCAGCAGTTTAATCGTTTGTTTTCTCCTAGTTTTATGTTGCTTACTTTCGTGTCATTTCCCTATCCGTACTTTTATCAGTACCAGTATTGTGTGTTCGTAGTCGTCGCTAGGTGATCGAATGACCTATTTGTAATTTTTATTACTTTTTGGGTATTTTGTACTGCTATGGATGATTAATAGATCGGTGCAAAAAAATGTGTGCTCGCGGTCATATAATGTAAAAAAACAAATTGACAATCAATCAAATGAGCCTATGGGCAAACGGTCGAACACCTTACATGCGGGGCATGAGGGAGGAAGAGGCGGAGCCGGCTGAATGAGCCATGCCGACGCAAAACAAGGTCGGAGACCGGCAGCAAGCCATTTTGCGTGGTCGCTACGGCTGAACCCCGCGGTGCGAATCGAGTTGGCGAGAAAGGGGTGACGACGATTGTGTTAATCGCTGACGAGAGTAAACAACAGGTCCGGGGCAGAATGAATCACGCCTTCCCGTCGGTGAATAATTTGGAAGTTGCAAGCAAGTCCACCGTATAGCTGTCTAGCACCCCCGTCCCGCCATGCCCGACCTTCCGTTCGCCGTTGCCCACCATTTTTATCCCAACAGATGTACGAACCGCTGCTAGAGCGCGGCCTATACAACCCGGCAGCATCCGCGGGGCCCTCCAACTGCCACGGCGCGACGTCACCTGCTTCTCAGTTCTCGCACGCACACCCACGTACTCGTCTTCGTAGCCTTGCTTCTCCTGTTCTCCACGGGAATATGTTTGCGTATCCCCCATGTCACGTTCGTTCCTTCCCGATGCGCTTCCACTCGTCCCACCAACGACACGACACCCTCCGTCTCCATTTCCATCTAGACTAATATTAAAAGACTCAGAGGGCGGAGATTCAGACGATCTGGACCGTACAACACGAATATCCTACGGCCCACGACGCTTCAATGTTTAACGCAAATGTTTAATGCAACGTTTAGCAGTAAACACAATTAAATTCAACAGGGAAAAAATTGACGCTATCCACGACCTCCACGCAACGGCCGCTCTCCACGACCTCCTGCACGATTCCCCGCCTCGCCCTCTGGTCTGAGCTCACGGCCGCCGTCTATCAGGTCCCCGCCGTCTATCAGGTCGTCGTCGCCTCTCAGGTCGCCGCGGCGGCCACCGTCTATCAGGTCGCCGCCGCCTCTCAGGTCGCCAACGCAGCCGCCGCCTGTCAGTTCTGCCGCCCCTCAGTTCGCCGCGTCCGCCTCTCAGTTCGCCCCCTCCGCCTCTCAGTTCGCCACCTCCGCCTCCGCCTCTCAGTTCGCCGCCACCTCTCAGTTCGCCATCTCCAGAATTTCCACGTCTATGGCGTCGCCCAGGCCATGCTGCTTCTCAGCAACAAGTCAACAACGATATGGATGTGTGTTCTGCAGGGGAACCTTGCTGACATGATCGGCTGCCCTGCCTCCATGCCCTATTGGGAATTTAGCCGCCCATCGCTGCACACACAAGCACACGAGAGAAGAAAAGGCGGTCAGCCCTGTACGTGCGCGAGCGCCGTCTCCGTCCGCCCCGTTCCACCCGTCCTGGACGCGCGCCGGCGCCGCCTCCGTCCCCCGCCTGCTCTGCATATGATTTCCTCCGTCGCCGCCTCCCTCGATCAAGGTTGATTTCGCTTTATTTATTTATTTGCATTCAGTATGCAGAACAACGAATTGCATTCAGTTTAGATCGGTTGTTCAAGGTTAGTTTTAAGCGCATTCAACTTACAGATAAATTAACTACATTCAGTTTATTGTTGCTCCTATGTCATGTGTACGTGAAGTCTCTAAAGTTATCTGATGGTAAACATTATGTTGCCAAAGAAATCATGGGATATCAATTTTCTCAGATTGATTCTTCGCTAATTTCAATTTTCTTGAGGCTTCTTTCCAAAGTAAGCAAGCAAGTCAATTATTTGACTTCTGAAATTTTCTCTTCCTTTTCAGCTCACTGTTAATATAGAGCAGTTTGACCCAACAAAATTTATCCATTAGTCATGCTTCTTCAGTGGCACATGACATTTAAAATAGTTCTCTGAATGCAGATGTCTATGAGCTATACCCCATGCAATTTGTTATGATGCTTAACATTTTTTTATGGATTTGCTTGTTAGTATGGAGTGCCCATAAATTAGGCATAGTTAGTTATTCTTATTTATGTGCCCTGATCTTCTTGAGATCTTCACATCATTTGTATTGTGAATTAGAGCATTTTGTAGTCAGTTTACTACTCTGTAGAAGTTTCTTTGTTAGTTGCATTGATGGACTGAACAAATAAATTGATGGCAAACTTTTGATCGTCATTGTGGCAGGTGTCATATATGGTTGTTACATACCAAGCAGCAAGTAGTGCTGGTGCTGCAGCCATGAAAGAACTCAAACTTCAAACTCGAGAGGTGAACTTATCTCCCCTACTATGTTGCTTTTGCTGCTAATTCAGTTATGTTGCTGACATTGTACACTTTATTTAGGTCTTGGAAAGAAAAGGTCAACCATGTAACATTTTCAGCCAACGGGTTGCAACTCCAATACCTGTGCACATGGTGATTTGATTTTTTATCATGAGACAGCCTGAATATATTTTTGCATCTGCAGTATGCTTTTAATATATTTTCACAGAATGCAGCTTTCTTGAAAATAGCTGTATTGAGGAAGATATGAAAATTTTGTGTGCTCGACAACGGAAGTTCATCCTTAAATCTTCTTTGTTCATACTCAAATCTTCTTTTTTCCTCTTCCCTCTTTTCAGCAGCTCAAGCTTTGCTCATGGTTGCCGGTTGCTGAGGTTCACGTCGACAAGCACTGAGAATACCGTCATGCTGGAGAAGTTGTAAAGCCTACATTTATTGTTCTATAATTTGTATACCCCCGTGACTAATAATGCTATTACATTATATGGAAAAAAAAAGAATTCTCTTGGAGTTTATAAAAATGCTGAGCAGATTGATCTGAAAACAATCCTTTCGGCCACTTTGCCTAGGTAGATGTTAACATAGACCACAGCTCAAATTATCCGGTAACAAATATTCTTATATAGCCATTTAGTTCGAACATTTCATGAAGTGCATGTGCACGTGCTCGATTACTAGTCAAAGAAAATCTCTCGCCCCGTCACTTCCACGCGGGGCCCAGCCCAGCCCAGCCCAGCGCCCGTGCGAGCCGATCCGTCGCTGTCGAGTATGTGCGCCATGTCGGGTGCACCTAACCTCACCTCGTCGCCACGGAAACGCCACTAGGTAGGCGTACGTACGTACTACACGTCCACACTTGGCAAGTTGCGTTGGCACCTCGTTGTCACGGTACCCGACGTTGACCCCTGGGCCCCATGCACCACGGGACCCACGCGTCAGTCAGTGGAAGCAGGAGACGGGAGACGGGACCGACGGCGGCATGCGTGCGTGCGGGCGCAAGCAAGCAACAGTGGCAACGTGCGAGCAGGGATGAACCCCCACCGGTTGCGCTGTCCAGCCACGTCGGTCTCCCGGACCGCGACGGCCACCGCAGGGGCCTGCCTGTGCCGCATTTTCCCTGCCCTGTTTATCGTACGTACAGTACCAGGACGTCCTTAGTGTGCGTGAGCGCGTGTGCCGCGCCGGAGCACCTCTACGTGGAAGTGAGCGCGCATGGCGTGGCCGGCCGGAAACGTGCGGCGTCATAAGCGCTCGGGCTCCCCCACCTGATGGCGACGGCACAAGCGGGATCGGGGCGGCCGGCCGGCGCCGGAGCCGGTGAGCATTGAAGGGCCTAGGACTCGAAGGCCGCCGGTGGCAGGCATTCTTTCGACTCCCCCAATTCCCTTCCCATTCAATTCGGTGCCCGCAGAGGTTGCTAGCACAGACACGCATGCAGCGCCTCGTCTGCTTTCTGTTTTCTTCCCAGAGAACAATCATCCCCGATTATTAAACTAACAAGCTGAACTCTGTCACGCATGCGCAAAAGCAGGAGTACTATACTTGCTCCTCGTTTTTACGTCCCGGCAGCACCACATGAAGTGAAGGTCACGCTGTAATAAGCCTGACGACTGATCACTGATTGGCATTCGTGCCCATCTGCAGCGGCAAGGTCGTGGAGGGGAGCAACACAACGGCCGGCCAGCGCGGCAGGAAATATAGAAAAGCAGAGAGAGCATGTCCGTCGTCGTGCATGCACGCACAGCACAGCCCACCGCAGGAACAAAAAGCGACGCCCACTTTACCATCCATCATCCCCAACTCCTCGTCGCTCTCCATCTCTCTCTCACTCTCACAAAAAATAAAAGAAATCTCGTCGCTTTCGGGTTTTTTCTAACAGAGAAGAAAATCAAATCGAGAGGCAACAAGAAAAATATATTCTCCATCGATCGAGTAGTAGTACTCCAACGCCTGCATCCCATCTCGTCTCGTTTTCCTTCCCTTCCCCGCATGCACCAATCGCCAGCGATCGATCGTTCCTGGTGCGTTGGTTGCTCCCTCCACATCCACCGGAAAGCTACGCCTCCCCCACCCTCTCCTCCGTATCTGGCGGGGGTGCGCGGGCGATGAGGTGAGGTGAGGTGGACTGGGCTTTCCTCTTCTGGTCTGGTGGGGGGAGCTTTGATCGGAGCCACCGATGGCGGGGATGGCCGATGGTGCTGCTTTTGATCCAATGAGAGATGGCTTTCCGCATCTTCGCGTTGCAAGACCACCTGCTGAAGGAAGGGGACGCAATCAGTTACTTCCTCGGTATTGGCCAAGAATTACAGACCAAGAGCTGCAGCAAATATCTGGAGAGTATCCTTAATATTTTTTCTTCAACTCCTTGGCAACACTGATATTGAAATCATCTACTTGCGAATTACATGATCCATAATTGATCAACTAGGACAGGAATTTCTTCAGTATGCTGCTTACTTACTTTTTGTTGTGCATATTGTGTTGTCTTCCTTGACTATATTTTGCTTCAAGTTCAAATTCAACCATCGTCCCACTGTTTGAGAAGGTTTTAAGCGCTAGTGATGCAGGCCGCATAGGACGCCTTGTTCTTCCAAAAGCATGTGCTGAGGTGATTTGTTTCTTCTTTAGCAAGCCTTGTGCTTCCTCTTCATTATATTAGTATGTTCTTGCCACACATTACTGATTTACCTTTGCCATATAATGTTCCTTATGAATAAAAACCTTCATGCAAAGGAGCACACTGAAGCTTTCCAGTTTGGGGAAGTCTGAGTTGCTTAAGTTCAACAGATTGATTGTAAAGTAAATTAGCGTTATGGAAAAAGAAGTTACATGACCTAGGGTTTAGTTCCTTGGCCCTTGCTGTTCTACCTAAGCTATATGCATTCCACCGTTGAAACATCTTTATTATGGTGGTAGTAAGGCTCCTAAGTGGCCATCCATACTCTCCTTCCTAATCGATAAAGTTAAACCTGTTTCATGGCTATGCTATTTTGCTTAGACACAAAGCTGTGAGATGATGGAATATATAAGTTTTTTCTTATTTGTTTTTCCTGCCATTCTGAGTTGCTGAGATACTCTATGTAGGCATATTTCCCCCCAATCTCTCAGCCAGAAGGTCGTCCCTTGACAATTCAAGACGCAAAAGGCAAAGAATGGCATTTTCAGTTTAGATTCTGGCCAAATAACAACAGCAGAATGTATGTCTTGGAGGGTCTTACACCATGCATACAGTCCTTACAATTACAAGCTGGTGATACAGGTGATTTGCAACTTATTTCTTGGATATATTTGCATCATGCTAATAACTTATTTCATTGTTTAAGCTTGATTTTTTTTCCTTACTAATTTTTTTCCTACAAAGAATATGGAAGGATTCTATTCCTTAGTAATGTTTTCCCTACAAAGCTTGTTTGCTTTGTTGGATTGAAAACCATGGAACCATAGTAATTTTTCTGACAAACTACTTTTGAATTATTTGCTGTCATTTGTGACGAATTTCCATTAAGTCCAACCACATGTGAATTTTCTATTGCGAACACCTAACTAGTCAGAAAGTTCCTGTCCTTTTCTTGTGGTGCGAGCAAACAACAATCCACTCCTATGTTTTTTGTGTTCTTGTATTTCTAGAATCCCGTGAATTAAAGAGGGCATGTGTGAATCTTATTCTATGGATACTTAAGTTTGCTTTTGCGTTTATAGTGAGAAAGGCACTCAAAGCAGTAAAACTGTACTTCCCTAAGAAAAAAATCATGAAACTCCTTAAGTAGCTCCATCTTTCTAAATAGATGCATTGCCGGTACTATGGACCAGACAAGTGCAAGTGGTATGTATGACATGATTGATATGTCCAGTGTCGGTGTGGGGTCTTACATGATTAAGTAACCTTTTACATTTTCTACATAGTTTCCTCGCTACATAAAATATGTTAAAGTTGCTTCACAGAACTATCTGCTGCATACCATGTTCTGTGTATGTGATTTTACTGTGAAGGTTCTTATATGTTCTGCTGTTCTTTGTCTACAGTGACATTCAGCAGGATAGAACCAGGAGGGAAACTTGTTATGGGCTTCCGGAAGGCCTCAAACACTGTCAATTTGCCAGTAAGATGAATTTCACAGCAATTTTTCTACCAATCTATTGTTCCTCTAAATGTTTGTTCCCTTTACCTCTGTCCTCCAGATTTACTTCAATGTATTTATGTTACTCCTACACAGGACTCACAGATTACAGCTATTGCAACTGGTTCCCTTCTCGGTGATACATTCTTTTCTAGTACAAATGAGAATCTAGGAATAGTGAATGGCTATTCAGGATTTCTTCAGTCGATGAAGGGAGCTGCAGATCTTCAGCCAAACTCTCTATTTGATCATCATGCGAACTCAGCTGAGGGAGATGTTAGTTGGCTTAAGACAGATAGAGTACTTTGTCTTGGACGCACTAATCTGACGCCTTTTCCCATCGTTGTGCAGGTAAAGTTGCCAGTTCATCGGTGGGCTGGGGTTTCCTGTGGGTTATTTTCTTTGGCCTCGGTTTCGTGGCAGTTGGGGCATATGCTGTTTACAAATATCGGCTACGGGTAAACATTTTCTCATCCTTGTGTTTAACCTAGGAATGACAAACAGTTTTGCTACTTTATCCTACAAAGACTTGTGTTCTAATTTATGGGCGACTTAAACTTTGTGTCATGGATAATGTGATGCCAGAGTTACATGGATTCGGAGATCCGCGCGATCATGGCTCAGTACATGCCTCTCGAGAACCAAGATACCTCGAGCCGTCAACGGCCAGTGGAGCACGCTGACATCTGAAACATCAAGGGTTTAGTCGGATCAAGCATCATATTTATGATCAGAAGATTGGTTAGCTTATGATTCTAAAACAGCTGCACACCCTCTATCTCTTTTTTGTTTCGTTCTGAAACTTGAAGAACAGGGTTAGGATCTCGGCAGAGTTTAATTAGCCCTCCTTGGCTCCCTAGTCGTCATAATTTTGAGCCTCTGGTCTCGTTCTCCGTCCTGCACACTCCTGCGTGATAACATACTGTAAAGAGTAAAACGCCTGTGCGGTCACGAAGTTGCCACGAGCGAGCGCATTGGTCACTAACTGGAAAAACGCCAAATCGTGGTCACTTAGTTGCGTGGTAGAGCCACGTTAGTCACTCCGTCGAAATGGACGTTAAGTCGCTGACTTGGCAGTCTGGTTTTTTACAAATACCCCCTTAAAATTGTGTTCTTCTAATTGATACGTCCTTTTTGAACTGGCCCGTGGGAGCAGTACTGGTCGCCAACTGGTCGCCGCCCACGGGAGCTCCGACTCGGACGCCGGCCACGCGCCGCGAGCGCTAGACCCGGTCCCAGCTGCGAGGCGCGAGTTGACGTTCTCGGCGAGCTTGCTGGTGTCCTTGGCGTTGGCGTTGTACACGCACCACGTCCGGGGCAGGTAGTCCACGTCCTTGGCCGGCACCAGCATGGTGTTCTGCCCCTGGCCCGTGAGGTCGATGGGGAACTTGGGCTGGCCGTCGAAGCGGAGGATGCCCCACAGCCGTTCGAACGCGCCGGGCGCCACGCTCTTGACGTCCTCGTCCAGGAGGCCGAACAGGTACGCAGCCGTGCGCGTGCTGCTCCGCCCCGGCCGCATGCGCGAGTCCCGGCCCCGGCCGCGAGCACGAGCTGCCCCGTGCGTGCTGCACCGCCCCGGCCACGAGCTGCCCCGTGCGCGTGCTGCTCGGCCCCGGCCGCGAGCACGAGCTGCCCCGTGCGTGCTGCACCGCCCCGGCCACGAGCTGCCCCGTGCGCGTGCTGCTCCGCTATAAAATCAGGGGGTTTAGACTATGTGGCGTGGCCTATGTGGCCTATGTGGCGCGCGTCTAGACGCGGTTTTGGATCAAGCAGATCACCTCGGCGAGGGGCTCCTAGTACAGCCAAGTTTCAGCTCCTCTGGCTTTGTGTGCGTCAAGAACGTGAGCGGCACAGAGCACGCCGCCGTTGGCATCTCCGTTCTCCCCACTGCCACAGGACTCGCGGAGGTCCTGAACCATGTCCAAGAGCTCCGCCTCTATGTCCTAGTACTCTCCACTGACGGAATCGAGCCAAATCTTCTCCAATCGCCGGTGTGGAGGTCGTCATCCCCGATTCCGGCACCGGCCGTCCCCGCGCCGATCTCCTCCTCCGGGGAGATTCCGACAGCCCAATCGGCTCCTGGAGCTCCCTCAACCTTAGTATCCTAGCCCCTTGGCTCTAGACCTCTAGCACGGCCGCTGCCGGTGACGACCCAGCCGTGTCCGCCGGCGCGGAAGCGTCACAATGTGCCGCGGCAGCCGTGGCGTCCGGGTGGGCGGTGACCACCATGTGTCCAGCGAGAGCGCGGCCCGTGGCGGCGTCGACGAAGACCGGCCGCTTACATCGATGGGGAGGCTGGGCGCGGCGACGCCATGCTGCCGGCGAGCAAGCCACGGCGCCCCGCACGGGAGCGGTTAGCAGAAGTTGTCCGTAACCTGTTTGACAAAATGCCTGGCCTAATTATTTTTAATAGGACAAATAGATGCGAAGGCGAAAAAATATAGGGTGTATTTTGTAAGAAACCAGACTGCCACGTCGGCGACTTAACGTCCATTTTGACGGAGTGACTAACGTGGCTCTACCACGCAACTAAGTGACCACGATTTGGCGTTTTTCCAGTTGGTGACCAATGCACTCGCTCGTGGCAACTTCGTGACCGCACAGACGTTTTACTCTACTGTAAATACCCTTGTCCAGACTAATCCATCGTTAATAAAGAGACCAGAAGAGCATCTAGCTTATTAGCCTGCTGCCGCATTGCTTACTTTTTCAGGTAGGAGAACTACTGTCTACGGTCTACCGGAGTATCAGAATGCAGAAATTTGTTCACTTTTTCAGATGTTGCAGATCCCAGTAAGATAAGTACTCCGTAGTAATTTGTGTATGATCTTCACTGTGATCTCTTCTAGTTTGCAATCAAGTGAGGGCAGGGCTCTGGCGGGTTACAGCTTACAGCTTACAGGCTGGCGGGTGCAGCAAAGAACAATCATGATGTGCCGTGCCCATGCTCGTGTATGGAATAAAACGGGCAGAATTATACGAGGAGTAGACTGGGTTCGATCGATTGCCGCATCCGGTAGGAGTAGTGCTCTTCTTATCGGTGGTGGTGGATCAGAAGGATCCATGATTATTAACTCCCAAAACCTAAAGAGCAGGCTTGGCTTTGGCTGGACCAGGCAGAATGCAGGAGCTTCGCACGACGGATCGCCGCCTCACCATTGGTTCGTGCTCGTGTAGAAGTAACAGTCTCGCTCGGTACATGCGTCGCCGCCGCCGCGTAGGAATCGGGCCGTGTAACTGTATGCAAACAACTGTCGGCTACGAGTCCGGCCTGAGAGTGGCGGGCAGCGAGGCAATTTTTTGCCCGATCTTTCCGGGAGAATCATGGCAATCTGTTGCCGCGCGGGGCTCCAGTCCACGGTGATCTCGTCGCCGGGGACATGCGTATATTCCCTGGATCGATTCAGGCCCACACGAGGTCGCCACAGGGTCCCGTGAGATTGTGGCGCGCACGTACTCAGCTACTACGGCGTGTGGAAGAACCACCGCTGTTGCCGAGGGCACACTGCTACTCTTGGTACGCTTTTTGCCTGCTTTGCCGTGGAAGCGTTCTGGATTAGACACCACGACACCATTTTTTACGGATCCTCTGTTCTGGTGCTGTATAAGTAAATAGAGAGCACAACACATACAAACATTAGCAAGGTACAAAACCAAACACATATAAGGGTGCAAGCAACTTTCAATGTATATATGATATAAGCACAAGTTACCGTAAGGAGAAACATTGGATAAGAGATAGAAAAATATAACCCAAATGACTTGTCTTGAGAGAATATAATTGATGAAGATCACTTAATTCTTCATGATGTAGTCAAGTCTCCAATGCCCTCTAATAACACCTATTGATCAAGTTTTACCTTGTTGGTCCCCGACCAAGTTGGGTCCTAAGAGGTTAGTCACAATAGGCTTGGCAACCCAAATGGTGCTTTTCTTGACACCACTTTGAGCACCAACATATTTGGCAAACACATTGCCAACCTTATCCTCCCGAAGAGAATAAATATCATCAATTATAATGGGGTTGGATAAGGTATCATTAGTGCATGAATAAGCAAAGTGGCCCTTCTCACGGCATATGTAGCAACATTTGCTTCCTCATTTCTTCTTAGTTGAAATCTCAACTTGAGGAGGAATAGCTTGATTCTTCTTGGTAAGTGGTTGATCTTCAACATGAGGACTTGAGTTTGAAGTTGAGGCCGCTTCCCTTGTTGCTTCTCACTAAGAGGTTTCTTCTTCAAAGGGCAAGATCTAACATGGTGTCCTTCAACTTTGCACTTGAAGCAAATAATTTTGGCTGAATCCTTGACTTGTTCTTGATCCTTGTTCTTTTTTATAGGCTTTGACTTGTTCTTGATGTTGGAGTTGAATCCAAGTCCACTCTTGTCATTGGGGCGTCTTTGAACACTCAACACATCGTCAAGTGTGGACCTCCCAACATGACGCTTTTCCAAATTTTTCTTCAAAGAAGTGACTTGGGCCTTGAGCTCTTTTAATTCCTCTACATGATTAGTATCAACACAAACACTAGAGGAAATAGATGCTTCATTGTTAGAGCAACAAGGCAAGGAAGGTAATTCATCACAAGATTTAGCAATAGTATGTGATGTAGAATTATTAGGACTAGCACATGGCAATAAAGCACTGTGAGAGAAAGTTGTGCCATTGTTCACATAAGACTCACAAGGTGTTACCTTTGACATAATAGCCTTATGAGCTAACTTTAGCTTAGCATATGATGCTAGAAGATCCTCATTAGAGTTAGATAGCTTTTCATGACTTTCTTCTAATTTCCTATACTTGCCAGTTAACAACTCAAGTTGAGCCCTTAGCTCAACATTCTCCTTCAATATAGATGCTTCACGTGAAAGTCACAACAACAACAAAATCGCCGCTTTCGTTTTTTTTTCTAACAGAGAAAATCAAATGAGAGGAAACATAAATATATATATATATATATTATTCTCCATCGAGTAGTAGTAGTAGGAGTAGGACTACTCCAACGGGTACACGCCTGCATCGCTTCCCCATCTCGTCTCGTTTCCTTCCCTTCCCCGCATCCATTTACGCCGCATCCATAAGCGTAAGAACACTACGACAAAGCGCGAATGAATAACAGCAGGTTGCCTAATCCCGATAAATTTCCAAGAGCCCAGGACACGACTGAAGAAGCCAGTCGATCTTAGAGCATCTCCAGTCGGGCCGCCCAAATGGCCGCCCAAAGCACTTTTTTGTCCGTTTGGAGCTTTTTGGCTCCCAGTCGCGACGCCCAAAAGTGAAATTTGTCCGGAGACGCCCACTTTTCTGTCCGGCACGCCCACCACAAGCCCTTGGAATGGGGAGACTTCGGGCGGCCCCGGACACAAACTCTCGTCCGCTCTACCCACTCACGAGCCTACACCTGCCTCTGCTCTCTCTCCCTCGTCTCTCCTTTCTCTTGACAAAAATTTCTCTCTCCTCTATCTTCTCATCTACCGACCACGACCTCCACTTGCGCCATGGCCGACCGGCGGAAGAGGACGAGCAGGCCGTGGACGAGTCCGAGCAGGTCCCCGACCGGCGGACGAGTGGCGGCGCCGAGGCTGCCATGGAGGCCGCGTCCACGGCGTCCCCTACCTGGCGCTACCGCTCGTCCGCCAGTCGCGTCCACGCCATCGGGGCAAACCAGACCGGCGCCGTCTCGCGCGTCGGCGACCACGCTGGAGGAGTCCAGGTCGTCTCGGTCGTGGCGTGCTTGGTCGCGGCCGACAGCAGCGACAGCCGGTGGACAGAGGCACGGCGGCCGCGGGCGTGGGGCGCCCACGCACGCACTCCTCCGTGGTGGCCGAGGGCTGCCAGCCAAGCGCGCATGGCGGCCGAGCCCCGCCGTGTGCAGAAGCAGGTCGGCCGCATGCACGACCTCGACGTGGCTGAGCGGACGCGGGTGCGAGCACCGCATCGTGGGAGGAGGCCGCCGCGCTGGTTGAGCTCGTCCTTGAGGCCGGCCTGTGGTCCTTCGCACGGGTCGGCGGCGTAGAGCGCACGAGCCACGGCTACTCCACGGCTGTTGCTGGCAAACGATGGGAAGACATCGCGAATGCGCGACGTCAGGCCCGAGCACCCACAATCTGTTTGTGCAAATGATGGCCGCACAAGCACACAAGTCTGCCGCCGGCGTGCAGCTCGATCTTCATCAAGTCGTGCGCGCAGCTTGCTACCTCGCGGATAGGAAGGCAGCTGCAGGGCAGGACAATGTCCTTGAGCGCGTTGCTCGCGCCTCACGAGGCTCGCCGTGGTGCATTCTCGTCGCCGCCGACGATACGCTCGTCATCTCCACCACTGAAGCCGCCGCCGACGACGGCCGCCTCCAGCTCCTCTCCTGGCCGGTGAAGTGACCCGACCTCGCGCGGCATCGTGGAGGGGCTGCGCGCGTGGACAGACAGAGATGGAGGGGCTCCACCGCCCCGCCTAAAAGGTGTTTGTTGAATTGTTTATTGCTAAAAACAGAGTATCCGGACACAGTTTGGGGCTTCCGAGTGGGAACATACACGCCCTATAAAAAAATTATGTCCGGAGGGCGCCCAAATGGCTCGTCCGGAAGGCGTTTGGGCGGCCATTTGGGCACCACGACTGGAGATGCTCTTATCCGTTCAAATTCCTTTCTACTCCGGAGAGATGCATCTTGCAGTAAGTCTTTCAGTCTCCGTCAGATGGTTTGTTTAACCATCGCTTTTGTGGTAGCTGTCAGTGTTGATTTGCGTATCGGTGTAGTGGAGGTTCTAAAACGAGTGCGACACGTTTGTGGTGTGTGTGGATGCCATATCGCCATGAGCCAACCGCTGCAAAACCGAGCCCAGCCCAGCCCGGTAGCGTGCGCGGGGCCCTCCAACTGGCACGGCGCGACATCACCTCTCCTCACCTGCTTCTCCAACGCACACCCACGTAGCCAGCAATATGTGTACGTATCCCCCATGTCACGTTCGTCCCACCAACGACACGACACCATCCGTCTCCATCGCCAGAAAATGAAATCACCAGTCACTTCCACGCGGGGCCCATCCTAGCGCCCGTGCGAGCCGATCCGTCGCTGTCCACGATGTGCGCCATGTCGGGTGCACCACCGAGACGCTACAACTATCGGTCTACGTACTACACGTCCACACTTGGCAAGTTGCCTTGGCACCTCGTTTTCACGGACGTTGACCCCTGGGCCCCGTACACCGCGGAGGAGGCCGGGCACGGGAGTACGGGACCGACGGCAGCATGCGTGCGTGCGGACGCAAGCAACAGTGGCAACGTGCATAATGAACTGCTTACTTTCCCCTCCCCGTCACTGTTGCAGGAGGAGAGAAAGCGATTTTTGGACAGATCTCGTCGATCCACCGCGTACTCGCCGCTGAGCCGGGGGATTCTCCTCCTCCGCCGGCCGCTCCGGCGGCGGGAGGGTGGGGGATCCCGGCTCCGGCTTGTATATATGGTAGGATAGGGGAGTGTGCTCGCCGGCGGCGCCTTGGAGGAGGTGGGGTTGGCGGCGGGTGTTTTGGTGTCGAGGCGGCCTTCTCCGGCGGTGGAGTCCTTCGGGTTCGTCGTCGCCGTGCTCGACTTGCGGAGGCTCGGCGCCCGGCGCGGTGTTTGAGTTCTTCGTCTTCCCGACGGATCCGTGCTGGCGGCGGTTCTGTCGGGTGGATCCCGGAGATGGACTGGCTCCGTGGCTGCCGTCTGCGTCGACGATGGTGACGGCTGCGGCAAAGCGGCGTGGTAGAGCCGGGGGGACGTCTGCCCCGCTCGTTCAGCGACTCAAGTTCCGCCCGGCGCGGCGGAGGTTCACGGCGGCGTCTTTCAAGGGCGCAAAGTTCGCCCAGGCTCTGGAAAGAAGGTGGTCGCCGGTCTTCGTCTTCTTCGTCGACGGTGTCGCCGCGATTCTCGGTTCTAGCTCTGGATCTTCATCCTCTTCGTTTTGTGCTTTTTCTGTTCTTGTTCTATGTACTGGGTACGTGGATTTGAGATGAATATACGGAGGTTTGGATGTGTCAAAAAAAAACAGTGGCAACGTGCGACGAGGGATGGGCTCACGTGACCGGTTGCGCTGTCCACGTCGGCCTCCCGGACCTTCAATTCCTGTGCCGCATTTTCCCTGCCCTGTTTCGCTCGTTACGAGGTGATGAGTCGTACTAGGACGTCCTCAGCGTGCGTGCGCGCGTGTGCCGCGCCGGAGCACCCGTGGCGTGGCCGGCTGGAAACGTGCGTCTTCATCTGTATTCAGTACTCGGGCTCTCTCCCCCAACTGATGGCGACGGCACACGCGGGATCGGGGCGGCCGGAGACGGTGAGCATTGAAGGGCCTAGAACTAGATGCAGGCGGGCCGGCGGCGACTGGCTGGAATTCTTCGCCAATTCCTTTCGAATTCAATTCTCTGCGTGCAGAGGTTGCACGTCTGGCCCGCAGAGGCAGGCAGCACACACACGCATGCACCCCGTCGTCTGCTTTTTTGTTTTCGTCCCAGAGAACAATCATCCTTGATTAAACTAACCAACTCAACTCTGTCACGCATGCGCCGAAAAAGTAGTATTACTCCCTCCATTCCAATAAACAATAAATATGATGCCCTCGTTTTATGTGTTTTTTTCTTTTTCCTGAAATTACTCAAGTATATAAAGAATATTGTTGGTATAAAATTAGCAAAGTGTTTACCAATATGAATCCAACGATACTAAATTCGTCTTGTAACACGCACGCGCCTTATCTATTATATTATTAAGAGAACAAACAATAGATGGTGGAGATTGATCCATTAAAAGTAAAAAAAATTCAGCGGCTAGTAACACGCACGCGCCTTATTCATAGAAACGGAGTTACTAGTACTGCTCGGAGTGGCCGAATCCCTTGGGAAGAGAATTAGTAGAGAATAACTAGTGCTATCGCCCCGTTGGATGCTCCCCTGGTACCACCAAAGAAAACCGTCCGATTTTTCTTCTCATCTCGTGGCTCGATCCGGCACATCCCTGCCATCCTGAAACCCGACATGTTGTCCCTGGGGTCAATATCCTGGGCGGGATACCGTACCAGGCCGGGGATGGTCCTGTGTACTTCGGGTTCATGTCCCGCACCTCCATGGCAATGCCAAAAGATATCTGTGGGCGATGCCCCCCCTCCTCTACTTGTGAATAGCTCCGCCTGCTCGGGCTCCCCCCCCCCCCCCCCCCCCCCCCCCCCCCACCTGAAGGCGACGACACACGCTGGATTGGGGCAGTCGGCCGGTACCGGAGCCGGTGAGCATTGAAGGCCTAGAACTTGAAATGGCTGGAATTCCCGCCAACTCCGTGCGGAGGCTACCCTGTGCACGCCTGGTACGCAGAGGCACAAACGCATGCAGCGAGTCCTCTATTCTTGATTTCAGGTCCAAATTCGAAAGGAGCATTGAGAAAAAAAAAGACAAATTCATGCTATATATATTTTGAATAAATTTTCTAGAGGTTGTAGACACATATCTTGTAAAACACTCAAACTTTTTCTTAGAAAAATTCTGAACATATAAAATGGTTAGCTAAACCTAGATTATACATAATACTGAAGGCTTAGTTTGGTACTGAAGTAGCATATAATACACCAAAGTACTAGAATACTAAAGTATTTTAGCGCCTGGGCACAAGATACTTTAGTTTTTCCATGTTCTCCGTTTCGGAAAAAAGATATCCCAGGTTGTTTCTCCAATAATTCAAAAATACCACTGTTTGAGCAATGTTTCGGTATTGATACTACCATTTATAATCATAACCAAACACATCAAAGTAGTTAAAACTTTGGTATTTGTGAAATACTTAAACGCAACCTAAGCTTAAAAAAAATTCTTCTTAGAATAGTACTACTACTTGCTCCTCATTTCTATACCATCACTCGGCAACATCGGTCGGCGGCACGACACGAAGTGAAGGTCACGCTGTAATAAGCCTGACTACTGATCACACATTGGTGGTTCGGCAAGCATGGCGTTGCTGCGGGCGTGTTGACGCCCGTTGCGCGGAGAGATTGTGGAGTCTGGAGGGAGAGGAATGGCGCCGTTGCGGTTGTTGCATCCTCCGCGGGAGATGAATGTACAGCATGCGTTGCATCCTCTCGAGGAGATGAATGGCGTCGTACTTGGTTGCATCCTTCCGTTAGGAGAAGAATGGCGCCATTGTGGAGGTTGCATCCTCCGTCCATTGGGAGACGCGGTTGCAAGGTGAAAGCACGTCGAGCTTGCCGGGAAGTGCGATTGGCCTTGGAGGCAGGATAGTGGTTTGGTGTGTTGGTTGTTTGGATCATGGTTCAGGATATGCAGGTGAGACTACCGGCGAAAGCCGTACTCCAATTGTGCTCGGAGTCGTCGATGGCGGCGCTTACGGGCGTCGCTCCCTCGTTGTGTAGTTGTTCCCACCTTGCCTTTCCCGACGTACTCCGGGGGAACACTTGATCTAGTCTTCTAGATCTAGATCAGACGACGGTGGCATTTTCCAGCGTCGCGTTCTCTCTTGGGGGCATCGTTTTGGACTTGGATCCGGCTAGAGCGACCCGTGGCTCGCTAAGTTATATGCCTTCTGGATCCGTTTTACCTCGTAAACTGGACCAACCTTCTACTCCATAATTTAACAGTGATCTGTTAACATTAAAAAAACTGATCACTGATTGGCATTCGTGCCCTGACTCCATGAACGGCAGGTACCTGCATCTGCAGCGGCAAGGTCGTGGAGGGGAGCAACGGCCAGCGCGGCAGGAAATATAGAAAAGCAGAGCATGTCCGTCCGTCGTCGTGCATGCACGCACAGGCACAGCCCAGGAACAAAAAGCGACGCCCACTTTACCATCACCCCCAACTCGTCGTCGCTTTCGATCTCTCTCTCACTCTCAACAAAAAATAAAAGAAAATTTCAAAAAAAAAAAACAAAAAAAATAAAGAAATCTCGTCGCTTTCGGGTTTTTTCTAACAGAGAAGAAAATCAAATCGAGAGGCAACAAGAAAAATATATTCTCCATCGATCGAGTAGTAGTACTCCAACGGGTACACGCCTGCATCCCATCCCATCTCGTCTCGTTTTCCTTCCCTTCCCCGCATCCGCATGCACCAATCGGCAGCGATCGATCGTCTCCGTTCCGTTCGTGGTGCGCGCGTTGGTTGCTCTCTCCACATCCACCGGAAAGCTACGCCTCCCCCACCCTCTCCTCCGTATCTGGCGGGGGTGCGCGGGCGATGAGGTGAGGTGAGGTGAGGTGGACTGGGCTTTCCTCTTCTGGTCTGGTGGGGGAGCTTTGATCGGAGCGAGCGATGGCGTCGGCGGCGAAGAGGTGCATGAACGCGGCGTGCGGCGCGCCGGCCCCGGGGGCGGGGGAGTGGAGGAAGGGTTGGCCGCTGCGATCCGGCGCCGGCTTCGCTCTCCTCTGCGACAAGTGCGGGTACGCCCACTCTCTCTCTGCTACTTCCTCCTCCTCCCCGCTGCTTGCTCCGCGCGTTCTTACGGATGCAATGACTGGGTGGATGAATCGATTCGTTTCGTTTCCTCTAGTTTTTCCCCTCTTTCCAGTCGCTTGGTATCCGGACCAAGAGTAGTAGGAATCTGATCTGTGCGCAAACTATGCCAAGTGGGAACAGTAACTTTGTACTGTAACAGTTTTTAGAAAGTGGAGTTGACTAACTCGATCCCTCCCGCTGATGCTTGCGGTTATTACCGGTGAGATAGAACGGATGCGCTTGCTTGACTGTTGCTGAACTCAGATTTTTTATGAAACGTTAAGTTACTTTAGAGCAGGCACGAAGATGGTTGCTACTGCTTTTAATTGTGGAAATTGATCCTATGTATGTATGTATGTATGTATGTATGTATGTATGTATGTATGTATGTGTTGACCGGATTGGTCTCCCTGACGAACACTGTCTCCTGCTTGGTAGCAGTCAGTTTGTCAAACATCTGTATGTGTTGTACCGTTGACTCAGAATTGCTGCCTGGTAAATATTTGGTGTTGTGACACTGAAGGGGTTTCCGATGATGGGAGAAACATGTTTAATCGAATATTTAGGAGGTTTTTCTATTGGAGGTTACTGTTTGCTCGGTCAAAGTTTTGCAGTTCAATTTTATGGACTCATAGAATTTTTACCATATCTATTCTTCTGTACTTAGGTTGGCATATGAGCAGCTTGCTTCTGTGATATATTTCACTCAAAGGAGTCTGGCTGGAGGGACTGCTCATTTTGTGGGAAGGTGAGATTGGTGACACATGTTGTGAATTATATATGCCACTAAATTGCTTCGCGACTACAATTCTAAGGAGCTCTGGTATTTCAGCATCTCCATTGCGGTTGTGTTGCTTCAAAGTATTCCTTTGATCTACTTGATAGCGGAGGAGTTCAGTGCGTGAACTGCATAAAAAATTCAGGCGCTCAATCTGTAAGTATCTCTGTCGCATGATCTGACTTTTGTTTTTCCAAAATCTGATTGTAATTTCCGCAGGTTCCGTGTCAAGCGTCTCCGAAGCTTTTCTTGTCTCAAAGTAACCAGAGGCTCTTCGGTAAAAGCGATGAACTATTGCCAGGTAGACCGTTGGAGTCGCCTTCCCTAATGCTTGACTCCCGAAATGATGATGTTGCTATTATTTCTAAGAGCCATCACCCATTTATGGTAAAAAACATAGAACCTGGGCAAAGCAGTAACATTTTGAGGCAAAAGGATATTGAAAATGGCGCAAGGCAGATTAAATGGGAACAACCAACTCTCAGTATTGGGGACATGGGAAGGATGCCTTTCTTAATGAGGGCTCAAAGTGCACTAGAGTCTCCCCAATCCCAATGTACTCGAAGAGATGACAATAGAGATCCAACAGCAGATAGCACAACGAGTGAGTCAATTTCTGAGGCGTGTCTCAGCATGACCTTGGGCATTGCTAATAACGGAAACAAGATGGAGGCTACTTCAACAATGGAAAGACCTATGCCATCACCAACGACACCTTTTCTGAAGGAAGAGAACTTGCCACTACATTATCTCCGTTTCAGCATGCACAAAGAGCTCGACATTTTCTGACCAGACCACCAAGGGTGGCCGATGGTGCTGCTTTTGATCCAATGAGAGATGGCTTTCCGCATCTTCGTGTTGCAAGACCACCTGCTGAAGGAAGGGGCCGCAATCAGTTACTTCCTCGGTATTGGCCAAGAATTACAGACCAAGAGCTGCAGCAAATATCTGGAGAGTATCCTTAATATTTTTTTCTTCAACTCCTTGGCAACACTGATATTGAAATCATCTACTTGCAAATTACATGATCCATAATTGATCAACTAGGACAGGAATTTCTCCAGTATGCTGCTTACTTACTTTTTGTTGTGTATATTGTGTTGTCTTCCTTGACTATATTTTGCTTCAAGTTCAAATTCAACCATCGTCCACTGTTTGAGAAGGTTTTAAGCGCTAGTGATGCAGGCCGCATAGGACGCCTTGTTCTTCCCAAAGCCTGTGCTGAGGTGATTTGTTTCTTCTTTAGCAATCCTTGTGTTTCCTCTTCATTATATTAATATGTTCTTGCCACACATTACTGATTTACCTTTGCCATATAATGTTTCCTTATGAATAAAAACCTTTATGCAAAGGAGCACACTAAAGATTTCCAGTTTGGGGAGTCAGAGTTGCCTAAGTTCAACAGATTGATTGTAAAGTAAATTAGCGTTGTGGAAAAAGAAATTACATGACCTAGGGTTTAGTTCCTTGACCGTTGCTGTTCTACCTAAGCTATATGCATTCTATCGTTGAAACATCTTTATTATGGTGGTATTATTTTGAGGATACTTGCATTCTTAGGCTCCTAAGAGGCCATCCATACTCTCCTTCCTAATCGATAAAGTTAAACCTGTTTCATGGCTATGCTATTTTGCTTAGACACAAAGCTGTGGATGATGGAATGTATAAGTTTTTCTTATTTGTTTTTCCTGCCATTCTGAGTTGCTGAGATACTCTATGTAGGCATATTTCCCCCCAATCTCTCAGCCAGAAGGTCGTCCCTTGACAATTCAAGATGCAAAAGGCAAAGAATGGCATTTTCAGTTTAGATTCTGGCCAAATAACAACAGCAGAATGTATGTCTTGGAGGGTGTTACACCATGCATACAGTCCTTACAATTACAAGCTGGTGATACAGGTGATTTGCAACTTATTTCTTGGATATATTTTAAGCAGCACTTGCTTGTTGCATCATGCTCATTACTTATTTCATTGTTTAAGCTTGATTTTGCATATCCCTCCAAAAAAAAATGGAAGGATTATATTCCTTAGTAATTTTTTCCTACAAAGCTTGTTTGCTTTGTTGGATTGAAAATCATGGAACCATAGTAATTTTTCCGACAGACTACTTTTGAATTATTTGCTGTCATTTGCGACGAATTTCCATTAAGTCCAACCACATGTGAATTTTCTATTGCTTACACCTAACTATTCAGAAAGTTCATGTCCTTTTCTTGTGGTGCGACCAAACAACTATCCAATCCTATGTTTTTTGTGTTCTTGTATTTCTAGAATCCCGTGAATTAAAGAGGGCATGTGTGAATCTTATTCTATGGATACTTAAGTTTGCTTTTGCGTTTATAGTGGGAAAGCACCCAAAGCAGTAAAACTGTACTTCCCTAAGAAAAAAAATCATGAATCTCCTTAACTAGCTCCATCTTTCTAAATAGATGCATTGCCGGTTACTATGGACCAGACAAGTGCAAGTGGTATGTATGACATGGTTGATATGTCCAGTGTCGGGTCTTACATGATTAAGTAACCTTTTTCATTTTCTACGTAATTTCCTCGCTACATAAAATATGTTAAAGCTGCTTCACAGAACTATCGGCTGCATACCATGTTCTGTCTATGTGATTTTACTGTAAAGGTTCTTATATGTTCTGCTGTTCTTTGTCTACAGTGACATTCAGCAGGATAGAACCAGGGGGGAAACTTGTTATGGGCTTCCGGAAGGCCACAAACACTGTCAATTTGCCAGTAAGTTGGAATTTCACAGCTATTTTTCTACCAATCTATTGTTCCTCTAAATGTTCGTTCCCTGACCTCTGTCCTCCAGATTTACTTCAATGTATTTATGTTACTCCTACACAGGACTCACAGATTACAGCTATTGCAACTGGTTCCCTTCTCGGTGATACATTCTTTTCTAGTACAAATGAGAATCTAGGAATAGTGAATGGCTATTCAGGATTTCTTCAGTCGATGAAGGGAGCTGCAGATCTTCAGCCAAACTCTCTATTTGATCATCATGCGAACTCAGCTGACGGAGATGTTAGTTGGCTTAAGACAGATAGATTTGGCGGCAGGCCAGATGAGGGGTCTTTGCAGTTTTTACAAAAAAGAAGCCGCAATATTGGTTCTAAAAGCAGGAGGCTTTTAATTGATGCTGAAGATGCCTTAGAACTCAAGCTTTCTTGGGAAGAGGCTCAGGAGTTGTTGCGTCCTGCCCCATCTGCAAAACCAACAGTCGTGATGATCGAGGACTATGAATTTGAAGAATATGATGTAAGCTTGCTAGCCATTCACTCTTCATGTTGAAGCACAAAAAGACAACTGTTCGTTGGAATGGCCTTCAAAATATTTAGCCTATTCTAACTTAACTACATAAATGCAGGAACCTCCTGTCTTTGCAAAGAGATCAATTTTTACCGTACGTTCTACAGGGTAAGAAACTTTGAGTTACCATTCATTGTCATGGTTTGTCCTTGCATAGTGGACACAGAGGTGTTCTTAGTATTAGTTGCACCAATTTTGGCAAATACCTGATATGTTTAATTAGGGAACAAGATCAATGGATTCAGTGTGATGATTGCTCAAAATGGCGCCGGCTGCCTCTTAATGTTATTATTGCCTCCAAGTGGACATGTGCTGACAACACATGGGATCCAAAAGGGTATGCTATTTCACACCTGTGATAAAATCTATCAGTTCTTTATCTGTGGAAGGAAATACCTCTCAATTATGATTACCAGTATGTTGTGCCATGATAAATTGCTACTCGAAGCTCTAAGCCTTTGAAAAAATTTGGCTTCATTGATCCGCGATCTTACTCCACCAAAAATGTTCGTTAATTACACATCATTTGTTTTATTATCTGAAAGGATTTGAAAAGTATGAGCCTTTTTTACTATATAGTATATGATCTCTTGATAATGTCTATGATAAACTTAGTAGCATCAAGTATCTATTAGTGTCAGTCTCATAAGTCATAAGGCTTGTAATAGTCTAATACTCTCAAAACGTATTGTGATGTTATGTAGGATATTGTTTTCTGTTGGGTCTTGATTCTTCAGACAATATGTTAGTTCTGCATTCATCGCAACTTTCTTCAGTTTGAGCTCATTTTAGGCATAATATGTTATTTGTAATTGCAAGAATGTTCTCTTTGTTACAGTTTCATATTATTTTGATTCCATAGTGCTTTCACATTCTGTTTAGCTGCTTAGACTTAAATCTGTTGCTACATATATGCAGCTGTTCCTGCTCTGCACCTGAAGAATTGGCCCAGAAGGAGTTGCAAAGTATTCTCCAGCAGTACGAAGGTATGCTTTACTTAGATTTACTGGCAATAGAGTAGGACACTGGATAGCTTGACCTTGTGAAAAAAATGGAAATAGGAACATTTTTGCATAAGAAATCACTAGTGACAATCTGTAAGTGGACCGAATTCAAAAGGCTGATATCACTGCAGATATCAGGAGGCGGAAGAGCAGCTATTTTCTGAAGCAGAACATCCCTGAAATGGATGCATCAAGCCTTGATGCGTTGGCCAGTGCCGCAGTCTTTGGTGAGGTTGGGAACCAAGGTGCTGCTTCGGTTGCGACAACTACCAAGCACCCGCGGCACCGCCCTGGCTGCACTTGCATAGTGTGTATCCAGCCACCTAGCGGCAAGGGCCCAAAGCACAACCCGTCGTGCACCTGCAACGTCTGCATGACCGTCAGGCGCCGTTTCAAGACGCTGATGATGAGGAAGAAGCAACGGCAGTCCGAAAGAGAGGAAGCCGAGGCGAGCAAGAAGATCGCCTGGGTGAGCAGAGACGACCCCGAGGGAAGCAACCTGTCGCGGTCCCCCCAGACGGTGGACACCACACGGGACGGCGACGTGATCATGTTCGACAAGGCTGACACGAGCAAGGGTCACATAGACCTCAACTTCCACCCCGCCAGCCGGGACGAGGAGCAGCGGCACGCTGGCGGACAGCCTCGGTGAGCATGATCAGCCTTCTCGAGGTCGCGAACCGCCCCCTTGAGAGCTACATGAAGCAGAACGGCCTCGTGAGCCTGGCGGTGGAGCAAGGGAACCCAGGCACGGCTCCGCTTCTTCCTCAACCTGCTCCGATGGAGAGTGAAGAGCGGCCCTCCGACGAGGGCACGTCGTGTCGGTGGAGCGGAGAGAGATCCTGCGGACAACATGGCCATCGACGAAGCAGCTGATGAGAACCAGGGTAACGCTACTGCCAGTGCCAGTGACAACGCTGCTGCCTGAGCTGAGCTTGCTGACAGTGCGCTTGGAGTATTAAGTAGTGGGTGGGTGTTGTATCTGACCGGCTTACCCCTTTTTTTCAAGGAGCAGCTGGTGAGTTTAATGTGAAAATCTCAATAGGAAATCATAGGGCTTCATCATGACACACTTGTGTAACATACGTGTACAGGGCTTGTGCAATCCCTTTTGTACGTCGTAACCTCGACGCTGTGTATGAAAAGCGGCTTTGGTGTGGTTGAATGGTTGGTGTTGTATCTTACCCTGAAGCGTTCCATAAATCACATTTGCATTCGTTCTACTGATTCTATTGCCACCGAATTTTGATAAAACCAAAGAGAGCCACCCGGCTCAGACGCAGGAATGCACCTCCTGTGCTTCAGTAATGCGAAGAGTGTTGATGGAGAGCCCTCTTTCTGTAAACCTGCCCGATATTTCATAAGAGCACAAGCATAACAAATTATTCCTGCTGATGATTTTATCAACTTTTTTTCAAAGCGAGCCGTGTGTTTCAGTTTCCAAAGTGCCCAACATGAAAGCAGCCAGACCAACCACGTATATATTAGTGAGTTTTTTTTGCATATATGGACATCCAAGCAAAAAACTGAGTAAAGTTCCCAGGTCTATCTTGGGCACCAATTGTCAAACTTACGACACATCACATATATTTGGTCGCAAGGCATAGAAAAATAAGTGATGGTTTGTTTCAGCGTCCTCACAGAAACTACATTTCAAATTTCATCGCCACAGGAACTAAGAAAGAGGAATTGGAATTCTTAACGGATACATTGCCTACTCTACTAAGTTTTAACATAATAAATATTCAGGGAGAAGCCACCTGAAATATGAGATGAGATCTCATAATGAAACAAATGAGTTAAGACAATCAACAACTGAACTATCTGAAGTACAAGGTGGTTAAGACAGAGCAGAGAAAACCCTGTGTTACTACCTCTTGGTATGAGGAAGAGGAACCATGATTTGTGAGTTGTGACACGCATATCACCTTGTGTTTCTTTCTATAGTCTACAGGAAAATTCTTCCATGAGCAGACAGAAAACATTCACAGGGCCACGGAGGGCAAGGAAAGTGATAGCCTGTGACAGCAGTGACTAAAATCAGTATACAAGTTGCCGCCTACACAGCTCTTTACACTTTATGCGATGCCAAAACTGGATCCATCGGCTCTTTACAAACTAGCAGCCCCAAGAGGCACACGTTGCTCAACGTTCTACCAACATTCCTCATCCTATCTTTTTACTTGCTACTCATCTAAATAGGTGTCATCAAACCGCTGCTCACCTTCCTCAGTTGGCGGCGACCTCCTTCTCCTCAGCAAGAACTGGACCAGCGAGACGGCTGCGACCAGAGCGATTTCTGTGTGGTCCGACGTGCTGGCCTTGATGCAGAGGCGGCCTAGATTTCTGCTGTTTATGTTAGCGCCAACGGATAGTTTCGACCCACGGCCCACTCGAAAGACTGACTGGAGATTGGCACCGACAACGGTCGCTTTCTCGAACGACACAACAGTGGCTGCCATGGTGGTGCTCCCTTCTCTCACAGGGTAGTCTTTTCCCTTTACTGTTACTTCCAGGCCGCCTCCATCAGCCACTTGGCCGCCACCAACCATCCTCCCGGCGTTAGCTACCAACTCGACCCGTTTCCCAATCGTGAGGGAGTCCTCTAATTTGGCTCCACAAAAATACTTGCTACCAAATTTAGTAACAGAAATACCTCCTCCAGAGGTGTTCCAAGGCAAATTTCGGTACTTGGCATCCCCATGAACAGTACAAACCAGATCCTTACTCGCTGTTTGCATATCCATGCCCCCAGTCAAGGAGTAGTCTCTCTGATCAGTATAGCTTACTGAACATTCTGATTGGATATACATGTCTTCTTTGTCCTTTCTCATCTGTCCCGCGATTGATACAGATATGCTCTTCTTAAACTCTTGACACGATTCGAAATTGATCCCGTCAAACCCAATATCATGGTCCCATCCTTGGGGATCCAAAACTGGTCTAAACAATTGGTCATCAGTTATAAGGTGACGGTAGCGGTGCGCTGGATAATCAGAGTCAAAACTCAATGGGATTTCCATGTCTGACATGTGCACAGTCTCTGGGGACGTGCTGCTCTCTTCGTAATCATCAGCAACTGTAGATGACACTCCACTGTTTTGAGCTTCAGCAAGCTTCTGCCTCCTGATTCCTTCCTTCCACTGCTGTTTTAGGTATGAAGTCTCACGGTAGTCAAGTTCATCTAGATATGCAGTTCTCTGTTCTTTGGTCAGTTTCTCGAATTCAGATCTTTTGAGAACACGGAATGGTGGTAGCTGATCATAGTCATCCTCCTCATCTGATCCTTCAGTCATCTCGCTGTCAACACCATCAGAACTCGATGGCGAATAAGGTTTAAGGAGTGACGAAAGAAGATGAGGCAGTGAAGGTAGCCTGGTATTTGCTTGTGACAGTAGAAAACTATCTTGAAACTTGAGTAACGAATTTGCTTCTGCCAACAACTTGGTCGCCCCGCACAGAAGCAATAGCTCTGACACCCATACCTGCCCATTTGGCAGAACTCTTTCACCTCTGGTATTCCGTCTGCACATTGGATGATTATCAACCAGAACAATAGGGTTCTCGAGCTGTGTGTTAGAAGCTGCTACCTGGACATGACGCTGCACAATATTCTTACAGTAACGGGTGTACGCATCATATTCCAAAGGATAACCATCTGGTCCTTCAGGAGGTGACGATGAACAGTGAGTCATTACAAGGACAGTGTTGAACCACATTGAAGAACCCAATATATCAGTCATAAGCTTCAGCAGAGGGTAATCACTGTATCTGCTGTTAATATGGTCAAGCCGCTCAAAGTACAAGACGATATCAGGCGGGGACCTTTTAATGAAACGTTGCACAGCATGCAAAATCTTCCTGTTCCTCCGTTGGCTATGGTAATGAGGCGTCAGACCGGGTGTGTCGATAACTGTAACTCTTACTCCTTTGATAGTTCCATCAACCCTCTTAATCCTACTAGTACCAGGAAAAAGTGCATTAGTATCAACCTTCATTCATCAAAAATGGAGTTAATTGTGGCACTCTTCCCCACACCAGTCTTTCCCAGAAGAAGAATTCGCAAGGGAGGTCCAAATCTGGTCCACCGGGTGCTTCTTGTTCTGCTGCTATAACTCTGGCTTTGTTGATAGCGAGGTTGGTTCTTTTGGCATCTGATTCGCCAGCCTTGATCAAGTTGGCAAGCTGCAGTCTGTACAGTACCTGTGCCACTACATTGGTACTGGGAGGCACTCCAGTCCTGTGTACCAGCCGCAAAAACTTAATCTGAAGTGCCTCAACTTGCTTTAGTGGATCTGGCTTCCTGCTATCATGATCTGACTGAAGATGACCAGAAGAAACTGTACCATCCTGTGGGCTGGACATGGCCTCTGATGCAGGGCTATCATTGGAAGGAAATCTGTTGGCAGATACTGTGTCTACAAACTCACTCTGTGTTGTACCTGAAACAGGAAATCCGATATGCGGCGCATTCAATTTAGTATCAACATTTAACAGGAGGATAAAATTATAGCGTAACTTTCCCAAATCCAATGAAGGCAAGAACTGTCTCTACACGATGGAATACAGAGCAGATAATTAGCAGTGGGACCTTCAGCTAAATGAATTCGAGGCATGGCCAACAGACAAAAGGAATACCACAGTTGCAAACACAGCAAGTGAACATCGACAAAAGCTATAAATTTTCGTTTAAGACGGCAGAAAATTGGACTGATGGAAGATGAAACAACATGGCATTAATCCCACTAAATCATCCTAAAACGCGCCAAGGGCCTAATATCACCAACAATTGGATCCGACCGGACAACAACCTGAATGAAAAAAGGGGATTCATAAACTAGGTAAGGAGAGTGCCCTCACCGTGGCCCTGGGATGCGCCGTCGTCGGCCCCGAGATGGCGAACGGCCTCGCCGACACCAGGGACGAGCCGAGCCGGTAGGAGATCCAGTCCCTGAAGTTCAACATCATCCTTCGCCTGCACAGAGGCGGCAGCAACCAAATCAGCGATTCTTCCTCCCGTCACCCCACCCCTAACCCGTAAGGTATCAAGGCAAGGAAAAATTCGCCGCAACGGTACCTGGTCGGTCGGTCGGCCCGCCGGCGCCCACGGCCGGCTGCTTCGGTGTTCTTGGGATGAGGCGATAGATGTCGTTGCTGGAGATGTGCTTCCTATTTTCTTTCGTGTGGCGTCAGAAAGAGAGGGGCGGAGAGGTGAGTCTTCCAACCGGACAGCAAACAGAGCTAGGTTTTGTCACGTCTACGAGGAGTTTCTTTTTTTCTTTTTTTGAGAACTCCGTCTGCTTCGGCTCTCTGGTAGGTGGGCCCTAACCCCAGTGTTTTGCGTAGAACATACGGCCCCGCTGGTTACTGTATACTGGCGTGAAATTTCCGTCCTGGCTCCGACTGGATTGTCAGATAAATTTTTCCGGGCGTTTCCACTGAATCCGACGTTAATGTCCTGGCTCGACCTCAGCCCAGTTAGGGTGTGTGTTTGGTTTTTTTTAAAGCAACCACATATTTCATTAATCAAAAATCAAATTACAATAATAACACATGTGGAAATTAAAAGAGAGACCGGGATAAAATGATTGTACTGGATTTACAGATGAAATCCTAAAAGATCGAGAAATACAAAACGGTCCCTAGGTTTCCTACACCACCGTAGCGAGCGGCGGCCGCCCAACTCCAGCTCCGCCGAGACGAAGGCCGGAAGAGACGCCGAGTCTACACGATTGCAAGATCCGAGAAAGCATCATCGCCAACGAGGCTTTGTGAGTCAATGAACAGTCCCGCTGCACGCAGCGAGGCACATGTCGTTGTGGCACGTCGACCGGGGACGTCCCCATGCTGTCTTGGACCAAGATCTGTCGCCTCCCGTCGACGAAGTCGAAGAAAACCGTAGATCCACCACCTGCGGACCAACATCCTTGCTCCAGAAGAACCACCTTGTCTCGGCCGCTGCGCCGTCGCGAATAACCACGAACGCCAGCGACACACCGAGAAACTGATCTCGCCTGATCTGAAGAACGACGAGAAGACCAATCTCAAGGACCGAGCAGCACACGTTGCCATCAACTCCGGCCAAGGCACCGCCATGAAGGTCGTCGTCGGTGTGGAATAGAGTTGAGGCAGATTTATTTGACCGAACGTCGCTCCCACCACCCCAACGACGCACCACAACAGACAGATCCAAACCCTAACTACTATAACAGAACGAGGGATGAGGTCCCCTCTCCCTCCTGCCGCTGGGGTGGCGAGCGGAGGAAGAGGGGCAACGATCTGGCCGAGGAGATAGGGGAGTTTTTTTTCCGCTGCCGCCTGGCTCATGCTTAGCAGTCGCATGTTGGGGTGTGTTTGGTTGGGTAGGTATCCTTGGGTGGTTAGTGGTATCCAATTTTTGGGTGGTGTCCTGTGTTTGGTTCCTGGTGTTAGGTGGTTGAGGGTAACTATATTTCAAGCATATTCCCTTTTTAAGGTGGTTGCGCTCAACCAACACAAAAGTGATGGTTGAAGCCAACTACCCGCGGGCGAGTCGTAGCGGTCACTTGTGAAGCATTTTGCCGCGTGCTCACCGTACCCATAAAATAGAAATTTTACCCCATTTAAATATTTGAATAAACTTTTCCGTTTTAAAATATATTAAGAATTTCACCCCTTTAATATATTTGAAGAAACTTTTCTCTTTTTATATATTAAAAATATTTGAACAAACTTTTCCCTTTTAACTATTTCAACAAAAAGTTCCCTTTTAATACATTAAGAAATTTTACCCCTGTTAAATATTTGAACAAGTTTTCTTTTTATATATTAAGAATATTCGAACCAACTTTTCCCTTTTAAATACTTGAACAAGCGTTATGCCGTGTGTTGATATTTTACCCCAATACATTAAGAAAATTTCCTTACCAAAATAAAATATAAATATTTGAACAAACTTTTCCCTTTTAAATATATATTACGAGGGTATTCTCACCATCTTAACAATAAGTGACCATATCACCCTAACCATCTCTAATCACTCAAAACAAACATAAAGATGGCTACCCCTAACCATTTTTTACCCCTTCTACCAAACAAAAACTTGGCTCAACCAACCCACACAACCAAATATGAAAAATGGCTACCACCAACCAGGTGGTTGGGGATGCCCCCAACCAGTTTTTCATATCTACTCAACCAAACACACCCTTATTCCAACTCGTCGGCACTGCGGAGGGGGCCGAGATCAGACGGCGATCAAATCGGCGAGAGCGGCGGGCCTAGAGGCTACGTGTTGAACGGAATGCCCGACGACGACAACACGTTATAAAACCGACGCCCTGCCATGGTCATAGATTTACGTTTGTGTCTGCGAGTTGCATGATCATAGATTTGTGTTCGACATGTGCGTTTCTGTCTGCGAATGGCTTGAAGCTTCGGCCATCCTGTCTGAATTGATCCGGTATGGTAGTTGTTCTAGTGTTACCGTCACGACTGCCGTTCTGGTAGAAGAAGAAGACATGGAAGAGGAGGGTGAGGAGGAAACTCTTGAAACTGGAAAGACCGTCAAGACGAGGAAAAAAGTCACTTAAGGCCCGATGACGAGTGCTTATGTGAGGCATGGAAGCTTGTGAGTCACGAGTCCATTACCCACGCCAACCAATCCTACGGCCGGTATTGGCGGAGGCCAGAGGGTCACCGACCAATTCAACGAGACTAAAAAATATAGCGAGTTCGCCAAAGTGCATATGGACTACAACGGCAATGCTATGTTGCACAGGTGGAAGACCATACAAATGGACCGCAACCGATTCCATGTCGACCTTGAACAAATCTGTGGAAGAAAAGAGAATGGCAAGACGATGGTGGATGAGTTGAAGGATGCTCTAAGGTTTTATCGAGACAACAATGATGATAAGGACTTCAAATTCATGCATTGCTTCACAAAGATTCAATGCTGTAAGAAGTGGGAAGACACCCGTCGCGATCTCAACGGCGGGCGCAAGGGTTCCCATTATCCGGATCACTACGCCACCGTTTCGGAGGGATGCCCAATTGGGAACAAGAAGGTAAAGACCTAAAAGCATGGGGCATCCTCATCGGCGTCCGTGCAAACAACCATTGACAAGTGCGTCGCCAAGGTCACATCTATCTCGAAGCAAAATGCAATCACTTTCAAGTAAAGTTGGTCGTCCTTGATGAACAAACATGACGAGAAGATTGCACCTCAGAAAGAGAAGCTCGCCATTGAGAAAGAGAAGCCCCAAGCGACTCTTATCGTCCCTGGCACGACAAGAATCAAAGCGCTCTCGGATGCATCGCAATTTGTGGTCAATAAGACAAAAAAAATCCAAGATCTTAACCGCCAACCACTCGGCATTGGTACAATCGATGAGGGCTTGGTACATGATCTATCAACATCACATATTTCATGAGATGGGTCATGTACATCCGAAGCCAACGACGGCCACGATGCGGGGTATCACACCGGAGGTGGAGCCAACGCCGAAGACAACGGCGAAGAGCGAGACCGATGTGAAGAAAGAGGAGAACACGTAGGCCATGTGATTTACGTGCATATTGATGTTTGTAATATGTGATTGTCCGAAATGGTGAGGCTTTGTGGTTGAATATTTGAACTTGACAATCCATTTTGTATATTTTGATTAAAAATGTTATTATGAGTGTCTGTTAGGATATATCGGTGGAGTAGCCGATCCCAATAGGTGGCAACGTGACGCTCCCACTTACCGGGCGCTGTAGCAGGCTAGCAGCGGTGGAGATGTTGTAAGGAACAGGCTCTACAGCACAACGCACTATCAGTAGACTGGTACAGTATCCAGTAGCGGAAGGAGTGGATATTTCTTGGTCTTGTTCCGGTGATCTCACTAGTTTTAATAAAAAAAAATATTTAAAGTTTTTAACAAATCTGAGATAATCATGCAAATTCTCAATAATATATCTTACTAGCGTGCATAATATCAATATAAAATACTTTGTACTTTGAGCTACATAAAAAATGACAAATGTATAGATCTAAACAATGTATAGTTTCAAATCTCCAACTTTTATGATTTTTATGTAGCCCATAATACAAAACATTTCACACTATGATATTGCACGTTATAGTATACATCATTGACAACATGCTGAAACTTTTTCGGATTTTTCTAAAACTTTTAAATATAGTTTTTGAATTTTATTCAATATAATAGTGGATTCACTAGAAGTCTAGAACTCGTAGTCAAAATGACATTCCGGTAGCGGAATGCTTTGTTTCCCCACCCAAACACCGGGACCGGAATACGCTCACACGGTCAGTCTCGGCGACAGGAACACGCACGAACCTGTGCTGCCAGCGCAATGGCGATGCCGCCGAAGCCCGGCGAGCCGCCCAAACCCCCATCGGGACGCAGCTCCAACCTCAACCTCCCCTGCCCGCTACCGCCCATCCCAGGCGGGGCTCAGCCAGGCCATTCCCCCGCGGCGGCGCCGGCGCGGTCTCATCACCGCCGCGCTAGATCTGAGGTGGCCTTCCGCTTCCCGGACGGCGACGGCGGAGGCTTCTACGAGATCGGCTCCGAGGACGACCTCTTCTCCACGTTCATGGACATGGAGAAGATCGCTGGCCCTGGCGCCGGCGCCGACCTTGACCGCGCCGCGGAGACGTCCTCCTCGCCGCCGCGCCCCACCAAGCACCGCCACAGCGCCTCGTTCGACGGGTTCGCCATGGGCTGCGGCGGCGGCCCTGGGAAGCACCAGGATGGCGGCGGAGGCGGAGGGCTGTTCGCCGATGTGCTGGAAGCTAAGAAGGCCATGTCCTCCGAACAGCTCTCCGAGCTCGCCTCCGTCGACCCCAAGCGTGCCAAAAGGTGTCCCCCCTTTCTTTGGCATCCATCGCATTCTCAAGCTACCTTGGATTCGAGTTGGTGGTCGGTTGGTAGGATTCTAGGATTACAGGTAGTTCTTACTTTTGATAACCAAATGATGGAGTGCGGTTAAGGACCAACGAGAATTGTGGTCTAGGTAGGCGTGGCTTGCTTTGATTCTGCAAGCAAAGAAACATGGTAGCCAAATTGCAGGGCCTAGGCTATTACCTACTCAAGTCAAGACACATTGTTGCTCTTAGTGGTCTTGAATCTAGATGGATAGTGACAGGCAGCTCGTAGGACAGGACTGGAGCAAGCTGGCCAACTTGTTTCCTTCTGACATTTCTCGCTTAAGTAGGTTTCTTTTTGAAATACAAGCAGCCATAGAAGCGGTCCGTTCAAGTGCTAATTTTGTTATTTTCTAAGTTGCTGTCATTGTTCGAAAAGCTGCTTCACGCCATTTAGTTCTTAAATATGCGAAGAGCGCGGGATGAAAAGGGCGGGAGATGGCAACGGTTGCCGCATGCGACTTATTATGGTATTTTCTCTCCATTGGCTGTGGGTTCTTGTACCATTTTCTTTGGGCCTCCAACTTAATTCAATGAAGCTTTCGCGCATATCCTTGAATTTATAATTCTCCTGTTTCAAATTAACCATTTTCCCTTTTTACGTACATTAAATTGGTTATTTGATGCAATAGTGTTAAGTACTTACTCGATGTGTTTTGTTTCTTATGTTTCTGGCAGTCTGAAAAGCTTCTTAGTGCCATTTAGTTCTTACGTAGACTCTTAAATACACAATGCATGTGGAGTGGAAGAGGCGGGAGATGGCGATTTATTGCGTGTTGCTTAGGCCTGCACTTGGCGCACTTGCCCCACTTTCAAGGCCATTGTTATTTCATGCCCTGGGCCTGCAAAATGTTCAATGAAGTTTCCTTGATCGACTTTTTAATTTGCTCTTTTATTTTGAAATAACTGATGAAATATAATTATTTCCTGTTTTGTACACATTGAGTAACATTATAGTTAAATAAAGAACTACATTTCTAATGTAGGTTTCATTTGTCCAGCAGCAACATTTTCCCCATTGCAATCCTCACATTCACATTGATAATAGTTCCTAGACCGTGCTGTTTTCTAGTATAAGGTGATCTTCATCGTAAATAGTGAAACTTACTGATTAGGAACCACTTTTGCTTAGGCAATCAAATTTGTCACAGCTGTGGACAGCTGATGTAGCCCTTGAGATCTGAATCTTTCCATCTCTACAAGATAATAGGTGTTTCTTTTAAAGCTATGCTCTACTTACAGTCCTTCTGCTGTGTGATGGTTATTCGCCAGTGCATTGTGTTAGCTGGCTGCATTGAGTAAAGGCCAATTAAATTGCTGAGCTTTCTTTATTTCAGAATACTAGCGAACAGACAGTCTGCAGCTCGGTCAAAGGAAAGAAAGGCTAGATATATAACAGAATTAGAGCGGAAGGTTCAAACTCTTCAAACCGAGGCTACTACTCTTTCGGCACAACTGACACTATTTCAGGTAACTGTACATCGATCTGTTTGCTTCATGGATTGCACTATTCACTATTATGTTTCTCAGTGCACAAAAATCACTAGTGAGTTCATGTTCATTGACAATAGAAAACAGATCCCAATAGAGTATGGCAAGACTGCAATTACCAATCTAAACATCACTCCAGAATCTAATTCTTACACCATTACCAACCTGCCACCTGTACCCCAATTTTGCAGCATTTGCCACCCACGTGACCCCTTTCCAAAAAGAGGAACAAGGGTTGGGTGAAGCACACAAGATATTAGGAGAGAGATCATATTTGAAATCAACAATTTTCCTCGAAATCCTGTTACTATCTAGGTGGTATCTTTGAATCCAGGAAGCAAGCAAAGACAAGTTAAACTCCCTCAGATTTTGAATGCCTAAGTCACCAAAATCTTTTTTAAGACAGACCAGATCCCAATTGGCTAAATGATATTTTTCTTATCTTCAGAGTCACTCCACAAGTGAGACATCTGAGAATTAATAGCTTTTATAGCCCACTTGGCCACTTGAGAAACTTTATTACAGATAGTAAATACATTGGAATGCTAGCAATACAAGATTGTAGCAAAACCATTCTACTTTTATAATTCAGGAGCTTACCCCTCCAACCAGCAAACCTTTTAAAAGTTTTATCCACAATGGGTTGGAGGTCCTCTCTTTAAGTTTTGAAAAATGTAGACACCCGGATATTTACAAGGGAACGAGGCAATTTTGCTGCAGAAAATCTGGGCAAGCACCTTAGCATTAGCTTCATCCACATTAATAATCATAAGGTCAGATTTATGGTAATTGATCCTCATATCAGACATACCCTCAAAACAGGATAAGATCCACTTAAGGATTCTGGCATACTCAGCATCATTTTCAAGGAAAAGGATGATGTCATCAGCAATATTGCAAGCTGATGACACCCCCAAAAACTACTTGAGGTAAAAGACCACGAATTAAGCCAAGTCTAGCAGCTTAAAATTTTTTTTTTGGAAAAAAACATCAGCAACCAGATTGAAGAGGATAAGGGAACTACTGAACTAGGACCCTCTTGTTTAAGACCTCTCCCAGCTTTAAAATAAGGGCCATTTACGTCATTGAGTCTCACACAAAACGAATCACCAACTAGTAAGCTTTTGATCCAATTTCTAAACACTGAACCAAAACCTTTAGAAGCAAGCATTTTGTCCATAAAGGACCAACGTACCTCGTGTTGTATCATCGAACAATATTGCGTCTCCGTCGCAGATATTGTCTCCGTTCCGCAATAAGTCTTGTGGTTTTAGTTCAAATTGGTTTTATTTAAAATTTGAACTAAAACCATGACACGGAGGGAATATATAGTATGTAAAACTACACACGTGCACAAACCTAGCAAAGAAAGGACTCCTAATTAACATGATGCATGGGAACCTGCCAGGCAGCTCTAGCGACATACTACATACTATGTAGCTATTACTGGATGATCTACACAGTACCGAACTCACTAGAAAGCCCCGAACCAGGCAAGCAACATTACGCATGTGGGGTGAGCAGTACCTAATTCACCCGAAACTGGTCGTAAAATCAATATATATATATCCAAGTGGAAGTTAGTTGACCTTTTTGTTTTCGTTGGTGATCGAGCGGCGTGACACCGGAATATAGCTCTGGCTCTCGCCTCGCCCGACCCGACTCCTTATTGACGACATTGTCACAAGTCGGATGCCACATCGGGCGGTCGCGCCCGTCGCCCGTGTGCCGCTCTTACTATTGCCCTAGTCCTGTTGCTTCTCCTGAGCTCCGGTGCTGGGCTCGCAGCCGGTCATAGTTATAGCGGGGTGGGCTGCAAGCAGGTGAGTAAGCACGAGGTGGAGTCTAGCACGTGCGCGGTGGTGGTGGGCAATGGGCAGTGCTCGGAGGTGGGGCTGTGGGCCGACGGGACACACCTCGGTGGACGCGGTCGTGGCAGCGGTGCTCTAAGTCAGCTAGATGACCGCTCCACACCCAGGGAGACCTCGTCACACTTGCCGGCGTGCAGCTCGTCAACACCGGTCTCGGAGTCCTACGGGGATGTCACGATGTCGGGTTCCATTCTCCTTGGCTTAGCCACCGACTCGATTCCATTGGAGGAAAGGAGGGGCGCAACAAAGCCGCTCGCTTGGCCGGTCTTGGGAACGACGATAGGGGTTTTGATGCTAGTGCCAAAGAAAATCAAGCATCCGAGGGATTAGAGGGTCAGCGAATATAGTTAAGAGGGTGATAAGTTTGAGTTGTTTTAAACTTTTTTACATCGTGAAAACAACACGATTTAAGTGGGACACATCACATCCCATGAAAGTGAGCTAGCCCCTTTTCTTCTTCATCTGCGACATAAGAGCATGAACCCATGTGGGTTTCATTAATTCCAAGAGGGAATAGCGCCCATGTTGTCCTCTTAAACCCACGGTGCAGCACTACACTTTAATGCGTGCATGATCGAAGGGACCACTGGAATAGTAGGCCTTGGCCCAATAAATTTCAGAAAACTGGAGGAGAAGTCAAGAGGTGAATAGTATGTGGTAGTTTAGTCCCACATGGCTAAGCCAAGGAGATGGGGAGCAACTTATAAGGTGGAGTCTTGTTGTCTTCTAAAATGCAACAAACACACATAGTAGTATACTCCACACAGATAGCGCGTGGGCTCGCGTGAATATTCGCGACTAGACTTATGACTTATCCGACTTGACGACGGCACAGCTAGCTCTAGCAAATATAATTTTTTTAACATAATGTTCTTGGTGCTTCCTTTGGACAATTAATTAGAGAGAGGATTAGATCAGCTAGTTTATACTCCTGTGTACCCATGCTCGATTGTTAACATAGTCATTAGAAAGCTGATTGAATATCTTCTTTTTGCCTCCTGAATCATAGTATTGATCAGCTGAGAGAGTGGACACGTTCACGGGATCCTGGTCCTGGGCCGTCTGAGAGAGTCGCTCACTCTAGGAACGTACCCCAGCTAGAGTCCCACACGCTTGGGCAAGCATTGAGCAGCTTCTACGCTAGCTTGCCGGTGGATCATGGGATTTAGATTGCCAGTTGTAATTCTTAGCACTAGGGCGTCTCAGCGTGTGGTGTGTACTATGCAACAACACACAATATTTGACCCTTGTTTCAACATGCAAGCGGTTATTTTTTGTTTGTTGAAATGTTATCCTCACTTTTTTATATGTAAAAAATGCTTTGTACACCAACATCCATGAAGCTGACTAAAATTGAGCCTCAAGAGTGACAATTGCCACACCATCCTTTTTTTTTGACACAAAGACAGTAAGACTCCCTACTGTGTCATTTTCTATTTTATAAAATTGGAGTATTTACATGGTACATGAATCTTACATCCAGTGAAAGCTCATAAAGTATCTAGTCATGACTGCATGCCTTCCTTGAGACTAGGTTTAGCCGTAAGCATGGATAAATATAAAAAAAGCTTTAAATCTAACAATGCATCTTAGAACAGATGGAGCATTTCCATTGAATATAGCAGCATTTCTTTGGTCCCATATACTCCAACATCCAGCTTTAAATCTAACAATGCATCTTAGAACAGATGTAGGTCATGGGGATAGCAGCTGAAGCTACATGGTTAGTTTACCACGTGTAAGAATTGTGATTCCTCCACCTTTTGGTTCATGGTTAGTTTATTATCCCCAAGAAATCACTAATCCAGGCCTTTAGCCAAGAACTAACGCTGGGACTTCTGCCACCAACCATGTACTAATAACCTCATAATAGATATACACAGTGGAGGATCCAGCCGCCCTATGCCCGGGCGCTTGCCCGGGCTTCCGGCCGGCCGACACAGCTTAATTCAATAGCAAGCTTGATTAAAATTAGTGCTATTAGGGTTTAATTTCACTGTTTGCCCAGGCTTTGAATTATTTTTGGGTCCGCCACTGGATATACAGAAGATCCATGTGTATAATATATCTGAGGACAAAATAGTTAGTGCTTATCACTAACAACTATTAACCGCCATATATTTTGGATATGCTAAGTTACAAATAAGGTGAGCTCTTTTTTTGTTAATGATTCAGTCACGAAATGGTGATCTCTTTTTTTAACATTTCTATTGTTTCTTAATGATCACATCCTGGGAATCTCGATATATCAAATTGCTGGAGAACTGTGTTGTTTTTAGACGTCGAACTTAGAGAAATGTTTTACACACTTTTATATGAAAAATGATTTACACACATTTACAACTGTTCGGGCAAAATTTAAGTCGACTCCTCAAATCTTTTGCAATTAAATCCCTCTCTCTAAAGTTGGATCCATTTCCACCATTGAGTCCTCAAATCTTTTGGCAATCCATATCTTGGCACCAATTAATGACATATATAAAACCCATGACTTAAATACGGATCACCTCCCCTATATAAAGGTGCACAGGCCCTGGAGGTCATAGACAATTCCATCCTATTCGTAGGACACACATGATACAAACCTCAGTGCCTCTCCCGACCGATGGCGGTCACGATACAAACTCTTCAAACCGAGGCTACTACTCTTTCGGCACAACTGACACTATTTCAGGTAACAGTACATCGATCTGTTTGCTTCATGGATTGCACTATTCACTATTATGTTTCTCAGTGCACAAAAAAGCACAGTACCACTTAAAGAAAGACACCCTGCATAGTCAACTAGTAATTATCCCTTTAAGCGGTGTCAACCAAGCTGCAACTGCTCTACGCTCGGTAAATCACTAATCAGCATGCTATTTTCTTTGCACCGATGCATATGCCATCAGAACTACGGTGCACGTTAGGACAAGTTATCTGGTTATTGTTGACTAATGCATATGTAGTGGTAGCGCCAATCCATCCCAAGTGATGATTCTATGTGGTTTTATTAACAATGTAGAGAGCTGAATGGTGATGCCCTGCAACACGAGACAATAAAAGCTGTAACTCTGTTTACCAGAACGCCACAACTGTTAGGTTTCTGTTACCTGGGATGCTCGTAATGTTGTAGTCTGTTAAATTTTGACCAGGACTGCGAATTTAGGCATGTTCATATGTATAAATAATGTTGTTTGCATAAACTTGTTGGATATCCTTTAAGCAATTATATTTTGCTGGGCAGAGAGACACAACAGGACTTTCTGCAGAAAACACAGAGCTCAAAATAAGGTTGCAGGCCATGGAGCAACAAGCTCAATTGCGTGATGGTGAGTTTCTTATTATCTTAACTACTATACTCATGTCAACTCGAATGGAGATTTCTGGCTCTCAGCCTCCAGTGATCCCAATATTTAAAACAAAAAATAATAATACCTACAAGTTTTTTAAAATGTGAATAAAAACATATTGTAAATGATGTATCCCACAAACGTGCAAAATCTCAAATTGGAATACTTTATATTCAGTGCTACACAAGAATGACAAACGTGTGGATCTTAGTATACGCACTTACAAATCTTCAAAATATATACAAGATTTTGTCATTTTTGTGTAGCCATAATATCAAGAATTCCGCATTGTGATTTTGCATGCTTATAGGATGGATCATGAGAGGGGATTTCATGATCCCGGTTTTGAGTTTTTTTTAAATGATACTTTTGAGTTTAAAAAAAATCTAATTTTTTGAACGTGAATACGTATATATGGTATATGTATTTGTGCAAAGTTTCGGTTCAAAAGACTTTTTATGTCTGGCTACAGAAAAATAACAAATTCATGGATCTATAAAGTAGTAAAAACAGCCTCTATTCTGTCACGAATTTGTCTTTTTTGTGTAGCCTAAAATACAACATATTTCGAAATTTGGTGCGTACATAGATAATATGTATATGTACGCATATACTTTTTTCCAGATTTTTTTGAAACACACAAAAACGACATTTTTGGGTTTTTTGGAAAACGGGATCACTGGTGCCCATGTGCAAAAACAACTTTCCAGCATCATTGACTATATATAGACTTTTTAGAATTTTTAAAAACTTGTAAATATAGTTTTTGAATTTTTTAATAAAGGGATCACTTGAGCTTGGGAGCCATAGTGACTTTTCGTGTCAACTTTTGGTTTTCATTGTTTCCAATTTTATTGTTTCCAATAAGTTCGTGCAGCAACCAGCAAGGTGCTTTATTGTTGCTCTGTAGACTTACATAGAACAATTTTTTTTTCAACTAATGTCTATGCTTATTAACATGTGCAAGTTTTGTATGGAAAGGACATTATCATCTTATGATAGGACACTCGGGGATCTTAATGCTCTTTTTCTGTTGACTTTGCTTAATATGCATTTGCTATGTTCATCATGCACTTACCCCTAAAATCAGTGGTTACTTTATGCAATTCTTTTCACAAACTGTAGGCTTATTTCTGGAAATGTTACTGTTCTGTTTGCTCTTGATTGCATACTTATGTTTCTGTGTCTGGCTGAATGAGAATTGGAGCAGCTAGTTTATACTGCTGTGTTAAGTACCATGCTCGATTGTTAAGCACAGACATATACTGAAAGCTCACACATTGTTTCTGAAATTATATCATGTGAGGTCAGTCATGTCATGCTAAATAATTTTGACATGTTTTAACAATCCGTAAACATCTAAACCAGAGATAACTTGTTGTCTAACAGATATACCTTATGTTTTCAGCTCTGAATGATGCACTGAAGCAGGAAGTGGAGAGGCTTAAGATCGCTACAGGTGATACGACAAAGTCTGACGAAGCATATAATACGGGAATGCCACATTTCCCATACAGCCCGTCTTTCTCCCAACTCTCCAAGCAACACCTAGCTCAGCATCATGCAAGTGTTCATCAGCTGCCACCCCAATTCCAATCACCTCATCCCAATGTCCCAAGCCACCAGATGCTATCCCACCCCAATACCTTCTCGGATATGATGCAGCAAGACTCGCTTGGGCGGCTCCAGGGGCTGGACATTGGCAAAGGATCAGTGGCTGTGAAGTTGGAGGCAGAGGTTGCCACGAAGTCAGGTGGCAGCACGATATCTGCAGGTTAAAGCAATAGCACCTTCTAATTATAGACCTACCTGCAAGCAAGTACTTCTTTCATTTAGATTTATTTGTTCATAGTCTGACATCCTTGAACTGCTCCCCTCCCCCTGTAGACATAATCCCCCCCCCCCCCCCCCCCCCCCCCCCGCCTCCTCTCCCCAATTATTTCTATTTACTTGCATTGATTGGTTGTAAGACCTTGATATATTTGTTTTGGGTCCATTTCCTGTGTGTTGTGTGTTGTTGCAAAGTTAGGGGAACTGGACGATCAGCCTGTTTCCCCCCTTGCCTTATAGGCTTATCAATCATGGGTTTTCAGTTTTTGGATATTTGTATATTTCTGTTGATATGCTGATTCTTAATAAACACATCCTGGGAATCTAGATATATCAAATTGCTGCAGAACTGTGTTGTTTTTAGACATCTTAACTTAGAGAAATGTTTTACACACTTTTATATGAAAAATGATTTACACACATCTACAACTGTTCGTTTAAGTTGACTACAAAATAAACCTGAAGAGTGTGTCACATGGTCTCACTGTTTACCAGCCACCTTCCTGAGGTCAAAATGTAGAGAGTTGGAATGCTTACTTTTCATAAATATTTATCATGTCTGAGCCCCGGATCCAGCAGTTCCCAGTGGCGTCCTTTGTCCTAATAGACAAGAGCAACCGCTACGCCTGTCTACTGGGAAGTTCATGGTGCTCCCTTTGGTCGCTCCTCACGTGTGGGATGCCTGGACATGACATACTTGGACCGAGCGGCTGGACGAGGCGGCACATCCGACGACTTCATAGATGAGAAGATCCCGGCTGATCTGACGATCTTGTTCCTCTCCAACATATGCATGAGTGGCTGGACGAAGCGGCCGGTCTGATCTGACTATCTTGTAGATGGAGTAGATCGAGATATGGGAAGTGGAGGAACGCTGGGGCTAAAGAAAAAAAAAAGATTGTGGGGGGGGGGGGGGGGGGGGGGGTGGTGGTGCTGGGCTGGGCTGTAGGAATTATTTCCTTCAAGACTTGTTGCAAGCAGCTTAACAGGATGCACAAACTATAATTTTTTGCATCCATCTTCCTTATCTTTGGTTAACTGCTTATATAATAAAATATTGAATTGTGAAGAACCGTATGTTGTTCCAACGATACCTTAAATTCTAACAAAATGTGGTTCTCATTTTAGAAGGCTTTATTACAATTACAAGCTTAATAATTGTACGTACAGGTGTGATTTGTCGCCCAATCTGCTGCCGCAGCATTAGTAACGACAACCGACAATACAATTACCATGCATAAGAATTGCGATTCCTCCACCGTTTGGTTCACGGTTACTTTGTTATCCCCAAGAAATCGCTAATCTAGCCCTTTAGCCAAGAACTAACACTGGGACTTCTGCCACCAACCATTTACTAATAACTTCATAATAGATATACAGAAGATCTATGTGTATAATACATGTGAGGACAAAATAGTTAGTGCTTACCACAAAAAATTATTAACCGCCATATATTTTAGATATGCTAACTTACTACTCATATCTTTTGGCAATCCATATCTTGGCACCAATCAATGACGTATAAAACCCATGAATTAAATTCGGATCACCTCACCTCCCCTATATAAAGGTGCACAGGCCTTGGAGGGCATAGACAAGTTATCCTATTCGATCGTAGTACACACACAATACAAACCGCGGTGCATATCCGGACCGATGGCCGCCATGCCGTCCTCCGCCGTCCAGCAGCCGCGACAACCCTGACTCGTAAGTACATGCTCGCTCTCACCTGCACATATTACTAGTTAACAAGAATATATCTTGCAAGTTAACCTATGTTTTGTGTCCGACCTTGTTTTCTATGTTGCAAATGAAGGTGCAACTGGTCAGCTTTGCCATCCAAAGTGATCCAGCACATCGTCTACCTAGGACAAGGAACGATTGGTCCGCTTCCGCGCGGTGTGCAAGCAGTGGAGGAATGCCCTCCCGCGTCCAGAGTCCGATCCCTGCTACTGCAAACAAGTATTTGGTGGTCGATATCCATGCTCTAGGTGCTAGCTTGCTAGCTAAAGCATCTGTATCTGGAAATCTGTATCTTTGATCTTATGTTGTCTCGTTACTTTTTTATATAGTGGACATGGTACCGTGCACCAAGTCCATGGTACGGATTTTACAACTGTTGGTGCTATGTTCTGCGTCATAAATAAAAGTTAAAGTTTGCAATGTATTTTTAAATTCTTATCATGGATAATTTCAGTTGTATGCATATAGTGGGGTTGGCTTGAGAGCGAATTTTTGCACTTGGGTATGTATGTGCACCTAGTTGCTTGAAATAATCAAAACACGGGTGTGCATGTTTTGATAAATTTGTGGATACATATTGTTATTTTTCTCGGTTTTAAAAGAAGATACCCTATGAAAATTTTCCCATGATGTGTGATGATGAACAAACAAAAAATGGTTTCAACACTTACAAGTATCTTATATATGTTAGGAACTTTATGCTCGGGGGGGGGGGGGGAGGATTATTCGTGCAACTATGCTCTTATTTTTTTTTCTAGTTTTCCCGAAAAAGTACAAAATATAACAAAAATACAGCTCCTTTTGTGCAGCCTTAATCACACAACATTTGTATGACTAGAAATGTACATACAATAATTCTGCAACTATGGCGTTCAAAAACGCGACTTCTCAACTGTTTTCTTCTGCTTACGGGTGACATGGTGTGTAATCTTTTATCAACTCCAAGGTGTTTCGGTGACCTACGAAAAATTGGAAAGAAATCTTACAGGTATAGATAATATAATGGATAGATATAGAATGCCACTCGAAAGAAATAACTGGGAAATGTTTTCAAAACAAATCTAGTGATATCTCTTTTGTGTCATATACCCATATATGATATAACCGACACATTTCATTGGTCTAACGGTCGACCAAACAAGTTTAAATCTTCCAATACATGTGTGGGCATAGGCACCACGGGTACATTTCAGACAGATCGACTAGTACAGATAATAATCAAAACAAGGCCTGATCACGCACAGCCAGCTAACGCCACCTGAGTCCCTCTCTTGCGCCCGTTCCAAGCCACATAAGATGTCAGATCATCAACGAAGCTGCCCTTCTGAGCTTCAGTCAGCAGCCTAGTTTCGTCATCGGACACACGACGCACATAGAACCTGTTGTGCAGGTCGTGCTGGAAGTAGATGGCATTGGGGACGATACCTTTGGCCGACACCACCAGCCCGCCGCCGTAGTCGCCGACGAACACAGCATGCCCCCGAGGTCTGTCACCGGGACCAGCACCCCGGCGCTCGCGTCCAGCCGGAATATCTCGAACTCCACCATGTACTCGTCGCTCCCTTTCCGGAAACGAGCCTTGTTGGTCAGCACCATAAGCTCGCCGGAGCTGTCAGCCATGTGCACGAACGTGATCTCCATCTGCTGTGGCCACATGGCGGCGAGCACCAGCTTCGGCAACGCAGCCTCGGGGTCAACGACCATGAGCCCGTCCCCGTTGGCGAAGTAAACCTTTCCGTAGAACGGGAAGGCCGAGCAGAGCAGGGAGCCTTCGCTGACGATCTCCCAGCAGTCCCCGCCGATCTTGGCGGAGATGAGCTTGTTGTCATATCCGAGATGGAGCACCACCGTGGAGTCGCCGGCGAAGCCCGCGCCTGTCACGTTGAAAAGGCCTAAGAAAACCTTGTCCAGGCGTCCATTGCGGCGGCGGCTCAGCACGGAAGCGATGGATGGGAGGTCAATGCGCTGCCCGGTAAGCGGGTTCAGCAGCCGGACCACGAGACTTTGCTCGTGTATGAGGACGAGGACGCCGCCAGGGGAGCCACCGGATCCAGCGGCGACGGCGTGGCCCAGGAGGTGAGGAAGGTCCACAGTGATCTTCCTCCCGTGCGACAGATTTACCATGCGTCGCCAACTGCTGCTGCCATCGTCGGCGTCGTGGTTGTTGCTCTCCTTCGGCAGCAGGATCCAGCGGCGCGGGTGGAAGCTCTGGTCGAGGACGCTGTGCTTCTTGGGGTCCTCGGTGTTTTCCCTCCATGGAGCGCATGCCGCGCGGAAGTGGATGTAGTCGGCGACGTCGTTGGCCAGGGCGTGCCCGGCGATCTGCGCCGCCATGCTCTTGGAGATGTCTGCCCAGTCCCTCCTAAGGTTTGTTACACACGCGTACGTCCAGAATTATTTCATTTCGACCGGAAAGCTAGAAGCGTGAGCAAGAGAGGGGAAAACTTACCAGTTGGGCTTGTCGCGGTTGCGGTTGAGCGGCCGAACGGCAGAGGTTGGCAGTCTCCGGCGAAGGTTCGAGGACATGGTGGCCATCGGTGCAAGAGGGATGAGACTAGCTTGAACGGTGGGGTGGCGGCGCTCAGCTTCTCTTGCTAGGAGCTAGGGTACGGATGGAGCCATCGATCAAGGGAGTATATAAGCAGCATGAGGAGAGCGAAAGAAGAAAGAAACGTGGTGCGGTTTTGCTCGGCTAGCCAAAATGGGAAGGTGAGCTGTTCCAGTTAACTCTTGAATCAGCCAGCCGGGACCGTTGGGTCGCCACCTACTCACTTCCTTATCAAGCATGCGTCATATTTTTACCATGTTAACCGTTGGGTCGACCACATGAAACTGGAAGAGAAAAGATAACATACACATTCATATATACCTAAATTAGAAAAAAAACTCTTCTTTCCGAGTGTGCTCTTCTTTCATGTCAAGATATTCACGTGAAGATACACATTCAGATATTCACACGCAATATTTCGAGACGACTAAAGCTCTTGCTCTCTTTATCCACTGAAATTTAGTGCCATGTTTTTCTAAAGAAATGTAGAAAGGTAGTTTCATACAAAGTAAAAGATACACCCTTCAGATGCATCCTTTGCCGTTGTCTTGGACTCTTGGTTAATGGGAGTGATTATGACGGGTTGATAGCTCCAGTGCGACTTGTTTCCAACTCAATGGAAGGAGTACGACGTCTTTCCAGACAATAGCCTCCATGCGACGCCTATACGAGGAGAAATAGCCCAGAGGCAACATGGCACTTAAACGCTCGTTTTGGGTGACCGTTTGTAAACAGGCGACCGTTAGGAACATTGGGCCCACCACTTGTCCACGTACGCACTGCGGGTCCCACCACAGGTCAGTTAGAAGAGAACCTCGCCCGTCCCCGACCTCCCGACGCCGCCATTGCTTCCCCTCCCCTTTCCCGCATCCTTCTCTCCCTCTTCTCCGGCGACGAAGCGCAGATGTCTGTCTCCTCCGCCGCGCGGTCAAAATGGCCGCGGTATGGTGTAGTGCCGCTGACACAGTGCCCAGACTGCAAACGCCCAGAGGCTCTCAAGCGTTGGGTCAGCAAGACCGACGACAATGGCAATCTTGGGCGCGAGTATGTCAGCTGCTTGAGCAAGAGGCACACCGGAAGGGATGGGCAGGTATAGATCTCAGTTCTTTCGCATCCTTTTGCTTTGATTTCACCGCAATTCGTTTTTGCTCGTCGAATTTGGGAAATTTTGAATTTAGGGTTCATGTTGCTGTTTTCAGATCCTGAAGAAATGTGGCTATTTCGAGTGGATGGATGATTATTTAGAGAGGCTTGTGTTTGAGGGCTACATTGATTCGATGGGGGCCGCAAATTTGCAGCTCAGATTGGGGGGGCTGCCGCCGGTGGGCGTGGAGATGGGGGAAAGCTCGGAGATGGGTGCGCCCGGTGCTGACAGAGAGGTGAAGAGGAATGCGCGCAATGGTGAACTGCCCGGGCTGCCCTCGGAGTCCGAACTGAACCAGGAACTGAAGAAGATCAAGAAACATCTAAAGCAGATGGTTGATTTGCAGAAGCAAGCAAATATGATGGCTGGTGGATTTTATTGTTGCATCGTTGCTCTGTTTTTCGTTTACTTGTTGATCCGTCGTTAGGGCAGAGGACGCGATCTGTGCGCCATGCCAAGTTCGTGTCACTTAATCGAATGCACGCAACAATTTGTTAAGTTTCTGAATTTGTTGACTCTGTGTTCTTCAGTTAACTTCAGTCGACAGTTGTGTTTTCCTTACGAAAAAAACGTACTGGGCTGCCAGAGTAGATGTTGGGCCGTGACGAGTAGATGTTGGGCCGTGACGTTTCTGAATTTAGCTTATTTCCGGTAAAATAAAAAAACGTACTGGGTTGCCAAAATTTGCATGCATAGAGGCACACATATATGTACATGTTTTAGCTAGTTTGTAACAAATTTTGCTTAGAGGAAATCTTATTTACTTGTTTTAGTTTGTTGTAACAAATTATGCTTTTTCTCTTGTATTTTTGTAGGGAAGTGGTAGCACCCGTTGCCGAGCCCACATGTACTTGTTTTAGCTTGTTGTAACAAATTTTGAATTTTGTTAGTAGTTCCATTGTATTAGCCTTTGAATTTTGTTACTTTTATGGCAAATGGCATGTTTAGAAGCTAATGGTTTACTTTTGTTCAAAAATAATTCAAACACGAGCAAACACTATTTTATATTAGCACGGACGAACATTGGGGCATATATACCCAAGTACAAATATTAAACTAACCGACCCACATTACATATATTAAACTAACCCATTACATTTGATATAGAGGGCCCTAAATATAGAGGGCCCACCCAAACCCTAACCCTAACCGCTGGCGCCCCTTAGTCTGCGGGCGCCCTTCCGTCTGCCGGCCAACCGCCGGGGGTTGGCCTACTTCCAGTCCGCCGCCCTGTTCGCCCTCTCGCGGTCGTCACGGGCCCGGGCATTGGCCTCCCGCTTGGCGTCGTCCTCCTTGTCCCGGGACCTCCTGATGCGGCGCCACATCGCCCTCTCCTCCCTCCTCTCCTCCATCATCTCCTCCCTCTTCTCCTGCCTCTTCTCCTTCTTGCGGCGGCGGTTCTTCTCCGCCTCCGTGCGGTTGGCGGCCCTGTCGACGAGGGCGGGGTCGGGGTGGTGGACCCAGGCGGTTGACGCCCACCGCTCCCGCTTCCGCTTGGTAGGTTCGACGGGAACGATGCCCAGCTCCTCCGGCGTCCACTCCGACTCGTACCAGGGCCGAGCCTTCGGGTGGTTGTCCTCGTCGCTGACGGACTCGGGGCTGGAAGGGAGAGAGTACGGCGACCCCATGGTAGAGGGAGGAGGAGGCAAAGGGGCTGGAGAGGGATGAGAAGAGGGAGGAGGAGGCAAAGGCACTATTTAAAGACCCCGGTGAGGTGTGCCCGATGAGCGGATGAGGTGTGAATTAATTGGGGTAGATGAAGAAGCAACTGTGTGAAAACGTAAGATAGCTAGTTGAAGATGCAGGTTAGATGAAGAAGCAACGTTGGTCTCCTCTGCGTAAGACAGGCGTGCATTAAGCGTAGGACAGCTAGTAGTACGTTGCGGTCAAAGCGGTGGCTGCAAAAATAGCTAGGATGCGACGTGACCCTGCATGCGTGCATTAATGCAAAGAGGTGAAAGAGATGGAATCCAAAGTCTCACGCAGACGCATGCAGAAAACGGAGACCGACCGAGGAAGCACGGGGCACAACGGACCAACGCGTGCACTAATGGAAAGAGATGAAAAAACTGCCAAAGTCTGCCCCTCTTTGCATTAATTCTACGCTCGGGGCAGGTGGTGCGACGCGACGCATTTTTCTGAAACGAGGCGTGCAGGGCTGCGTCGAGGGCTGGGCTGCATGCACTGGCGGAGCTAGAGCAGAGACGGCGTGCAGGGCTGCGTCGAGGGCTGGGTTATACAAAGTAAAAATTATCTTGGGGGTGTCCTGTGCACCCCCTAGCTCTACATGGATCCGCCACTGGCTGCATGTCTGCATGCATCGGGCTGGTGAACGGGGCCCACTAGTCAGTGGCCGTTGTTGCATGCAGTTACATTGAGACAAAACACGGAGTCAACCACCCAGTCCATGCACCCCGTCATTTTCAATCGTTTGATCGTAAGGAACGGTGCAGATCGAGCGCAGCCACCGATCCAAACCCGAGCAATTGCAGCCAATCAGAGCGCAGATCGAGCGCAGCCAATCAGAGCGCAGCCGCGGATCGGCAGTCACATGCGCACGGATCTAACCCTAGCGCCAGATCTGAACCATCCACGCACGGATCAACGGCACAGAAGGGGTCGGGGTTTCAGACGGGGTTTAGAGGGGTTTTGAGCTGCGAGCTAGGGTATGGCATAACTAATTCAAAAAAAATCAAAACATGCTCAAACCAACGCACATAGTCTTATAATGTTGTATAGCAACTAGAAAAAAATATAAACATAGTTTGCGTCAATTTTTTCGAAAAAGTGTCAAATCAAGCGAAAATTTCAAATGAGCATAATTAATTAAAAAAAATCAAAATGACATGAGACCAGCGCCCAATGTTGTTATATGTGATATAGTTGCTAGAAAAAAATATAAACATGATTTTTGGATAATTGATCGAAAATGGTTTCCACAAAAGAGCTATCTTGTATAGACTTGTTTAGAGTTCACTAATAGAGCGATGGTCTCAAATGAGCATAATTAATTCAAAAAAAATCAAAATGACATGAGACCAGCGCCCAATGTTGTTATATGTGATATAGTTGCTAGAAAAAAATATAAATATGTTTTTTGGATAATTGATCGAAAATGGTTTCCACAAAAGAGCTATCTTGTATAGACTTGTTTAGAGTTCACTAATAGAGCGATGGTCTCAAATGAGCATAATTAATTAAAAAAAAATCAAAATGACATGAGACCAGCGCCCAATGTTGTTATATGTGATATAGTTGCTAGAAAAAAATATAAACATGATTTTTGGATGTTTTATATATGATTTTCTATTAAACCATGTTATTTAAAAAAAAAATAGAAGAATTATTCAAAACATAATGAAACTTCAGATTTACACTATATAGGTAGAATAGATGTCTAGGAAATTAATTTGGCTGATTTAGACAAGATGCCAACAAAAGTTGCTTAGAAACGAGGGCATTTACCCTACCTTTGGAGGTCGTTTCAAACACACTTTTGATGACTATGAGCTTAACATAGCAAAAGGGCTCGGATTGATCAGCTAACATAGCAAAAGAGCTTAACATAGCATGGAAACATCAATATCACAGTACTAATTTGAAATTTGAGGCCAAATTTGAATTACAAATTTCGGTTTTCAGTTCAAATTTGAATTCGAGCCGAAATTCAAATACAAAGACCACAGTACAAATATTATTACATGCCACAAATGTTCAAACACGCCGTGTGCCCTTCCTACCACGCCGTGTGCCCTTCTTCGCACATCTTGTTTTTGGTTCTCCCTCCTCAACACATACAAGTTCACTGAGCATCTTGGTCTTGTTCACGGGCTTCTTGACTGACCTAGGTTGGTTGTTCACCTCCTCAAAAATCTCAGTTTCAACCTCGAAAGCAGTTTCATCTGTCTGAAACTGCCAGTTATCTGTCTGAATGTTATCTGTCTGAAACTGAGCTGCAAAATCATCGTCTTCAGTGTGCACCTCGACATTCCAAGGTTCAGTCTCAAACTCAGCTGCAACATCATTGTCTTCAGTGTGCACCTGGGCATGCCCAGGGAAATGCCCAGGTTCAGTTGAACCAAACACAGAATGCACACTTCTCCTCTTGCCACTGACTCGTGCCTTTTTTGCTTGCCAGTTATCTTCAGCAACAAATGGAACAAGTGGAACAGGTGGAACAGTTGCAGCACGCTTCCTCCTGAAAATAAAGCATGAAATAGATTTAGTAATTAAAAAAACCAAATAAAAAAGATAACCAAATCAAAAACAAGAACATACTTGGGCTTTTCATCTGGATAGGCGCAATTGGCAGATCCTGCTCTGTGCCCAAGTTCCTGACAGTAAATGCATCTGTTCTTGCTACCTTTTTGAGCCCTTTTGGGCTTGTCATCTTTCTTCTTTTTCTTACTACTCCCACCTTTCTCAAACCAGGACTTAAATCTACTCTGCTTAGGCCTGCCAGCCTTTCTTTTCGTTACAGGAGGACACAATGTAAATTCCAATGGCTTCTCAGGCCACTGTTTCTGATCTGTAAGTGGTGGAATTGGAGTTGCATATGCAGCTTTGAATTTTGCTACCGAATAATATTCATGCAAATATGGGTGCATGTTTACCTTCGGTTGGGAGGCTAAGAAAAGAATGGCATGCTCACATGGTTTGCCGGTGTGTTGCCACTCAAGGCAAGTGCAATCATGCAATTCAGTGTTAACAACATGCCTCCTACCAGTTTTGCTATCTCTAACTTCAGCACCCCACAATGAAGATTTTTCAACAAACAAATGTGTAAGACTTCTGCTCCTGTTGACCACCTGTTGTACCACTGCTGGAAGCTTATCACCTTGCAGACAATCAGCTATCTTTCTTCTCAATTCCCACAACCGCATAAGCATGATCCTGAGTTGGTCAACCATGTCATGCACAGGTAAATCTTTTAACATCTTTATCTTGTTGTTGAAACTTTCTGCCAAATTGTTGTTGATATGATCGCACTTAATTGCAGTATTGAAACCTGACCTATACCATAACAGAGAATGGTAGGTGCTCAACCATGAAGCAAAATCATTCTGAGTACATGCAGCCTTTATCTTACCAAGGTGATAGGAATGTGTCTGTGCGGTGTACGATCTTGCTGCTGGCCACATGCGCCCAAATTCATCGCCTCTGAATTTTTTGATCAAATTCATCCACAAATGGCCGAAGCACTCCCTTTTCTCAGCATGGGGGAAAACATTGTTAACTGCATTTTCTAGCCCCTTACATGCATCTGTGTGGATTGCCAAAGGTGACACTGGACCTATACATCTTTTCAACTGCATCATGAACCATGTCCATGAAGCCTCCGTCTCTGACTGAAACAAACCAATAGCAACAGGGAACATCCAATTGTGCCCATCTAGAGCATTGCATGCTGCCAACTGACCACTCCACTTGCCTGTCAAAAAAGACGAGTCTATGCTCAAATATGGACGACACCCTGCCTTGAAGCCATCGATGCAAGGCTTCAAAGCCATAAAAAACTTGGAGAAATAAACTTTGCCAGCCGCATCCACCTCAGTATCTATCTCCACAGTACTGCCAGGAGATCTCAACTCAACCTCTGCTTTAAAGTTGTAAAGCATCCTAAATGTGTTTGCCCAATCACCATGGTTGATACTGTTTCTGAACTTGTAAGACAAGTATGTTTTTTGGGGATTTGGTTAACCCTGACAGTACTTCCATCAGCCTGCAGTCTAGCAGATATGTACCACTTGCAAGCCCTCTTGCCAGAACCATCAAAACCTCTGCACTTCGCATAAAACTTCTTTCTATCGGTCCAAACAGTCTTTGCATCAAACTGATGTCTCACTGCATAAGTCTTGAAAGCCATCCTGAACTCTTTCATGTTCGGCCACATCTTCCCCACTCGAATGACAGGGTTTTCCTTGTCATACACATGCACCAGCTCATCATCGTGTTCATCATCTACATAGTCTGCAGCATCTTCCATCAGCTGTTCATCTACATCTTCAGATAAATCACTGCCAGTCCCATCTTGTTCACCTTGCTCCTCATCCCTCTCATCCACTTCAATGCCAAAAAGTTTGGCCATCTCAGTGTCAGCCATCGGTGCAATGACCAAATCAGTAGGTTCAGATAGGTCAAGTGCATTCCAATCAACAGAAACTGCAGGTGCTATTACTGTCGGTTCAGTAATAATGGGAATTATACGCCTATCGGAAGCCCAATCATCATCTGCCTGCTGCATAGCTAACTTTGAGGGCACATAACCCACCTTTGAATCAACATTCAGATCAACAAGCAGAGCATAAAAAGTAAAACTTTGCTCCTCCAGCCCTCTTGCCGATCGATTTCCTCAGCAAGCTGTTCACCATCCTCAATTCTGACATATTCACCTTTCCAATTATCGAACCTCAACAGTGATACTTCTTGCTCTGGACCCCAAATAACATGCTCTGCAATTTTCTCCACCATTGCCTTCACCGCCTTCTCCCCATGTTCGGTAGGTCTGTTGGATCAAACTCTTCAAGATCAACCTCCCACTTCACAATCGTGTCTCTATCAATGTCCACGATGCTCCCATCAACTAATTTTGCCGTAGATCATAAGAAATTGACTGTAATTTCGAAGGTGCTCCGAGCAGCATTCTCTCTGTCAGTAGCGGGCAGCGTGAGGTCGAGCAAACGAGACCCAAATCGAAGTAAAATTGTGCGGTAGAGAAGCGCGTTACCTATTCGAAGTTGAATCTCCCGGCTCGACCCGCGGCTCCACCATCTTCTTCTTCCCCCGTCCGCCCCCCCGCCAGTAGTAGCGCCGCCCCGCGTCCTCTAGCCATTTGAATCAGCAGACAATGAGCAAATTAGCTCAGATCTCAAATACAGTCGGAGGGGAACGGGGAGGAAGACGGATTCGCTCACCATTGCTTCCGCCGCCGCCGCCGAGAACGAGAGCGCCGCCGCCGCCGGAGAAGAACGAGAGCGGAGTTGGGGGCGGGCACTGGCAGTTGGGCGCGGGGTTGACGAATTCAGTCAGCTGTTTGACTCAATCTTGTGGGACCCACATGCTTAATCTAAGCTAACAAGCCCGCTAACAACAGTTTTGGCACCCGTGTGCCTCTGGGCTATTTCTGCTCATATTTGCGTCGCATGGGAGCTATTGTCTGGAAAGACGTCGTACTCCAGCCAATACTCTGAAAACAAGTCGCACAGGAGCTATTTGCCCGATTATGACGCGCTCGTGTTTCTCTCTGGCCGCTCTGCTCCTTGCCAGCAGAGCCACTCCCCGTATGTTAAGCCGCGTCGCCCTTCATTGACCCAGAGTTGGGGTGACATCGTGGGCCACTCGTTGCTGCGTGGGGTGGTGTCTCCAATGCCCCCTTCTCAATGTCAACGCCAATTTTGACTCCGTCTTGTAGTCCTGCCGACCGCATCGAGGAGGAGTCTCGCCCTTGCGTGAGGAGGCGGCAACAATCAAACTTTGATTGGCGCGTGTTGCCTGTTCTTTGGAGCGGGTGGAGGGGCCTGCTTTCGGTGGCCCGGGACACGCCCTTACCCAGTCTTCGGGTGCTTGTCTGAGCGACGTTGAGCTCATGGTGTTGCGCGACGAGATCGAAGACAATGTCATGACCCACAAAGGCCTTATAGAATCTCAGTTTTGTTTATGTTGTGGACCATGGGTAGGCGGAGGCTGAACTGAAGCCATTGATGAAAAAGCCTCGGAAACTCTTTTGCTTGAGTCCACTAAGCAAGAGGCATATGTGGTTAAGGAAGAATGCCTCCTTGGTTGTTTCTCCCTCGTGCTAGGCCATGCGCGTCGACACGGCCCAGTGTATCGGCTGCCTCTGAGAGCAAGGACAGTTCTGGGATTATGGCTCCGATGATGCAGATCATTCCCGAGCTAAACGAGTTGTGTGGGGAGCCCGCTCCTCCGATGTCTGTGGTGCATCTGCAGATGGGCTCGCTTGGACCTCGATGATGGCTTCCAGACCATCACGGTATGAACCCAAAGCAACCCATTGATTTCTTTGACTGTGGTGGTTTGGGTTATCTTGTCATCCTCTCACATGGGTCCATCGCCCAAGTGGTTCCTGTGGGTGACAAGGTTGTGGCATCCAGTGCGTTGCACATGTTCTCTAGGCTGTATTCGCCAAAAAGTTTTGTGAGTTTCTCGCTAGCTTGGAGGGTCCTAGCCTCGATGCGGCAAGGCAATTGGTTGATTATTTATGGAGATCCATTAGGGGCCTCCGCAAGGAGAAGGCAATTAATTAAGGGCAAGAGCAAGAAGACTGGCGCCACAAGGAAGGCTTCCGAGTTTCTTGATGTATGGTTCTCTTATTTTCGTGTTGCTGCGTCCGGTGTATTGTTGATGTTTTTTTGTGGGGGTTCCTTTGATATGTTCTGACCCATGTGTCGGGAGTTTGCTGTTGTCGACTATTGGGAGCTTCCGTTGGTCAGCCTAGGCAATCATAGAGATTCATGTTGTGGGAGTAGTCTGCATGTGATTTTGTTGTGACGGTTTCCCCAGTTTTCCATCAATTAACTAGGAAATTCTCTTCTCTTTAATTAGTTGATGAAGCATATCTTTTGCTTCGGTTTAAAAAGAAGATACCCGGCCTATGATAATTTTCCATGACGTGTGATGATGAACAAACAAAAATGGTTTCAACACTTACAAGTATCGTATATTTGTTATGTATGTCCGGGAACTGTGCTTTTCAAAATTGTAGTTTTCCCGAAAAAGTACAAAATATAACAAAACACTACCGGAAACAAGATCTTTGCCGTGTGGCCAAATCACACGGCAAAGGTCTTGCGGAACACGGCAAAGCCTTTGCCGTGCCTAACAGCACGGCAAAGACCGCACGACATAATACGAGTCGGCAAAGATCTTTGCCGTGCGCTTTCCGAAAATCAACACGGCACAGGGCTTTGCCGTGCGCCCTCCTTTCTTACACGGCAAATTTGTGTCAGAATGTGGTCAACCCTCTTGTCAGTTCTTTGCCGTGTTGTCTTCTTTGCCGTGTGCATCCGCGAGAAGAATGACGGCACAGATTCCAGCTTTGCCGTGTGCTCACCAGCACACCTCACGGCACAGGGTGGACCTTTGCCGTGCGCTCTCCTATCCGCCACACGGCACAGAGCTGAGGTTTGCCGTGTGCTCACCGGTGCAACTCACGGCACAGCGACCAGCTTTGCCGTGCGCCCTTCCAAAACACACACGGCAAAACGCCGTTCCCAGATATATCACCTTGCCCCTTTGCCGTGTGCCTCGGTCAGAAGTGCACGGCAAACGAACCATATGGTCATCGACAGGTTGCCAGGTCAACAGGTGCACGACACGTGTACCCTTTGCGGTGCGCCTCCACACGGCATAGGCCTCTGCCGTGTGCATATACACGGCATAGTGACCATATGGCCCCATTTTATTCTGTTTTTTTTAATCCCTGCAATTCAAAACAATATATATACTGGCCTAGTTCCCAGAACTCATTTCAGCATATATATGCATATAACCACATAATTCACATCCACAACCATATAAAAGTTCACAAAACCACATAGAAATTCACAAAGCCACATAAACATGCACAAGGTACATAAGTCCATGCATATACAAGCACAAGATCCATAGCCCAAGGTCCAGCTCCATCCATACATGTTGCTTGAGCTGCACATGCCGGCAAAGTAAAATTCAGTGAGCCAAGCATTGCAAGAGAATGCCAACACTTTGAACATGAGAATTCAAACATTGGAGATCAAATGGTACTAAACCAAGTGTAGCACTTCTACTCTTGTACTAAGCAAGTTAAGATGTTACTAAACCAAGTTCAGATGTTAGTAAACACTTTGAACATGAGAATCCCTCTAAGCAAGTTCAGATGCTACTAAACCAAGTGTAGCACTTCTACTCTTCTCTACTATATAATACGAGTAAAGGTGATGGTTGGCGGCGGTACGTCAAGATAGAACAGGCAAAAACGTATCTTTCGGAACGACCGATTCGTATTCCACCATACGAGTCCGTCTCCCGTACGAGTACAAGAAAAACAACGACAGAAAAAGAAAACGCCTGGCGGCTGGCGCCAGCGAACGTCCCGTGGGCTTAGCTCTGTGACGAGTAGGAAAAAAGAATAACAGCAGCAATCAATTACTCTTCGTATGATCGATGGCCGCTCAAAAAAAAAAAAAACACGACCGGTATAAAAGACATGCACGCTACTGTCAACAATCCTCTCGCCTACCGAGATCGATGGTGTTGTCAAACTCTGGCCCACCCACGATCCGACCAGCCCAGTTAAAAATATAATCCAGATTGATGCACGGAAAAAAGGAAAAAAAAACGATCCAAGCCAGCCCCATCCACCGAACAACGCGTCTTGCTCAACATTCAGGGGGTTACTATCCGGCACGGCTGAATCGGGGATGCATTCTAATGGGACGCTGTAGCAAAAACGGTCTGTGAGGACTGAGGAGGAGGCGACACGTGGGAAGAACCAGAGCGTCGCGTTTCATATGGATACCGGGTGGCCTGGCTAAAGCGTTGGACAATAGGAGATACTGATGGCGCACGTGATCTGAAACTCGCTGATGGTAACGACACAGTTCGACTATAACCAGTGATATCTTAGTTTGTGCGGCTCCACGACGCAAATATTTTCTCTCCCGTTGCAGCGCACGGGCATTTTACTAGTATCACTACTATCAAACATTGGAGATCAAATTGGTTTTCATATGTGGATCGATGTGAGACATCAAAGTAAGTTTTCGAACGAGAGTGGTAGCAAGTTGAAATGGTAACTAACCTCTACTGGCCTTCCGGCGGCGGAGTAGGTCCTCAACATCATTGAGGAGGATCGTCCTACATGTTTGCAAAAAAATGATGAGTTCGACAAATAGGTGGAAATGGCATAGTCATGGCATTAAAAGAAAGCTAACTAAAATTTGATGAGTTGAACTAACTAAAATTTGACAAGTTCAACTAAAGTGGCAATGGCATGGCTAACTAAAGTGACAATGGCATTTTGACAAGTCGTGCGAGCATACCCACGGGAGCCTCCGGACAACGTTAGGGTTGGAGATTTGGGGCTGCCCCTCCGGATTGTCCTGGCCACCAAGCGGCGGCGCCATCGAGTGAGATCCACCCACCGATCCTGGATTCACCTACAACATGAAAAAAGTCTCGCATTACACAAGTAATTTAGTTACAACAATAAGATGGATAGAATGACAAGTTTGAGAACATACCCATGGGAACATCGGTGGAGGCGGTGGAGGGAAAATTCCCATGGCAACAGCCCCGTCCCCAGGAGCAATGCGCTGCATCGTGCCAAACATCCACTCCATCATCTGCCTCTGATGCTCCTGCTGCTGCCTGCAATACTCCTGATGCTGCTCCTGCTGTTGCTGCATCTGCTCCTGCTGCTGCCGGATCTGCTCCTGCTACTGCTCAGCTACCGCTCATAGAGCACCTGCTTCTGCCGGAGCTCGTCGACAGCTAGACTCGAAACTCGTGGGCGGGTCTCCACAGCAGGCGCACCAGGCGCCCTCCCACGGCGAACCTGGCGTAGAGACGGGACGGTGCGAGGGTCGATGGAGCCGTCACCTATCCACAAGCAGCCATTCGCCGCGCCTTGCCCCGCAAGCACGACAGTCTCGACGTCAAGTGGACTGGTGAGAGGGTCAGCTTCCTCACCGTTGCGCTCCTTGAACTTCTCCGTGTACCCCTTGCTCCGGAGCTCGGCGCTCTCGTTGATCCACATCGACCCTGTCTCAGGATCTGGCGCATCCCTGGTACGCATCTTTGACCAGACGGCGAAGGGCGAGGGATCTACGCGGTCTTCAATTTCTGCAAAGAGAGCACGAACATAGGTGAAAGGAGACGATATTGCAAAAGAGAGCACGAACATAGGTGGATTAAAGAATGCATTTGCTCACCTCATTTTGTATGCATTGGGAGAGGCTGCGGTTGCCTTGGCGGTGTGTTCCACCTTGTTCTCCGCCCGCTTTGCCTTTCCCTCCGCGTGTATCTTGAGATACTCCACGCTAGTCCACCACGCTACCATCGCGAGGTGGCATTCGGCGTTGTTACCGACGTACGGAGGAGGCACCTACGTGCACAGAACACACATATTAATGATATTACACGGCGGTCAACAAAATCGATAATATGGAAATGACGCTACCTGCAGGTACTGCCATGGCTGCATCAAGATGTCCCGAGCACGCTTCTTGTCCAGCCCAATCTTCTTTTCGGCGTACCAATTGCGGACAGATTCCACGCAAGCCTCGTAGTGCATGTCCGTCACCATCTTAGAGGCCATCGTCATAAGGATGGCCTCGCACTTATCAAAATCCTCCTTCCGACAGGTGAAGAAGTTCTACAAGCATGCACACATAGGTAAAATAGGGTCAAAGCCATTAGTGCAATCTCGGATTTATAGAATGATGAGAAGTCAAACAAACTTACCTAGAAATAGGCGAGTGTCTTAAGCGCCATGTTGCGGTACTCGCCATCGGGATCCGGCGCGAAACAGTAGTGCCTGAAAGTCCAAGCTACACTCTTGCCACCCTCTGGGAGGTTGACAAGCCCTGGGAAGAACTTCCTGAGACAACATCCAAGGATGCTCGCGTAGGTACGCTGTCCCTTCACTATAGGAGGCTGGTACTCAAATGTCCTACACAATGAGAAAACCAAAATTAGTATAGTTAGGGGTCAAAACACAATGAGAAGCTAAAATTGAACAAAAACTATAATAAGTACCTTTTTCCAACAGGCAGGAGAAGAGTGTTCTTGTAGGCGTAATATCGGGGATCGGGGAGTCCCGCCGACCCCCGCTGATACGGCGGCCTGGTCCGTGGCTCAGGGATATCCTCCTCAGTCTCAACCCACTCCTCCGGCGGGTCCCACTGCAGCGTCGGGTCAAGCACATACCCGTCCTCCCTAGGTCCCTCCTCGCGCCCCTCCGCCTCGCTGTCATCCTCCTCGCCCTCCTCAGAAGCCTCCGGCAGCTCATCCTCAGAATCCAGCGACTCGCTCTCAGAGTCCGACTGCACCTCCTGATCGTACTCCTCGTCATCCTCGTCGGGCTCCTCGGCAGGGAGAGGACTAGGAGTCTTGGTAGGCCTCCTTCTCGTCCTCGTACTCCCACGTCGTCCACTCCACGCAGGTGGAGGTGGGGTGGAGGTGAGGGAGGAGGTGGAGGTGCCGAACTCAATCCCACCAGGAGTGCCTTCACGCTGCCCACCTTTGTGCGAACGCCTTCTTCAATTTGTTTCCCCCCATGTTTCCTGCATTGACAAAAAAATAGGTTTCATCAGTATACATGATCCAAAATTAAGGTAAATAGATGAAGCAACAATGAGTAAAGCGAAAATGAATACAATTAGATGAAGTAGCGACAATTAAGGTAAATGGAAGTAGCGACAATTAGGTAAATGGAGTAGCGACAATGAGTTCTCACAAAATAAAGTAGCGACAATCACTATTACATAAAGTAGCATTGACCTATTACATATAAGCTAGACTGGCAATTACTAATACATGTGTCCTCATCGCTATCAGTAGCCTGTGTCGAGATCATCGGGACCAACTATTGGACCACCCGTGTCGTCATCACTGTCAGGGTCGCCACACCACCAACCATCCACGGAACCTGGAGGTGGTCCCTCTGGCTCATCGACGTGAAGTCCTGCGTGGAAGCGCTCTAGCAAAGTCACGTCGGCTTGGTTATGAACCTCCTCGACTTCATCATGCGCGGTGTCTTCCTCCATTCCAGCATCTTCGTTTTGTTCGCCGTATTCCATGTCATCATCGGTCGGCAAGTTGATAGTGAATTTCCCAGGGAGCCCTCCATCCTGATAGAACTCGCCGTCAGATGTTGAGGGGTCTAGGCGGCGGTAATCTTGACCGTTAGGCATAGCCGGCCTACTGTGCGACGGTACCGTCACCACAACATCCCACCCCTGTAGACGCTTTTGATATGCTTTTGATGTCTTCTTGCACGGGTACGGGAGATAGAATACTTGGAAGGCCTGGGTAGCCAAAATGTAGACGTCGTCTCCCGAATACTTGGAGCTTCGTTCAACTTCGACCAATCCAATTGATCCGTCTAACCCGACGCGGGTCTAACCAATTGCATTTGAATACAACGGGATCTAGCCCTTTACCAAAACCATAATTCAACTCGTATATAGCCTCAACTCTTCCATAGTAATGGAGTTTATCTGAGCCTTCACATACCCCACTATTTATTGTCTTCCGGTTGCCCCGGTTTGTTGTGTGGTCATGGGTATGGAAGCGATATCCATTCACGTCATAAGCATGGAATGAGTTGACGGAATGGCTAAAGCCATGGGCAATGTTTCTAAGCTCTGGCTTCATCTCTTTGTCCTTTTTTGCCTACAAGTTTAGCACGAGAAGTTTAGAACGAGGAATGATCGATGAATGTCCACGGTACTAGAAAAGTTAGACAGAACAGTACCAAACCCGCGAACCAGCTAATGAAAACCACCCTTGCCAAAACCACCACCGTTGTCAAAAAGATCCTTCGACTCTTTCGGGGTAGGGTCCCTTCTCAGCTTCCAGTTTTCACGAGTGAATCGTCTACGCCAATGAGAAAAGAGGAGTTAGCCACGAATATAGGAGTGAATGTTTGTGAAATACTAAATGGTGAAAGACTTACTCGCGGTACGGCTTCACTTCCTCCATACTCATCAAGATATACGAGGAGATCATATCCCGCTCGAGCTTTTTCATGATGAACTTCTTCGTGCCACTTGATTTGCCACCGAGCCCTATGAAGATGCTAAGCTTGGGTACATCTTCAGGGTTGGCTGCATTGTAGCGAACGACTGGATTGTGGATTGTGGGAATGTTGGCATCATAGAAACCTGTCGTGAAGTTTGACACCTCCTCGTTAAGGCATGCCTCGGCCATGGATGCCTCGATCTTGCATTTATTCCCGCAATTCTGGCGTAGGTCTTTCATTTTTCTCTCAGGCCCAAACTGCCAACGGGTCGACACAGGCCCCCCATTAAAGCCTCGTGCGCGAGATGCAAGATCATATGTTGCATCGGATTAAAAAACCCTGGCGGAAGTATCGTCTCTAGCTTGCAAAGCAACTCGGGTGCCTGTTCATGCAGCTTCAGAACCACTTCACGATCTAACTCCCTTGCACAAATCTGGCGGAAGAAAAAGCTCAACTCCGCCAGTACTCGCCAAGTCTCCTCATCGACATAGCCTCGAATCATCACCGGCATTATGCGCTCAAGCCACACGTGGTAGTCATGACTCTTCAGCCCTCCTACTCGCTGCGTGTCCAGGTTCACACACCTCGCCCAGTTAGCTGCATACCATCAGGGAAGTACAAACACTCCACGAGCCACTGTAATATTTCCCTTTTTTCCGGCCTTGTAGGGCAGAACCGAGCCTTTGGCTTAGACCACCTAGTGCCGTTGACTCCAGGAGGCTTCATTTCAAGATCTGGCCTGTCACAAAGTTCTTGTTGGTCCATTCGAGCCTTGACGTTATCCTTCGTCTTCTCAGTGTCCATGATGGTGCTATAAAGAGCCTCGGCGATATTCTTTTCGGTGTGCATTACATCAATGTTGTGTGGAAGCTCGACATCCTCCATGTAAGGGAGCAGCTTCCAGAAGCACGGAATGTGAGTCCACTGGTGCGTCTCCCCATAACCCACGAAACCATTCCCATCGGGTTAGGCACGAGAGCTTCTAGCTCAGCCTGATTTCTCTTCCGGTCATCAGACGTGGTTTCGGAGCATGGATCTCGACTCCTTTCTCGAACCGCTTTACGTCACTCCTGTATCTATGACCTGGCTCAAGGAACTGTCGATGTTGATCAAAGCATGAATACTTGCCTCCCTTCGTAAGCCATGAGAAAGTCACAGCCTGTCTGCACTGTGGGCAAGGCCACTTCCCATGTGTACACCAGCCGCAGAACAAAGCACGCGCTGGTAAGTCATGCAGGGATGTGTGGTACCAGACATACATATCGAAGTGATCATTTGTTGAGGCGTCATATGTTCGGACCCCGCGACCGTTCCAGCCAACAGCCAAGTCTTCAACCAGCGGTTCCAGGTACACGTTCATGTTCTTACCCGGGTATTTCGGTCCTGGGATTATCATCGACAATAACATGTTATGTGATCTCATGGACTCGGGGGGGGAGGTTCTGGGGTATGACAAACACAGGCCAACAGCTGTATGTTGCCGCCGACATGCCATACGGATTGAACCCATCGGTTGATATAGCAACAGCTACGCTCCTCGGGTCGCCCGCTTTCAGTGGATACTTCGCTACAAAGTTCTTCCATGCGTCACCATCCGACGGATGTATCATCTTGTCCGTGTATCTTCCCTAACGCGGCCCATCGCATCTGCTGGGCAGTGTCTTTGTTCATGTAAAGCCGCTGGATCCTCGGTATAAATGGAAGGTACCGGAGAATCTTTTGGGGAATCCCGGTCTGCCTCTTCTGTCCACCACCGAGGTCGACCTCGAAGTACCTAGAGGAATTGCAATGGATGCAATAATTTGTTCCAGCATGTTCTTTCCTGAATAGCATGCATCCCTTTGGACAGGCGTCTATCTTCTCATATGACATCTTAAGGTCACGGAGGAGTTTAGTCGCCTCGTAGAAGCTCTTCGCCAAGATATGCCCTTTCGGTAGAAGGCTGCCAACGACGGCCAGAATATCATCGAAACCATCCCTGCATATCTTCCTCTGGCACTTCACGGCCATAAGGCGAGCGATGGCATCTAGAAGGGTAACATCTGTATGTTCATGAAGGGGTTTCTGCGAGCCAAACATAGTCTCGTAGTACTTCTTCGTGTCTTCATCCGGCTGCTCACTTGTCTCCGCCTCCTGAGGTGTCTCCGCCTCTACACGACGGCTTTCAGGCGCATTAGCATTGACAAAGGCGTCTAAGCAGTTGTTGAACCCAGTGTCAAATTCTCCCGCTGGCTGAATCTGACGTGGCTCGGTTCTAGGACGTTTTGCTAACTGTTCACCATGGTAATTCCAAACATGGTAGAATGGTGTGAACCCATTCTTGATCAGGTGCGTACTAACATCTACCTTCGACTGTCGCCTTCGGTTATCGCATTTTGAACAGGGGCAAAACACTTTCATGGGTCTGCTGCTGATGTCAAACGCCTTGTTCAAAACTCCTCGGCCTTATCTCTCCATTCATCACTAAACTCCCATGGACTCTTTCTGCCAGCATACATCCACTCACGGTTCTGTCTCGGATCCATCTGATAATCCCCAAGAGCAAGGAATCGCTGTAGCACAATTCGATAAGTATTGAGTGTCGAACCCACGAGGAGCTGAAGGTAAACTATCTATTCTCTAAAGCCTATAACCCTCTTATACGACCGTTTATGCAAAGCAATAAATATGAAAAGAACTAACTAATGAAAGCAAGTGATGTGGAATGGGTTTTTCTAGTAACAAGTTCTCAATCAAGTTTCAGACACAAGTTTCTTAGAGCAAGTTTCTCTCAGTAGTTCTCTCAAGCAAGTTTCTCAAAGTAGCAAGTATCAAATATCTCAAGTAGCAAATATCTCAAGGGAGCAAATGTTCTAGCAATTGTTATTTAATTCGCGTGGTTGTCACAATTAGTGAAGCACATGTTTCAGTCTTAGTTGTTTCTTTTAGGTGGGAGCCATAAATAGGTGTAGCCAAGTAAATGAGCAATAACACAACTCTTATGATGGATCTCATGGCCAAATAAATGTGCAGCACAAGAATTATTAAGACATAATTGTCCCACCAAAGCCTTAAGTTCTAGGGTCCCCCATATATATCCCCCATAAAGTAACTTCAAGTCTCAGAACCGGTTTCTCTCTACTCCGACATGTCCTACTCAATCCATTACGCTACGGTGATCACCTTACATGCATTCCCCAACATATGCGTGCACTCATATATTGTACATAAAGACAATCATAAAAGATAACAACACTTGTATGCAACCAATCAACGAACTATTTCACAATTGCCATGAACAAATCAATTCTCAAACACAGATGGGGAGACACAATAGATCAAGGGAATAGTATATTGCACCACCCATCATGTCTGCCAAGAGTTTATAGTGGGGAGATGGAGATGATTTTGCTGTAGATGTTGATGATGAACACGCCGGGGGGGGTGGAGCCCTCCGGAGGTGATTCCGGCGGCGTTTCCCCCTCCGATCTTCTCCGGCGGCAGCCTTCTGACTCTCTGTTTCGTGGTTTTCTGTTTCTCCGCCGCCTCCTTTCGCGAACGTCATGGGACCTTTTTATAGGCATTTTTAGGTCAAGACGAAGTCGGTGGACGAAAGATCGACGGCCACGGAGCTCCGGGTGGAAACGAGCTGGGCCCACGCGGCCATGTACTTCAGGCCACGTGGGACCCTCCATTTCCAGCCTGTTGGGCTTCTGGTCTTCAATTTAAGCCCATTGCGTTCGTCTCGAAAATTCTGAACCGTGCTCTTTGACCTTGCCCTTTTTGGAGTCCCGAAGCTCCCAGAAAGTCTGAAACACTAAAAAAGACGTTTTCTGGAAAAACAGGGTTAATTCCAAATAAATGGGAAAACTATGAAGTATTCCCAAAATCATATAAAACATTGGTAACCCTTATATGATGCAAATATGATTGGAATATAAGCAATTAAAGTGCAAAGTTCATGTATGCATTTTACATGCATCACCATCCTTTAATCGGTACCAAAAAAGACATACACAATGCTTTCAGTTCAACATGTCACTGAATTTTAACAAAACCATTTTTTACGGCCAAATTTTATCTTTTACAACATGCAAGGGTTCACCTACACTTCTAATGGGTAGGGGCCTATCCCGCCCGAGTACGTGTAGATCGAGTCGTGTCCCATGTTCTACCCCGACCCGAGACGGAATTTCGACAGCACCTCCCCGCTGTTCTTCAGAATACACGTCTCGAGCTTGTCAAGCCGAGAGGGTGTGCATCCGAAGAACAACGGGGAGGTGCTGCCGAAATTCCGTCTCAGGAAGGGGTATAACATGGAACACGACCCGATCTACACGTACTCGGACTATCCAACAGGACAACCCGGAAGTGTTACGGTTATAAATATGCAAAGATGGACAATCCTGCATATTTATAAATTTGTAACCCTTCCGGATGGGATCTGACTCGGGTTACACGACTCGACTGACTCGGTGATCTAGACCAAAATAAAACCCTAGGTACATTCAAGAAAGGCGACGAATTTCTTACCCTCGAAGCGTGATCGACGGCGAAGAAGATCCTCGCCGCTACTTCAAACCGCCCTCCGTCGACAGCCCCGCTCTCACCCTCCAACCATACTCCTGTATGATTAAATAAAAAGCTCATCATATATATTAGTACGATACATTCGTTCTCGGCCTAATAATAAGTTGTTGCCGACTTTCTTTCGCCAACGGGGTACTGCAAAACTAACCAAATTGCTAACTAACCTAACTAATTTCAGCCACTGCTAACTAACTAACCTAACTAATTTCAGCCACCGCTAACTAACCTAATTACTGAAAATTAAAAAAAATCTACATCGGAGAGGAGGAGGACCTCGTGAGGGGGAGCTGGCGAGTTGGTGGAGAGGAGCAGCCCGGGGAGCGACGAGCGCGGCCGGGGAGGAGGCCGGGGAGCGTCGCCTCGGGCGTGGGCGCGGCAGGGGCCGGGGAGGAGGCGACGAGCGCGGCAGGGGGCCGGGGAGCGCCGCCTCGGGCGTGGGCGCGGCAGGGGTCCAGGGAGGAGGAGGAGGAGGAGGCCGGGGAGGAGGCGACGAGCGACGAGTGCGGCAGGGGAGGAGGCCGGGGAGCGCCGCTGCAGCCGCGGGCGCGGCAGGGGAGGCAGGGGAGGCTGGGGAGGCAGGGGCGGCCGGGGAGGCAGGGGCGGCCGGGGAGGCTGGGGAGCTGCGGCGGGGGGCCGGCGGCGGCGCACGGTGGATGCGGGTGTCGGGTGCGTGTAGTGTGAGAGTGAGTGAGTGAGCGAGTGGTGGTGGATCGATGTCTGGATAAGATCCTGTGAATCTTTGCCGTGTGCAGTTATTCGTGGACCACGGCAAAGATCTTTGCCGTGTGCATTTAATAGTTTGACGTGTGCATTTAATCGTGGAGCACGGCAAAGAGCTTTTTTTTCTGGTTTTTTTCTTTTAATTCTTTTTCTTGTTTACTATTTTTATGGACTGTTTCTTAGTATTACTTAATACATTATTTTTCTATATATTGTTTTATGATAAATTATGGTTATGTTAATACAAGAAAACTACTCCAAAGATATACAAGAAAACTACTCCAGGGGTAGATCGACAGGTTTGATTTTTTTCTAGCGGGCGTAGGGTTTCGCCGTAGCGGGGTCCGGAGCGTCGAAATATTGCACATTTACAACACCCAACACACTTGTATACACATGGTATGGCACAACCTAGGTTTGGGTGGGGTTCCGACGCTCCGGGGCCCCGCTTCGGCGAAACCCTGAATCCGCTGGAAAAACCCTAACGTTTTTGTCTACCCCCATAGACGTGCGTCGAAAGGGGTAGGCCAGTGGACTTTTTTGCTTGGTTGTGTTAGGTTAGGCCATAGGAACAAGAGAAACCAAAGTCTACCCCAAATCAACACAAGATTCCATCCGGTTCGCCGAAAGGGGAGTTTTCACCTCTAAGTGCAGAAACTCACTAGAGAGAAAGTGAAGTCGGTGAAGCCGGTCACACCTACGAGTAGGATATTGCACATTTACAACACCCAACACACTTGTATACATATGGTATAGCACAACCTAGGTTTGGGTGGGGTTCCGACGCTCCGGGACCCCGCTTCAGCGAAACCCTGAATCCGCTGGAAAAACCCTAACATTTTCGTCTACCCCCATAGACGTGCGTCGAAAGGGGGTAGGCCAGTGGACTTTTTTGCTTGGTTGTGTTAGGTTAGGCCATAGGAACATGAGAAACCAAAGTCTACCCCAAATCAACACAAGATTCCATCCGGTTCGCCCGAAAGGGGAGTTTTCACCTCTAAGTGCAGAAACTCACTAGAGAGAAAGTGCAGTCGGTGAAGCCGGTCACACCTAGGAGTAGGATATTGCACATTTGTAACACCCAACACACTTGTATACATATGGTATGGCACAACCTAGGTTTGGGTGGGGTTCCGACGCTCCGGGGCCTCGCTTCGGCGAAACCCTGAATCCGCTGGAAAAACCGTAACGTTTTCGTCTACCCCCATAGACGTGCGTCGAAAGGGGTAGGCCAATGGACTTTTTTTCTTGGTTGTGTTAGGTTAGGCCATAGGAACATGAGAAACCAAAGTCTACCCCAAATAAACACAAGATTCCATCCGGTTCGCCCGAAAGGGGAGTTTTCACCTCTAAGTGCAGAAACTCACTAGAGAGAAAGTGCAGTCGGTGTAGCCGGTCACACCTAGGAGTAGGATATTGCACATTTACAACACCCAACACACTTGTATACATATGGTATGGCACAACCTAGGTTTGGGTGGGGTTTCGACGCTCCGGGGCCCCGCTTCGGCGAAACACTGAATCCGCTGGAAAAACCCTAACGTTTTCGTCTACCCCCATAGACGTGCGTCGAAAGGGGTAGGCCAGTGGACTTTTTTGCTTGGTTGTGTTAGGTTAGGCCATAGGAACATGAGAAACCAAAGTCTACCCCAAATCAACACAAGATTCCATCCGGTTCGCCCGAAAGGGGAGTTTTCACCTCTAAGTGCAGAAACTCACTAGAGAGAAAGTGAAGTCAGTGAAGCCGGTCACACCTAGGAGTAGGATATTGCACATTTACAACACCCAACACACTTGTATACATATGGTATGGCACACACTTGGTTTGGGTGGGGTTCCGACGCTCCGGGGTCCCGCTTCGGCGAAACCCTGAATCCGCTGAAAAAACCCTAACATTTTCGTCTACCCCCTTGAACGGCGTTGAAAGGGGGTAGGCCAGTGGAATTTTTTGCTTGGTTGTGTTAGGTAAGGACATAGGAACATGGAAAACCAAGTAGGATCGCAGGTTCTCACAAGATTGCCCCGGTTCCCTCGAAACGGGAGATTTCACCTATAAGTCTTGAAAGTTAGTGGAGAGAGAGTGCGGCCGGTGAAGACGGTCACACACTAGAGTAAATTCTTGCACTTCCAAAACACCCAACACACTTGTACACACATATTATGGCACAACCTAGGTTTGGGTGGGTTTCCGACGCTCCGGGGCTCCGACTCGGCGAAACCATAGAAACGGGGGTAGACGACGCCTCACACGTTAGGTTCACTAATTTCGGGGTTTCGATCGACACATATGCGGCCCACACCGGAGGGTTTATACATATTTTCGAGAAACATATTAAGTGAAATAAATGAATGTACTAGAAGACTTAACAAAGTAAATAAACAAAGCAAAGAATAAAAAATGAAATCACACTCTTTGCCGTGACAGGATAAAGAAGGAACACGGCAAAGGAATTGTTTGCCGTGATGCCTCTCTGGTGTTGCACGGCAAAGCTTTTGCCGCCAAATTATTTAGTGCGCGGGAAATTTTGTCCACTCTCTGCCGTGCGTTTTTCTAGAAGCTCACGGCAAAGATTTTCCCGCCAGTGCAAATATATTTCCCGCGAAATATTGGTGACGGCGGCAGAGTTTGGGATCCTGGTCAATGATACGTCTCCAACGTATCCATATTTCTGCTGTTCCATGCTTATATTATACCATTTGCTACATGTTTTATATACACTTCATATCACTTTTATGCATTTTCTGGGACTAACCTATTAACAAGATGCCACAGTGCCAGTTCCCTGTTTTCTGCTGTTTTTGGTTTCAGAAAGTTACTTCTGGAAATATTCTCGGAATTGCACGAAACAAAAGGCCAAGTCCCTATTTTTCCAACACGTACACGGAGTCCGAAGGAGAGACGAAGACTCGCCACGAGGTGGCCAAACCACCTGGCGGCGCGGCCCCACCTTCTGCCGCGCCAGCCTGTGGGTTGGGCCCCTCGGGGGTCCGCCGACATCGCCCCTTCGTCTATTTATTCCCCGAGACGTGAAAACCCTGAAGCACCGAGCCTTTCATCCAGAACATATTCGCTGCCGCCGCCGTCGTCGACCCTAACTCGGGGGGTTCTGAAGCTCTTCCCGGCACCCTGGAGAGGGGAATCATCACCGGAGGGCTCTACATCGCCATGCCTGCCTCCGGAGTGATGCGTGAGTAGTTCATCCTTGGACTATGGGTCCATAGCAGTAGCTAGATGGTTGTCTTCTCCACTTGTGCCATCATGTTTAGATCTTGTGAGCTGCCTATCATGATCAAGATCATCTTATTGTAATGCTACATGTTGTGTTTGCTGGGATCTGACTTATATTGATACCTATGTGGAGCTGAATATTATATTATTATGTCTATGTCATTTGTGATCTTGCATGCTCTCCATTACTTGTTGAAGCCTTGGCCAAGTGAATACTTGTGACTCCAAGAGGGGGTATTTATGCATGATAGTTGGGTTCAACCTCTATTTAACCTGGGATAGTGACAGCAAGTTCTAAGGTTGTAGATGTGTTGTTGCCACTAGGGGTAAAACATCAATGCTTTATTCAAGGATGAATGTATTGTTTACATTACGCACATTACTTAATGCAATTGTCTGTTGCTTGCAACTTAATACTGGAAGGGGTACGGATGTTAACCGGAAAGTGGACTATTTAGGCATAGATGCATGCTGGATAGCGGTCTATGTACTTTGTCGTAATGCCCAAATGAATCTCATAGTAGACACCACAACTCACACATGCATGTTATATGCACTTATCAATTGTCAATTGCCCAGCTGTAATTTGTTTACCCAGCATGTTAGTTATCTTATTGGAGAGACACCACTAGTGAACTGTGGACCTCGGTCCATTCTTTTACATCTGAAATACAATCTACTGCAATTATTGTTCTCTACTGTTTTATGCAAACAAACATCATCTTCCATACGATACGTTTAACCCTTTGTTTTCAGCAAGCCGGTGAGATTGACAACCTCACTGTTAAGTTGGGGCAAAGTAATTTGATTGTGTTATGCAGGTTCCACGTTGGCACCGGAATCCCTGGTGTTGCGCCGCACTACACTCCTTCACCAACACCTTCGAAGCAACCTCGTTTTCCTACTGGTTCGATAAACCTTGGTTTCATACTGAGGGAAAACTTGCTGCTGCACTCATCATACCTTCCTCTTGGGGTTCCCAACTGACGTGTGACGTACAAGCATTGTTTCTGGTGCTGTTGCCGGGGAGATATTCCCTCGTCAACTTAGCGCTAGCAGTCAACATGTGTGTCGTGCATGTATACCAAGGATCATGGCAAAGCTTGCTATGCCGTGCAGTGTTTCGTTGCCGTGTGTCGTTTTTTATTATGCCGTGTTTTTTTAGTTTGCCGTGATTCTTTTTTGGCCTACACGGCAAAGTATTATTTGCCGTGTTCCGAGTTCTGGAGGCTCACGGCAGAGACCTACCACACGGCAAATTTCGATTTTCCGGTAGTGAAAATACAGTTTTTTCTTGGAGCCTTAATCACAGAACATTTGTATGACTAGAAATGCACATACAATATTTATGCAACTATGGTGTGATAAATCAATCTAGAAAAATATAAAAACTTACACTTGCACATTCATGTCACTTCGGTGCACATATATTATATGTTTAAATGTGCTCTCCTAAATATGCAACTCATCTGCAAAACCAGTTGGTGGCACAACCTGAGTTCAAACCAAATGTTTTGATTCAATTGATGCAGGCGTGCTATACCCTTCCCCTGCTTAAGGGTATAAGAATATTAATATTTTTAACCGCTTTTCAGTGTTGTCACCTATAGTTTGGATATACATTACTATGTTTAACTAAAAGATATTATACCTCGGCAAACTCATTAGATGACACAACCATTGAAAAGTGGGTATTATTTAGTAAGGACTAGGAACATAAGTTTCTTTTGGCCTCAGTCGAGGATTGGAGCGAATTCTCATTAATAATAGACCTTTGCTCCTGGGATGCTTGGTATGACTTCCCACACCAACAACTAACTTCTGTTAAGAGCTAGCAAGGCTAAAACGTATTGGTATTATGTGTGTTCTTTAGGGTCTGGCAATTGGAATAGGGATGGTCTACTAACTTGAGCACTGGAAATAATCTTTGGCAATGCGCAGGTTAATATGAAAGATTGTATTTTCTTGTTCAAGGAGTATTTCACTGTTGTTATGCATAGAGCAACTCTTAAAGAGGGTATGCAACAATGGTTGGATGCCACGTAATTTTTAGACTCGGATCTTGGGAGCCTGACTCCTTTCACCCATTGTAAATTTTTCACCATTTATAAAATAAAAAATGAAGTGTGACATCTCCATGAAAGAGGCTTTTCCTACTGTTTTCCATAAAAAAAAGAAGTGTGACATCTCCACGGATTCAAATTTAATAGTACGGATATCAAAATTTACTAGTACAACCACATCATATATCCTCTCAATTAAATCCATTTCCACCATAAATCCTCATATCTTTTGGTAGTCCTAATATTGGCACCAATTAATGACATATAAAAATCTTGAATTAGATTCGAATGACCAGATTTAGTCACAACAGGCTGCAAAGGGAGACACTTCCCCTATATAAATGTGCCATGTAGGGGAGGGGTATAGGCAAGCCAGATCCGGAGCAGTTCTTTTGTTTCTTCTTCTTCAACCATACAGTCCATTTTATTCGTATAGGACAGGCGGCACAACCTCCTGCTGCTACGGAGGTAACACCGCTGGCTGTCGCCGTTGCTGATCCAGGGATTCAGAAAGCAAAGAGGAAGATATGTTTCTAACTGTAAGGTTGACTCCCATGAGACAAAAGAATGCTCAGTGGAGCGCTACTGCTACATTTGTGACAGGATTGTGCACCCGACGGCTCGCTGTCCGATACTGCGAATGCCGAAGCCGTACTATGCTGGTTTGGTGGGCATTGGATGTGAGGATACTATGTTCACCACCTGCCTGACGGAGTGTATAGGCCCCAGCTTGCTCCGAGCACGTCTCCAGTGGCCATCGTGACACAGACCGGTGAACCGGTGTCAGCGGATATCATCGAAACTTTGGTGGCTCGCTTTTGCCCGCTGCAGTCCGCGTGGCGTTGGGAGGCTATTCCGCACAAGGAGGATTCTTTCCTGGTTAATTTCCCCTCCATGGCGGACTTGGAGCGAATGAATGGGTTTGAGCTTGGGGTGCCAAAACAACATTCATGGATTACGTTGGATATTTGGAGAGCTGAGGAGGTCTTGCCGACGACGGAGTTGACGCCGACTTGGGTACATGTAGCTGGAGTGCCAAACATGGTCCGCCATTTTCTGGGTCTTTGGGCTGTGGGCACTCTAATTGGCAGGACCATGGATGTGGAACTGCTGGCTCTACGCCGTCACAATGTTGTCAGAATTCTGGTGGCCCTTCACAATCCGAACCTGCTTGAGACAAGGGTGGTCAAGGCCGATGCTTTTGTAGTCCTCAAGGGGTACTCATTCCGTTCAGCAAGGAGGCGGCGGACTACGCCGTCGATAAGGACTTTTTACCCTTTATTTGGAGGCGGAATGAGAAGGATGATGATGCTAAAGGTATGGAAGAGCAGGGTAATGGTGAATCCAGCCTGAATGACCCTCCGAAGTCCGCAGATGGGGACACCCCGATGCCTCAAGTTAATACGACGGGGCCGGGTGCTTCAACTATGGGATTGTTGGGAGGTAACGAGAGGTTGTATGCTGTTGCGGTGACACCATTTCATATGAACCCGCAAACCCCGAGAGGAAAAAAGTTGGTGGCGCAACTTACTTCATCTTCGGCAACCACGAGAGCGGCTGGAAATTCTAGCCAAGCAGCTGTGGAGAAGGAGAAGATCGCTGCACCGGTGGAGAGTGCACAAGAGAAGAACACCCGTGCCGGGCTGGATGTCTCGCGGCCAGAGGAGGTGGGCCGTTCGACGTCGCCTGGGGCGGTCTGCAACGCCCGGGCCAACGTGACGCCTAGCGACATGGGCTCGCTGCGGGCAGCGATAGGGCATCGGGCGGCACACAGCTTGCTGCCGCCCAGTGTAGACGAAGCCAGTCTCGGACTGGCGCAGGAGGCATCCTCTACGCCGCCCAGGGCGGATGATGGTGAGCTGGGTTCGGTGCAGCTGGGCCTCCCGCTGCCGCCGAGCGCGGATGGAGCCGCACTTGGGCCGGCGATGGTCTGCCACTCGCTGCCGCACAGTGCGGACGCTGCTGAGCTCGGCCTGGCTAATGCGAGCCATGTCCAGCTTCCGGCAGTGCAGCCAACTGTTGCCTTTGCGTAGCAGGGGGCGCTGCACAGCAGGAGGGGTCCGTCGTCGTTTCTTCGGCACCTTCATGTGAGTTGACGCCGGGAAAGGGTTCTACCTCACCCTTCCCTTCCCCGGGGTCGACTTTGCTTAGGAGGAGCGGAAGGCACAACAGGGAGGTGGACGAGTCTTCCGCTACGGACGAGGACTCCCGGGGGAAGGCTATGAGGCGCAAGGCCGAACAGAACCTCGACACCGCTGGTATGAACAAAACAACGAAGTCTTTTCTTGCTTTTTCCAATTCAAGCATTTCAGCTAAGTTGAATAGAGTAGGAGTTTCTTTGGGTAATAATGTGATAGGGCAAAGGTGTCCGATCTTTCGATGAGATGTTGATACGTCGATTCTGGTGGAGTTCGACCTTGGCGATCCGACTACTACGCACACGTACGCAACGCCAATGCAATCGCTAAACCAATCTCCGAGAGTTACCAATCCTGCAGAAGCACGATCGGCCTGACCAAAAGGTCTAGTTCTACTTGCGATCGAGAAACAAGTAAGAACAAATATTGCAATCAAGAATTGCGGATGAAAGTTGAACTTTATTGATGAAGGCAGGATTCTGCAAGTGCGTAGTACAGGAGGTTGATGTCTACGTGTGCTTCTATTCTTGTAGACAGTGTTGGGCCTCCAAGAGCAGAGTTTTGTAGAACAGCAGCAAGTTTCCCTTAAGTGAATCACCCAAGGTTTATCGAACTCAGGGAGGTAGAGGTCAAAGATATTCCTCTCAAGCAACCCTGCAATTAAGATACAAGAAGTCTCTTGTGTCCCCAACACACCCAATACACTTGTCAGATGTATAGGTGCACTAGTTCGGCGAAGAGATAGTGAAATACAAGTGATAGGATGATTATAAGTAGTAACTGCAATCTGAAATAAAGATGGCAGCAAGCAAACATGTAGCAGAACTTGTTGTAAACGGTGTTTCAATGCTTAGAAACAAGGCCTAGGGATCATACTTTCACTAGTGGACACTCTCAACAATGATCTCATAACTGAATAAGTAAAAGCTACTCTTAAACACTCTCTTGTTGGATAACAAACACCATTCATTGTGTAGGGCTACAAAAGCACACCTCAAGCCGGAGTAAACAAGCGCCACAACGTCATAAAGGAATCACACACGGTGCACACACTGTCACCTTTACACCGTGGAGAGTACCGGAGTTCATATTAAAGTAACCTATAGAGTGCATAATAGATAAAGAGTAACATCTACATATTCAACTAGATTAGCACAACTGAACACAAGTAAATACTACTCGGGATTATTCTCCTTCTTGATAACACAAGAGTACTACGTGTAGGGCTGCAAAAGCACTCCTCAAAGTCTGAGTAAACAAACACCACATTCCCAAGAATAAGCCATGATAAATGTCTAAATTATTCATAGAGTCACACAAGTACCCACACTGTCACCTTGATACCGTGTTGTCACAATGACTCCAGAAACTAGACAAAATCACTTGAGTAGCATAAACATTATTAATGTATTCAGCGATACTAGCAATACACATGATCACATAAAGATCACACCATGGAGAGAGAGATGAACCACATAGCTACCGGTAGAGCCCTCAGCCTCGGGGGAGAACTACTCCCTCCTCATCATGGGAGTCAGCAGCGGCGATGAAGATGGCGGTGGTGTCGATGGAGATGACTCCGGGGGCAATTCCCCGTCCCGGCAGCGTGCCGGAACAGAGACTTCTGTCCCCCGAAACTTGTCGTCGATGGCGGCGGCGCTGCGGAACTCTTCTGGAAATATGACTTGTTTTTAGGGTTTTCGCTCTGGGAATAATAGGCGAAGGGGCAACGTCGGTGGAGGCTCGAGGGGCCCACACCACCTGTGGCGCGGCAGGGGGCCCACCGCGCCGGGTGTGGTTTGGCCACCTCGGCGCCCTCCTTCGTCTCTCCTTCGGACTCCGTGACGGTGCTGGAAAAATAGGGACGTGGCCTTTTGTTTCGTGCAATTCCGAGAATATTCGCAGAAGTACTTTTCTGAAACCAAAAACAGCAGAAAACAGGGAACTGGCACTGTGGCATCTTGTTAATAGGTTAGTCCCAGAAAATGCATAAAAGTGATATGAAGTGTATATAAAACATGTAGCAATGGTATAATATAAGCATGGAACATCAGAAATTATAGATACGTTGGAGACGTATCAAGCATCCCCAAGCTTAGTTCTACTCGTCCTCGAGTAGGTAAAACGATAACAACAAATAATTTCTGAGGAGACATGCTTTCACACAATCTTGATCATAATATTGTAAGCATGTAAGCTGTGATCAAATCATTCAAGCAAATGTATATAGTTGATATCAAAAGACAAAGCAAGAGTCAAACAAGCTAAAAGTTTTCATGAACTATTGCTTCAAAGACATGAAACCGTACAAGGTTCATTAAAGATGTTTAAGTATCCAGCATAGGAGTTCTATCCTTCAATCCAAGCATCAAGCAAATTTTCATAACATAGAAGGATTCAGCCAAGTAAACATAAACATGAACGTCATGAATCAACTGTTTCGAAGTCTACTCAACCGGTGAGCGCAAGCATTTGGTATTGGCACCATGATGTTATGGCAAAGAGAACATTAATGGGGGTTTGGAAGGCCAATGGAAGAAAGTCTCACAAAGCTATAAGTGATCATTAGACAAGAGGAAGTCTTATAATCGAAGCTATGTAAGGAGTAGTGATTGCCATGCAACGGATGCACATAGAGCTATATGTGTATGAAAGCTCTCCAATGGAACTAGTGGGGGTGCATCCAACTTGGTTGCTCATGAAGACCTAGAGCACTTTTGAGGAAGCTCATCATTGGAATATACAACCCAAGTTCTATAGTGTAAATTCCCCACATAGTTATACTAGTAGAACATGAAAACTCTCTCACATGGAGTATAGGTGCTAAACATGAGCACAAATGATGACTATGAATACTGCAGGTGCTAAACATGAGCACAAGTTGATAAAGGATAGTAATGTTGCCCCCTTTTTCTTTATTCTTTTTTTTTTTTTTTTTTTTTTTTTTTTTTTTTTCTTTTTCTGTTTCTCTTTTCGATGGCCTCCATGGCTCTTTTCACTTTCAGGGGCAACACTCTAATATGATTACAACTTTTTGGTACAAATAACTCATAATGAACAAAACATGATGTATAAAACTGTATGCCTCTGCCAGTGTAGCAGGATATGCAATGATCTAGCGTAACATGGGTAAACCACACATCAGCTGTATAGAATCATGCAAAGCAATATATAAGTGAAATGACAACAAGTCATGTAATGTAAATGGATGTTGCATGGCAATATATCTCGGAACAGCTATGGAAATGCTGTGGTAGGTAGGTATGGTGGCTGTTTTGAGGAAGATGTATGGGCTTATGTGTAGGAGAACAAGAGGAAGTCCTCCCACGGGGTTGGATGTACTGGCGAAGTATGCACAACTCTCAATGTGAGCAGAAGGCAATGCACAGCACCGAAGAGGCTAGCAAATATGGATGGTGGAAGTGCCAAAAACCGTAGCTTAACATTAGTCAAAAAGAACTCACAAGTTTATTGCAAACAACTAGCAGGTTCAACATTAAGAGCATGATTAAAATTCACTCCAAGAAGGGCCGTTCACGGCGGTACAAGTACCCCGTTAGATCCCTCGACCTTCAGCACAACTTAGTTATTACAATGAACTTTCAGACATGGAAAGCTATCAAGTCCAACTACACCTTCAACAATTTTAGAGTTTGTAGTACGGTACAAGCTTAAAGACAACAATCCACTAATGATTTTAACTTAATTAACCAGCAAGCTTTACCATCTAAATATCTCAAAACATTTGCAAAGAATCAAGTTATCAAAGTTTCAATGATCTACAAGATTATGCAAGTTTTCATACCACTACCACATGCAGCATTTTCTTTCTTCCAGCAAACACCAACAACTTACTTAAACATAAACTCTCCAAATGATAATATAATGCAGCAAGAGAGTATTTATAAACACGTGCTAACAGCTCAAAGAGATGCATGAAAAACAGGAGCTAAAAGCACTGCAGTAGCTAGTTAAGAATACTCAACAAATATAAGTGAAGAACATGAGTATTCACATGAAAAAGCGGAGCGTGTCTCTCTCCCACACAAGGATTGCTAGGATCCGAATTTATTCAAACAAAACAAAAATAAAAGCACACAGACGCTCCAAGTAAAGCGCATAAGATGTGAAAGAATTAAAATATAGTTTCACTAGAGATGACCTGATAAGTTGTTGATGAAGAAGGGGATGCCTTGGGCATCCCCAAGCTTAGACGCTTGAGTCTCTCTGAATATGGTTGGGATGAACCACGGGGGCATCCCCAAGCTTAGGCTTTTCACTCTTCTTGATCACATAATATCACCCTTCTCGCTTGATCCTTGAAAACTTCCTTCACACCAAACTCAAGACAGTTCTCATTAGAGGGTTAGTGCATAACAAAAATTCTCATATTCTGTAATGAACAATCATTCCCAAAGCTTCTGGACATTAGCTACAGCCACCAATGCTTTGTGGAGCAAAGAAATCCACACAAACACGTAAAAGAGCGAATGCAAAACAAAAGGCAGAATCTGTCAAAAACAGAACAGTCTGGAAGACGAATTTTTTCGAGGCACTTAAGTTGCTCAGATGGATCTGGCCCAAAATAATGAAAGTTGCGTACATATCTCAGGAAGATGCGTGATTTTTCGTAGAATTTTTGAATTTTCTACAGGGAGAAAGCTCAAATCGTGACAGCAAAAATCTGTTACTGCGCAGAAATCCAAATCTTGCATCAACTTTCAATATAGAACTTTACTTGGCACAACAATGCGATAAAATAAAGATACAAAGGAGTTGCTACAGAAGTAACAAAACTCCTTGACTCAAAGAAAATAAAAATAACAGCAAATAAAAACATGGGTTGTCTCCCATAAGCGCTTTTCTTTAAAGCCTTTTAGCTAGGCATAGTGATTTTTATGATGCCACATAAAGATGAGAGTTGAAACATAAAAGAGAGCATCAAGAAGCATATATAAAACATGTTTAAATCTAACACTCTTTCTATGCATAGGAGTCTTGTAAGAAAACAAGTCAATGAAGAACAAAGTGACTAGCATAGAAATGCAAAACAAGTGTAACTTCAAAAATTTCAACATAAAGAGAGAAGACTTAATATTATTGTGATATATGAAATCGTGTCTCCCTCTCTCATAAGGACCAGTAGGTCTTAAAGTACCCAGCAAATAAAAGCAAATCAAGAGAAAGCTCAAAACTTCATCATAAAGAGAGTTTAGTAACATGAAGATTTCTATAACCATACTTTCCTCTCTCAAAATAATTTTCAGTGGCATCATGAATAAACTCAACAATATAGCTATCACATAAAGCATTCTTATCATGATCCACATGCACAAAAGTATCATTACTCTCCACATAAGCATAATCAATTTTATTAGTAATAGTGAGAGTAAAACTATCACAACCATCATTGTATTCATCATAAATTGCAGGCATAGTATAATCATAATAAACTTTATCCTCCATAGTAGGTGGCACCAAAATACCACTATCATTATAATCATCATAAATTGGAGGCAAAGTATCATCAAAGAAAATTTTCTCCTCAAAACTTGGGGGACTAAAAATATCATATTCATCAAAACCAGCTTCCCCAAGCTTAGAGCTTTGCATAGCATTAGCAATAATGGTGTTCAAAGCATTTATAGTAATAACATTGCTACCATCATGCAAATAATTTTCCATAGGTTTTTTAATTTTCTCTTCAAAAGCATCATGTCCTAATTCAATATAAAGTTCATAGATCTCTAATTTTTTTGTTGTTTTCCATTAAGCCTAACTAGTGAAAATAAAAACAAGAAACAAAAAGATATAATTGCAGAATCTAAAGGAAATAACTTCGAGCACTCACACACTAGCAACAACACTAGAAAATAGCTTAGTAGCCAGAGGATGTGAATACCTTTTACCTTACCTCCCCGGCAACGGCGCCAGAAAATAGCTTGATGTCTACGTGTGCTTCTATTCTTGTAGACAGTGTTGGGCCTCCAAGAGCAGAGGTTTGTAGAACAGCAGCAAGTTTCCCTTAAGTGAATCACCCAAGGTTTATCGAACTCAGGGAGGTAGAGGTCAAAGATATTCCTCTCAAGCAACCCTGCAATTAAGATACAAGAAGTCTCTTGTGTCCCCAACACACCCAATACACTTGTCAGATGTATAGGTGCACTAGTTCGGCGAAGAGATAGTGAAATACAAGTGATAGGATGATTATAAGTAGTAACTGCAATCTGAAATAAAGATGGCAGCAAGCAAACATGTAGCAGAACTTGTTGTAAACGGTGTTTCAATGCTTAGAAACAAGGCCTAGGGATCATACTTTCACTAGTGGACACTCTCAACAATGATCTCATAACTGAATAAGTAAAAGCTACTCTTAAACACTCTCTTGTTGGATAACAAACACCATTCATTGTGTAGGGCTACAAAAGCACACCTCAAGCCGGAGTAAACAAGCGCCACAACGTCATAAAGGAATCACACACGGTGCACACACTGTCACCTTTACACCGTGGAGAGTACCGGAGTTCATATTAAAGTAACCTATAGAGTGCATAATAGATAAAGAGTAACATCTACATATTCAACTAGATTAGCACAACTGAACACAAGTAAATACTACTCGGGATTATTCTCCTTCTTGATAACACAAGAGTACTACGTGTAGGGCTGCAAAAGCACTCCTCAAAGTCTGAGTAAACAAACACCACAATTCCCAAGAATAAGCCATGATAAATGTCTAAATTATTCATAGAGTCACACAAGTACCCACACTGTCACCTTGATACCGTGTTGTCACAATGACTCCAGAAACTAGACAAAATCACTTGAGTAGCATAAACATTATTAATGTATTCAGCGATACTAGCAATACACATGATCACATAAAGATCACACCATGGAGAGAGAGATGAACCACATAGCTACCGGTAGAGCCCTCAGCCTCGGGGGAGAACTACTCCCTCCTCATCATGGGAGTCAGCAGCGGCGATGAAGATGGCGGTGGTGTCGATGGAGATGACTCCGGGGGCAATTCCCCGTCCCGGCAGCGTGCCGGAACAGAGACTTCTGTCCCCCGAAACTTGTCGTCGATGGCGGCGGCGCTGCGGAACTCTTCTGGAAATATGACTTGGTTTTTAGGGTTTTCGCTCTGGGAATAATAGGCGAAGGGGCAACGTCGGTGGAGGCTCGAGGGGCCCACACCACCTGTGGCGCGGCAGGGGGCCCACCGCGCCGGGTGTGGTTTGGCCACCTCGGCGCCCTCCTTCGTCTCTCCTTCGGACTCCGTGACGGTGCTGGAAAAATAGGGACGTGGCCTTTTGTTTCGTGCAATTCCGAGAATATTCGCAGAAGTACTTTTCTGAAACCAAAAACAGCAGAAAACAGGGAACTGGCACTGTGGCATCTTGTTAATAGGTTAGTCCCAGAAAATGCATAAAAGTGATATGAAGTGTATATAAAACATGTAGCAATTGGTATAATATAAGCATGGAACATCAGAAATTATAGATACGTTGGAGACGTATCAGAGGTCTAGCCGACACTCGTGCCTATGGCGAAGACTAGCAATAGCTTAGTTATTTTTAACTAAACAAAATCCAAGTCTAAACGAAACCCTAGACGAGGTATTTAAGGAGGAAAGGAGGGGGTTTTCGGCCAGCCTTGGGAGTTGGTCGAATCCTTCCCTAATACGGACTCTAAAAACGCACTAAAACTTCTGGTCCGAAATTACATGGGCCCTGGCCCATTAATAAAGGTGACGCAGCACCATATGTAACTATGAACGAAAATATGAAGTGTAGACTTGATTATTTCACCTAGCCTCCATTGGTGGCATCATCATCTCCAACGCGTCCACTCCGGCTGTGATCTCCATCCACGTACATGCTCCATAGCTTGTCCTTCTCATCCATGCTTGGTCCATCATTCCTAAGAGAGACAAATACATCTACTTTAGGCAACATCATATTCTCATGTATATAGGAGTAGCTCGTAGAAACGAAAGTACCTGTTGTTGGAGTTGACAGGCACGAGCTCGAGTTAACAGTCCTTGCATTTGAGGAGGTGTATTTGTCGTGGTTGCATCTATAGTAGGTATGTCCTCATCATCCTCCCTTTCTTGAATTGAAGTCGTCCTCGACGCCATTTCCTCATTCTCTCCCAAGTATGGCTTCAAATCTGCAATGTTAAATGCGGGACTAACCCCAAACTCTACAGGCAGCTCAAGTTTATATGCATTATCATTTATTTTTTCTAACACCTTAAAAGGACCATCAGCTCGTGGCATTAATTTAGACTTGCGCAAATCAGGAAAACGGTCCTTGCGCAAATGCAACCAAACAAGATCTCCAGGTGCAAACACAATATGCTTTCTTCCTTTGTCACCATATAGTTTATCCTTAGCATTCATTCGTTCAATATTCTCTTTAGTAGTGGCATGCAACTTTAAAATCAATTCAGCATGTTGTGTAGCATCAAAATTATTTTGCAGCGTAGATGGAAGAGGCAATAAATCAATAGGTGCACGAGGAACAAAACCATACACAATCTCAAAAGGGCACAACTTTGTGGTAGAATGCATAGAACGATTATAAGCAAATTCAATATGAGGCAAACAATCTTCCCACTTTTTCAAATTCTGTTTTAACATAGCCCTTAACATAGTACACAGAGTTCTATTCACTACTTCAGTTTGTCCATCAGTTTGGGGGTGACATGTAGTACTGAATAATAATTTCGTCCCCAACTTAGCCCATAAACATCTCCAAAAATGGCTAAGAAACTTAGTATCACGATAAAAAACAATAGTATTTGGCACACCATGCAAACAAATAATTTCACGAAAGAATAAATCAGCAACATGGGCAGCATCATCACTCTTTTGACAGGGAATAAAATGTGCCATCTTAGAAAATCTATCCACAACAACAAAAATGCTGTCCCTCCCCTTCTGAGTACGAGGCAATCCCAAAACAAAGTCCATAGAAATATACTCCCAAGGTATACTAGGAACAGGAAGAGGCATATATAAACCATGTGGATTAAAGGCGGGACTTAGCTTTTTGACATGTAGTGCAGCGAGCAATAAACCTCTTAACATCCCGACGCATGCGTGGCCAAAAGAAGTGTGCAGCAAGCACGTCCTCTGTCTTCTTGACGCCAAAATGGCCCATCAAACCTCCTCCATGCGCCTCCTGCAACAACAAAAGACGAACGGAGCTATCTGGGATGCATAGCTTGTTAGCACGGAACACAAATCCATCATTGAGGACGAATTTGTTCCATGTTCTTCCTTCCTTACAATGCTGCAACGCATCTTTAAACTCAACATCATGCACATATTGTTCTTTTATGGTTTCCAATCCAAATATTTTGAAATCAAGCTGAGAAAGCATGGTATATCGACGTGACAAAGCATCAGCAACAATATTGTCTTTACCCTTTTTGTGTTTAATGACGTAAGGAAAAGACTCAATAAACTCAACCCACTTAGCATGTCTACGATTCAGTTTAGCTTGACTACGAATATGCTTCAAAGATTCATGATCAGAATATATAACAAATTCACGGGGCCACAAATAATGTTGCCAAGTCTCTAAAGTCCGAACAAGAGCATATAATTCCTTATCATGAGTAGAATAATTCAGACTAGCCCCACTCAGTTTTTCACTAAAATATGCAACAGGTTTACCATCTTGTAACAACACACCTCCCAACCCAATTCCACTAGCATCACACTCTAGTTCAAAAGTCTTATTAAAATCAGGAAGTTGAAGTAATGGAGCATGTGTTAACTTATCTTTCAATGTCATAAAAGCATCCTGTTGTGCATCGCCCCAAACAAAGGGCACATCCTTCTTTGTCAGCTCATTCAGTGCCGCTGCAATAGAACTAAAATCTTTGACAAAACGCCGAACCCAGCAAGGCCAAGCAAGCTCCTCAGTTGGGTGACCGTAAGAGGCGTTGGCCAACTCAAAATAGCCTCAATCTTTGCGGGATCCACTTCAATGCCCTGCGCTGTGACAACATAACCAAGAAACGCGACTCGATCGGTGCAAAAGGTGCACTTCGCAAGATTACCAAATAAACGTGCAGCACACAAAGCATAAAAAACAGCACGCAAATGATTGACATGATCTTCTAAAGATTTGCTGTATATCAAGATATCATCAAAATAGACCACCACAAAACGTCCAATAAAAGCACGTAAAACTTCATTCATCAATCTCATGAAAGTACTAGGTGCATTAGTTAAACCAAAAGGCATTACTAACCACTCATAGAGGCCAAATTTAGTTTTAAATGCTGTTTTCCATTCATCTCCTAATTGCATACGAATTTGGTGGTAACCACTACGCAAATCAACTTTAGAAAATATGGTAGAACCACTCAGCTCATCAAGCATATCATCCAAACGTGGTATAGGGTGTCTATAACGAATCAGTGCACATGCGAGATGATCCATCTTTCTTAGGTACCAATAAAATTGGAACAACACATGGACTAAGAGACTCACGAATATAACCTTTATCAAGCAGTTCCTGAATTTGGCATTCAATCTCTTTAGTCTCCGCAGGGTTGGTGCGGTATGCCGCGCGGTTAGGAAGTGAAGCTCTAGGAATCAAATCAATTTGATGTTCTATTCCGCAAATGGGTGGAAGCCCCGGTGGCATCTCTTGGGGAAAAACGTCCTTAAACTCCTGCAAAACGTTAGCAACGACAGGGGGCAAAGAAGGAGGCATATCCTCAAATGAAAACAAAACTTCTTTGCAAACAATTGCATAACACACATAAGTCGTAACATCCAACTCAGAAATATCAGTTTTGGTAGCAAGTAAAGTTGGATGTTTCAAACAAATTTCATTGGAAAGGGAGGAACCAGATTTATTATTTTTCGGAGGTGGCATGACGTCATTAGCAACAATCTGATTCTCACTCATAGTTTTCTGCTCGGTTTTTGCTCTACTAGCTCTAGCAAGATCATCTTTCAAAATTTGTTCAGGAGTCATGGGTTTAAGACCAATTTTCTTACCATTGTGCACAAGAGTATAATGATTAGTTTTACCAATATGAACAGATTCTTTATCAAATTGCCATGGTCTACCAAGTAACAATGAACAAGCTTGCATGGGCACAACATCACAATCAACAAAATCAGAATATGTGCCAATGGAAAAATGCACTCTCGCTGTACGAGTTACCTTAAGACGACCTGTAGTGTCGAACCATTGAATGTGGTATGGATGGTGATGTTGTCGTGTGGCTATAGAGAGCTTCTCCACCATATCAATGCTTACCAAGTTGTGACAACTCCCACCATCAATAATGATCCGAATAGCACGATCCTTCACAACACCACGGGTTTGGAACAAATTGTGGCGTTGATCATGCTCAGTTTGACTTAGTTGTACACTCAAAGCACGCTGTGCAACCAAGCTCTTGTAGGTATCCGCAGCTTCGGCGGCCATAAACTCCACATCTTGCTCCGGGTGGCCATCGTCCCCTTGCTGCGCAGAAATAAGAGCAAGTGTTTCCTCATCATAATCACTAGCAGAATCATACTCACCATCTTCACGCACGATCATGACGCGCTGTGTTCTGCACTCTCTCTCAATATGACCATTACCCCAGCATTTGCGGCACTGAATGTCCCGTGTCCTGCCCGTGGAGCCCTTGGAAGACGCCGAACTCCTGGCAGGAGCAACAGATGTCGAAGGTGGGGTTGGTGCAGGTGCGCGGGAGGGCGAGATGGTGGACTTGTTGGCCGAAGAAGGTGGTGCAGCGCTACGCGATGCGGCATCCGGCTGGCGTGACGTCCATGACGGTGTACGCCCTGCAGAAAAGTTAGGTCTTGGCCGCGGTTGTCGATCCTGCACTTCACGTTCAGCTTTGCAAGCAAGATGAAATAAACGAGTGATGGTAGTATACTCCTTGTAATCTAAGATTGTTTGAATTTCTTTATTTAACCCATTCAGAAAATGTGCAAGCATGGCTTCATTATCTTCGACAAGTCCACAACGAATCAAACCAGTTTGTAATTCTTGATAATACTCTTCTACCGATTTTTTTCCTTGATGCAAACGTGTCAATTTTTGAAGCATTTCACGCTGATAATAAGGAGGTACAAAACGAGTACGCATAGCACGTTTCAAAGCATCCCAAGTAGTAGGTATATTATCATGATTAACTCTAGTATGCTCGGACCACCAAACCGAAGCGAAACCAGTGAATTCACAAGTGGCGGCACAAACACGTCTATCCTCAGGATAATTTAAACATGCAAAACGTTGTTCTACCTCTAATTCCCATGTAAGATAAGCATCAGGATTATATCGACCCTCAAAAGGTGGAATGTTCAATTTTAGCTAAGCGACATGTTCATCATCACGCACCTGATTATGCTGCATGGTATTACGGGGGTGTTGGTGTGGACGGCCCCGCGGTTGTGGAGGATGGTCTACCTCTGCTTCATAGCAGTCTAGGTCTGTGGCGGCGTCGGGGGCGGCTGCAGAAGCCGCCGATGCTCCTGGATCCTCGCGGCGAACCCGGCCTGCACGTGGAGCAGTGTTGCCGGGCACGTGAAACAGCTCAGGTATGCGCGTCTGTAGGTTCTCCAGCAAGCGATCAAACTTGCCAGTCAGATCAGTCAAGGAGGTGTTGACGCCATCAAATTTGGTGTTGAAAGTTCCTTCTAAACCATCAAGGCGGTCCATGGCACTGCCAACCTGTTTCTCGATGTCCAGAGTATGGTCGGACACCATCTTCTCGAAGTGCTGGTACATATCCTTGTTCGTCATGTTGTCCAACTCGGTTCCTTTTCCTGACATGGTTAGTAGAAACAGGAAACAAAACACAAGTATATGTGCCTCCTGACATGGTTAGTAGAAACAGGAAACAAAACACAAGTATATGTGCCTAGGAGTACGAATATGGTGGACAATCACGCAAACCGTCAAGCAATATACAAAGCCCTTACAAATTCCTTACCACGCAGGAGAGCGTCACGGCAACCGCGAGGACAAGCACCTCAAAGATTGGCAAAGCGATTACCAGGGAAGGCACAATGCACGTAGTAGAAATCTGTGGAGCTGTAGGAGGCTTTATGGTAGCAAGGATTAGCAATAATCAAATCAGGAGTGCAAAGTCGAATAAACGCTCAAAGACGGTACTGTGCTGGTCCTAGGCTAGACCGTACTAGAGACGCGAGCCTATAGCACCAACAAAGTTAAGGCGCGGCAACAACAAGCACAAATGTATAGCTCAAAAGAAAGATATAAGTGAAGATCACAGAAATTTCCGAAGTTTTTTCACAAAAGTGGCAAAAACTCCACCTTCCCGGCCTTTTTTGGCCATTCTGAGCGGTCCGGAGGGCGTTAAACGACATAGCGGTCTGGGTTGGACAAATCTTTTTCTGCTGAAAATTTTGATAGGTCGCACGTCGAAAACGGAGTTCGTATGCAAAAGTTATGGCCAGTCAAATTTTGGGCAGAAAAACTGCCCAATTCGGACCAAAATCGGACTGGACTAGTAGAAATCAGGATCAACCCGACTTCGATGCGGATTTGACTTTTTTTTTGCTTTTTTTTTGCTCTATTTTTTTTACAAGTCTAAACCGAAACAAAGATGAACCCTAAACAGATGGGGGGTGGCGGCGGTAGAGATGGTTGTGGTGGCGGCGGTAGAGATGGTGGTGGTGGGTATGTAGATGGTGGCGGTGATATGTATGGCGGTGGAAGGCTGGTGGAAGGTGGCGAGGTGCGAGTCGGCGGCGGCGGCGAGACAACTATGCAAAGAACTCGAAACTCTAAAGGAACTAGACGCTAAGACCAGCAACTCGACACGACGATGCAGACGAAAATTCAACAATGCAATGCACTGAAAAGAAAATGCGAAAGGCCCGCACTGGTTGTAGGACGGGATGATCTAACCCTAATTATATTTGTGGCTTTTTCGTGGACTGTAGGTATGAAGATGCAATCTAAACTAGTAAACAGTAAATCTCACCGAGCAACCTGAAATCTGATACCACTTGATAGGGCAAAGGTGTCCGATCTTTCGATGAGATGTTGATACGTCGATTCTGGTGGAGTTCGACCTTGGCGATCCGACTACTACGCACATGTACGCAGCGCCAATGCAATCGCTAAACCAATCTCCGGGAGTTACCAATCCTGCAGAAGCACGATCGGCCTGACCACAAGGTCTAGTTCTACCTGCGATCGAGAAACAAGTAAGAACAAATATTGCAATCAAGAATTGCGAATGAAAGTTGAACTTTATTGATGAAGGCGGGATTCTGCAAGTGCGTAGTACAGGAGGTCTAGCCGACACTCGTGCCTATGGCGAAGACTAGCAATAGCTGAGTTCTTTTTAACTAAACAAAATCCGATTCTAAACGAAACCCTAGACGAGGTATTTAAGGAGGAAAGGAGGGGGTTTTCAGCCAGCCTTGGGAGTTGGCCGAATCCTTCCCTAATATGGACTCTAAAAACGCACTAAAACTTCTGGTCCGAAATTACATGGGCCCTGGCACATTAATAAAGGTGACGCAGCACCATATGTAACTATGAACGAAAATATGAAGTGTAGACTTGACTATTTCGCCTAGCCTCCATTGGTGGCATCATCATCAACGTGTCCACTCCGGCTGTGATCTCCATCCACGTACATGCTCCATAGCTTGTCCTTCTCATCCATGCTTGGTCCATCATTTCTAAGAGAGACAAATGCATCTACTTTAGGCAGCATCATATTCTCATGTATATTAGGAGTAGCTCATAGAAACGAATGTACGTGTTGTTGGAGTTGACGGGCACGAGCTCGAGTTAACGGTCCTTGCATTTGAGGAGGTGTATTTGTCGTGGTTGCATATATAGTAGGTATGTCCTCATCATAATGATACAACTGTTGCTATATCGACTAAAGCAATGAGGCATTTGGAATATGACCGGTTAACAGTCACCCCAAAAGCCTCGTGCAAGTCGTTTTCTCCTAACATGGATGAGGAGGAGCTACATGACACAATTGATGTCCATCTCCTCTCACTCCTAGTGGGAGACGTATCAGAGGGTTGCTTAGATGAGGTGATGCTCAGCTCATTATATGACCTGAAAGCGTCTGGCCGAAAATCCAAAGCTGACTCTCTTAAAAAGAATAAAAAACGCCACGAAAAAAGGCAAAATTGTCCACCCCTCCAATGGTTTCCCGATGAATGGCATATTCAAAAATAGCAGAGGTCTTCGTGACTTGGCTAAACATGTTCGTATTGGTGATTCTATTCGGGAACATAAATTGGATTTTGTGGGCATTTCGGAAACTGGTAAACGTGACTTCCCCGCGAGTCTACTAAACCGCATATCTGGTGGTGTAGAATTCATATGGAAGTCGCGTCCACCACGTGGCAGATCTGGGGGCTTACTACTAGGCGTCAGAAAAGAAACCATGGATGTGTTGGCTAGTTCGGAAGGGGACTTTCACATTAAGTTCCACATCCGCAACAAAGCTGACAACTTCACATGGAGTCTTCTCGCCGTGTATGGAGCAGCCCTGGATGAGCATAAGCTTGCTTTTCTCCGCGAATTGGTAAACCTAGTAAAAGACAATCCATACCCTATAATTATAGGTGGTGATTTTAATTTACTAAGGTTCCCGCATGAGAAAAGTAGAGGCAGATTTGACAACCGTTGGCCTCTCTTATTCAACGCTGTAATTGACAACCTAAGTCTAAGAGAGGTATCAATGGCTGGGAGGCAGTACACTTGGGCTAATAGCCTCCCGGAGCCGACATACGAAAAGCTAGACCGTGTATAGATGGACTCGGATTGGGAAGTTAAATACCAACTGGTCTCAGTACGGGCACTAGAACGTATCGAGGCACTGTCAGATCATGCTCTCATACTTCTAACCACGGGATCACCTAACCCACATTGTAAACGCCAGTTCAAATTCGAACTTGGATGGTTACATAGGGAAGGTTTTTCCGATATGGTTAAAATGGTGTGGGAGAGGCCGGTACCTGGTCCTAGCCCAATACAAAGGTGGAACAATAAAATACGCGCTTTGCGCAAACACCTGAGTGGTTGGGCTAGACATATGGTAGGCTAGTTAAAGAAGGAGAAGCTCCGCTTGTCATCTATTATAGATGAATTGGAAGCTTTTGCTGAAGTGCGACCGCTGTCAACGCAAGAGATTGAATTGAAAAATCGATCTAATGCGGAGATGGCAAGTCTTCTTCGCGAGGAGGAACTTAAATGGTACCAACGATCAAAGGCCCAATTCATTTTGGAGGGAGATACGAATACGAGATACTTCCATAGTCTAGCTAATGGCAGACATAGGAAGAAACTCATTTATTCTCTCAACCAAGATGAGGGTACGATTGAAGGTCATGAGGAACTCAAAGTATACGTCACGAAGTACTACAAGAATCTGTTTGGAGAACCAGAGGATAATAATTTCTCCCTCGATGAATCCCGAACGGATGACATTGTACAAGTTTCTGATCAGGAAAATGCCCACCTTACAGCCCCTTATTCAGAGGAGGAGGTAAAGAAGGCAGTTTTCCAAATGGAACACAACAAAGCACTAGGTCCGGATGGTTTTCCTGCTGAGTTTTATCAAACCTTCTGGGACATAATCAAGTCAGATCTGCTAGAGATGTTTCATGCGTTACATGCTGAACAACTCGAACTATTTCGCCTAAACTTCGGTGAGATAATTTTGTTGCCAAAGGTTAATGAAGCAGAAATGATTCAACAATATAGACCTATCTGTCTTCTAAACGTTAGCTTCAAAATTTTCACTAAAACCGCTACTATTAGGCTAAATTCGGTGGCTGATCATGTTGTGAAACCGACTCAGACGGCTTTTATGCAAGGTCGTAATATCCTTGATGGGGTAGTAATTGCATGAGACTATTCATGAGATGCATCGGAAGAAGCTAAATTGAGTCATCCTAAAGATCAACTTCGAAAAAACTTATGATAAAGTCAAGTGGCCATTCCTACAACAAACACTCAAAATGAAAGGTTTATCTGATGAGTGGCATGCTATGATTCATAATTTCGTTTCCGGAGAAAGTGTTGTCATCAAGGTTAATGATGACGTTGGTAGATACTTTCAAACGAAAAAGGGATTACGACAAGGCGACACATTATCACCCATATTATTTAATATAGTTGCTGATATGCTAGCCATAATCATTGAACACGCAAAATTGGATGGGCAAATTGAAAGTGTGATTCCGCATCTTGTTGATGGTGGATTATCCATCCTTCAATACGCTGACAACACGATTCTCTTTATGGAGCATGATATGGAAAAAGCAAAGAACCTGAAATTAATATTATCAGCGTTCGAGCAACTTTCCGGTCTAAAAAATAATTTTCATAAAAGTGAGTTGTTTTGTTTTCGCGACGCTCAGGATGAGGCTACCCTGTACGCCGAGTTATCTAGGCATCCCGATTCACTTCAGGAGGCTTATGATTGCTCAACGGAAACTTGTTGAGGAACGACTACAAAAAATGTTGAGTAGCTGGAAAGGAAAACTATTATCCCTAGGTGGCAGATTGGTGCTCATAAATTCAGTACTAACAAATATGGTATTGTATATGATATCCTTCTTCCAAATATCAAAAGGAGTCATGCATCGATTGGATTACTTTCAATCTAGATTTTTTTGGCAAGGGGATAGTGAAAAAAAGAAATATCGGCTAGCCAAATGGGATGTAGTGCAAATCTGGATTGTGGGACAAAACTTAAAAATCTCAGTTTAATAGTAGGCTCATATTTCTGTTTCTGATTTTCTGTAATTTTTGTAGATTTTCTGAGAAATTTCATTTTTGGCCAAATTTGAATGTTTTGATTTTTTTTTGGAGCCCGGACGACCCTAAAGTGGAGCCAAAAATTTAGGCACAGGGCTAGTATGGTAAATACTGCACTATACACGCAAATACATGTAATTTGGTGAACCATTATTCTTTTTGGTGGATAAAATGACATAGATAGAGGTATTGAGAAGTTTGAGTGCCATATTTCCAACTTCGATTTTTTTAATGCCATTTCTTCAATCTGTGAATTCAGCAATGGCATAGATCCAATTAAGCCTAAAAAAATCTCCAAAATATTTGTACCTACCATGGACCATGGTGGCAGGCAGGTACAAAGTTTGTCCAAAAAATATATTTTGTTGCATTGCATACTATATATATATAATTTAGACCTGCACATTTTTTAAATGCGTGCATGTATTGTTTTTCTTTACAAAAACCTAGATTGCACCCCCAACAAAAATCTACATGTGTATTATATTTTGTTGCCAGCCTTCAGTTGAAGAACATGAAGGGCGGGCTCTCTGACTCCGTGGTGTGGTCCCATGTTACCACACCTTCAAATTTATTTTCAGACGCAGTGCCAAAAACTATGAAATTTTGATAGATACATATGGAAGACTTCAGGTGCTATCGTTGTTTTAATCTTTGGAAATTGTGCAAATGGTCGTATAGCGCATAGCTTGACCAGTAATTCATAGGGGAGCTCACGAACGTTTGCTCTCGGTTCAAAACAAAAATATCACTCTCCAAAACAATTTCAAAAACTACATAAATTGTGGTAAGTGGTAACTACATAACCCCTTTTTTTTGTGTTAACCACATAACATGGCCAAATTTGGGTTCAGAATATTCGCTGAAGCTCGAGACAAGAAGCCATACGCACAAGACCTTTCTCGAATGCAACGGCAACTTTCTCGAGTGTTACACTCGGCAAACACTTTGTAGAGTGTTGGAGTCACCAAACTCCTTTTACAGGAACCTTCTCACTTACTGCAAAAAAAAAAAAAAAAACCTGTACACCGAATATATTTTTGTCTTGAATACCCATGCACATTGTTTACAAGTATTATACAACATATAAAGTGCTGAGTGTTTTTTCAATTTTTTTTTATCATTTTGTCATATTTTACAGAAATGGGATCAAAATCTCAAGTCCCTCTATTATATTGCATAGCTACTTGGGGTTCAAAAATGATTTTTTTTCACAATTATTACTACCAAACTATAACACCCTTGCAGTTCAAGTTTTAATTACTTGCAGCAAATTGGCTGAAAGTCATTTAAGTGAGAAAATTACCTAGAGAGTCGGACATTTAAAATATTTTGGGAATTGAAAATCCAATATGAAATACTTTGTGTGAAAATTAGAATGGTGTCATTCCGCACCATATAATTTGTAGTTGCTTCATGAAAACACCCACATTTAGCACTTCGAAAATGGAAAACAAAATATCAAAAAGTTTGCCACCTGGCAATATTGTTTGTCATGCAAAATAATGGCACACTATCATTAATTATTCCATTTAAGTGGCCATCACCTTGGTCACTTGACTCGAAAAGCCATTTTTAAACACTTCATTAAACAAATCGTAATCCAACTTTCATATTTTTCTTACAACTACTACACATAAAAGGACTCGATGGCATTTTTCTTATTTTCTTTGTTTTTTTAGAATGGTGTCAAACCCGCCGGCACAACTATTCATACAAGGAACTGAATCTTTCAACACCCTATTTGACTATTCCAAATATTATATTTTGATACCTTAAATAGGTTTTTATAACATTTGGGTCAAAACGATCACATGTTTATAGTTCAAATTTGAATTACTTTCGGGAAATCGGCCAAAATTTATTTAAGTATGCAAAAGTAGCTACAACGCACGTTTTGCACCATTTGCTATTAACTTGCTTCACAAAAAAAATCCCATTTGGCATTAAAAAGTGGAAAACATTTTATACAGAAAATGGAAACTCATTTGGGAAAATAATGTGGCATGGCAAGATGATCCTCTGTGCCAAATATGGTCACATTGCCATAAACTATGCCTTGAAAATGGCCATGACCTTAGTCATGATATGTTATTTTGTGATTGATTTTTTTTAAAATTCTCAAAATGAAATTAAAATTCTCAAAATGAACTTAATCATAAAAAGACTATGATCACCTATAACTATGCACTGTTTAAAGACACCTAAAGTGATAAACCCTACTGAGGTATTGGAGGTTTTGAGGTATATTTTACAACACTTATTTGCATTTTGCAGTTCTGTGCGTAGAGGCACAGACATCTTCAAATCCTACCGAAGCAAGAGCAAAAAGGAGATCTCACTCCTTAGGAAGAAACAAAAGGGGTTCTATGCAAAAGGTGCAAAAGGTGGGGGCAAGAGCATGTGTTTGGTGAGCCTCTGCCCCAACCACTACGCAAGCATAAAAGGAAAGCTGTGCCTCGAGCTGGACACACAACAACCAACCCGAAAAGAAGAAGAGAAGAAAAGCTTGGCCAAGAAGAACAATGGAGAAGAGGAGAAGGACATCAGGAGAGAAGAACTAGCCTAAGATCTGCATCTGCCCCTGTCCACTCCTCTGCTTCCCTTGCTTCTGCATTTGACCCTGTCTTCTTTTGATGCTTCCCCTGCTTCGACATCGACACGCAGTGAAGAACAAGCCTTCATCTCTCCAACTCCTCGGTGAACTCATTCAGCACACCCCTAGATCATCTGTAGTTGGAAAAGTTGTGAACTTTGTGTGGTAATTCATGTACTAGCTGCTAGATCGTGTTGAACTTGTTTTGTAGCCTCTGTTGAGACTTGGATCGGTTTGGCATCTTTTAGTAGAGAGTATTTGGTTGCCGTGATCTTTTCCTTAGCCTCCTTTTGCTAGTCAACGTGTGTTTGTTTTACTTTTATTTCGAATCCTGCAGTTCTTCCTTGACTGCAAACCTTTTCTCTTGTTAAAGTCACCAACTTTGTTTTCAACCTAGCTTCTGGAAATCTAGAACAACAGTAGTTTGATCCCTGAGTTCAAAACCGATAACTACTATAATTTGCTTCGATCAGACTACATGCCAAAGTTTTTTTACATTTTCTTTTGTTGTCAAACGGGTCCAAAATAGAGAGCAGATCTATTCGTAGCAAGAACATGAGAATCTTTTGACACACACTATGTCTATTCAAAATATTTCTAATTGGTTAACTTAAAATGACTTTTTTTTGGCAATTTTTAGGACCAAACTATCACACTCTTGAAGCTCAATTTTTTTTTAGGAAATCAATAGAAATTCATTCAAATGTGCCAAAGTAGCTAGAAATTCAAACTACTCGGGAAATGGCCAAAAAATATGGTCTATTTTTAATAGAAAACAGAATGGTACCATTTTGAACCATATTTTGTGCACTTGCTTCCTAGAAAAAACCTAATTTAGCATATAATAAATTTAAAAACACTTTTATGCCTACAAAACTTGGAAACGTGCTTTCGTTAATATTCTGTAGCATGGAAAGATGCAAATTTCCCTGAATATTTTAACATTATTATGAACTATGCTATTGAAATGGCCTTGACCTTAATCACTTGAATAGAAAATCATGAAAGTTTGTACATAATAGGACATTTTGTGTACAATTTTAATTTTTCTTTATCATATTCCAAGTTTTGCATTTTTTGGTAAAAATTGTGGCACATCTATTCATAGAAAGTATTTGAATGCTTCGACACACTCTATGGATGTTACATAGATTTCTACTTTGGTGCCTTAAAGTGTTTTTGTTAATTGTTATGACAAAACTATCACACAATTGTAGTTCAAATATGAATTACCTTCCAATATTGATAGAAATTCATTTATATGTGCGACAATAGCTAGACATCTATAAAATTCAAACATATTGGGAATTGGCCATCCAATATATATTGTTTTCTTTGTGTGAAAATTAGAATTGTGTCATTTTGCACCATATTCTTTGTATTTTTACATTTTCTTCGTTTTTCATTGCAGGTCCAAAATCGCGAATACATCTGTGCATAGGAGTGATGTGAATCATTTGAACATCCTCTATGGTTATTCCATAGATTTCTATTTGGGTATCATAAAGTGAATTTTGGTCGTTTTAGGACCAAACTATCACACACTTAGAGTTTACATTTGAATTACTATTGGGACAGTAGCCGGAATTTATTTAAATTTGTGAAAGTAGATAGAAAGTTAGAAAATTCAAAGTGTCAAAATTGTAATGGTGCCATTTCGTGAAAATTTGAACGGTACCCTTTGGCACCATATTTATTGCACTTAACAAAACATTTTGGCATTCAAACAATGGACAAACATCGATGTGCAAAAGACACAATTCCACTGAAAAGGACAAAGTCTTTCCATCCTTAAAAGTTTCGTGAAAACGGGCTAGGACAACCTATGTAATTATAGCTACGCAATGAAACAGTGTATTCTTTGGCTACATGCATGTAGGCATGGAGAAGTTTCACAAGAAAACAAAATTTGATCAAGTAATATTGTGATTTGTGAAGCTAGTTGTTTCTCCCTCGTCCTCCACGTTGTATGATCTAACAGTTTTAGATTCTCCTGATGCCTTTACAACATCAAACCTGAATTAAAATGTAAAACGAAGAGAAAATAAATTTGAGTTAGTGGAGAAAAAGCAAAAGAAAAAGAAAAACAATGTAGGTTGGATCTTTGGGATGCTTGCTGGGCTGCACGGTACCAAATTATCACACACACTTATAGTTTTTAATTAGTGGATAAAAATAAAAAGAAAACAATGTAGGTTGGATCTTTGGGATGCCAATTGCTGGGCTGCATGGTACCAAAGAAAAACAGTAAGAGCATTGCCACAGGTGTCCCCGAACAGCCCAATGGGGTCCAGACAAAAAAAAAATGCCCGTAACATTTTGGCACCAAATTATCGCACACACTTATAGTTTAAATTTGAATTATTATTGGGACATCAACCAAAATTCAGTTCAATTTGTGAAAGTAGATAGAAATTTAGAAAGTTCAAAACTACTTGGGAGTTGGTCATCCAATATGGTCAATTTTGGCTGAATATTGTAATGATGCTATTTTTTGATTTTTAAATGTTGCCCTTGTTGGAGATATGCCCTAGAGACAATAATATTTAGTATTATTTTATCTCCAAGTTTATTATTAAACGTTTATATCTTCATGCTACAATTGCATTGGACACTTGAATAGCGAATGCGAAAGTATTCAAGAGGAAAACCTCCAATGCACGTGTAGAGATATGAACAAAGTAGAAGAGTTCCCGGTGTTGTCTCTAAGATTAACCTATCTTGTTGTTAGATGATCTTGTTTTCCTGATCATGGACTTTGTACAAGTCACACAACTATAGGAGTTTATTATCAGAATGATAATAGTACTGAACCGACCCATCCTATGATCTTGCTATGAGACAAATAGTCAAAGATTAAGAATAGAAATTGATCATACAGAGTTTTCATTAGTTATATTCCTATACCTTGAGAACATCGAGTGACCCCTTATTTGACACTCACACTTTGATAGTCATCAAACATCCGACCGTCACTGGGGATTATAACAGTGACTATTGGGTGTGAACTAGAATAAGTATTGGAACAAAGATTGTTCAAGAATGGTACTTACTCCTCCAGACGATGGAGAGATACATCCTCTAGGCCATCTCAGTATTATCATGTCACCCCAATCTTCCGGCCAGACACAGTGTGATTTATCACAGGACATGAGAATACAGAATGAGAAAAGAGAATCATATGGGGAACGAGTTTTGTATGTGTTATGATCAAATGGTTTTAATCACACTAGAGAAGATTGTCTCAACCTCGTGATATCATTGGTATCATGTACCTAAGTGGATTAGCGTAATGAGAAAACACAAAAGGTTCTATCGTTCACTCGTGAATACATAGGAGCCAGTACGGATGTCTAGGTCCCAATGTTGGTTATTGTATGGTAAGCTCCCGGACATGTCTATGTGTTAACGAACCTTCTGGGTCACACACTTAAGTTGTGAGTCAATATTTTATTGAGAGAATAAAGTTGTGGTTTTAGTGGTTATGAGATAGTGTCGGAGTAGCTCCGATGTCACAGGAACAACTTCGGAGTGATTCAGAGGTGTTCCAGTGAAGTTATCATGAGAGGGAAATAATGCCGGTATAGGGCAGAATTTTCCGAAAGAGAAAATGGTGAACATGAGATGTTCCGGGATGCCGGGAAGTGTTTACGACATCAGTGAATTGAGTCGATGATTTTATCTATAGAGTATATAAGGTTCCAGAAGAGTTTCGGAGGTTTGCCAATAGGGGGGTGGGAGTGTCGGATCGGAGGAGGAAAGGGCGAGCCCTGGGGGCCGAAACACACCTGCTGTGGGTCGGCCAGCTGGGTCCCACCCTACTGGCCGACGCACCACCACCTCCCCTTTTTTCCTTGTTCAATTTGGAGATTTACATGAGTCCTAATTGGAGTACGAAAGAAATAAAAATAATTGGCAAAAAGAGGAAAAGAAGGGGAGGGAGTCCTTGGTTGACAAGTACTCCCCAACCGACTTGGAGGAGGGGTGCGTCTAGCCTCCTAGGGCCGGCGCACCAAGGGGTTGGGGTCTTACCCCTTCCCCAAGCACCTCCTCCCCTTGACCCAATATATATACTCCTCCCCCCATGGGAGAAACAACACAACAGAAAATCACAAGTTCCTCTCTCTTGAGACATTGTGAATTAGACTTTGTTCTAATTGTTCTCAATTGGACATAGCTCTAATCTATCTCTCTCTAATTATATCTCATGTTTTGAGAATTAGACATCTCTTGTCTCATATAGATCTAATCAAGATGATTAGATCTACAACCAAAACTACGCCGCAAGGCAGTCTCTCTTCGTCGGCGCCAGGTGCTCTAGGCGGCGGAGCGCTGACGGATTGGTGCGGTGTACGTGTGGATACTGTTAGAGTGGGTTGCGCAAGCAATCCTCGACGACAAGAATCGGCAACAATCTCACCTCCCGGCATGGACGTGAGATTCTTCATCAGGCTTCACCAACATCTACTTCGATAAACACAAGATCTTGTGCAACGGTGTTTGTAAGTATTCTGGATCTAGCATTGTGGGGTGATGCATATGTTCATAGTATAGATCTTGTGTTGTTGCGTAGCATGGTAGTCGAAATTTTAAATTACCGTACTAGCAACCCGGCAGCCCTTTGAAACCATATTCATTGCACTTTTTTTAAAAACTTTTTATGCATTATAAAAGGACAAACATTGATGTGCAATAGTCACAATTAAGTAGAAAAAGATAGAGTCTTTCCATTCTTAAACTTTTCATGAAAAACAGGCTCGGACAGCCTATCCAATTATATCTACGAAGTAAAACGGTGTCTTCTTTGACTACATGCACGAAGGAATGGAGACGTTTCAAAACAAAACAATGTAGGTTGGGCCTTTGGGAGGCCTGATGATGGGTTGCATGGTACCCATTAAGAGCATTGCCACCGACATACCCAAAAGCCCCCTCGAACGAACCAATCAAGTCCAGAAAAAAAACGCCCGCCACAACAGCCCCCACCCCCGTCCAGCACTACCGAGCCACCCCCAAAAATTTTGGGTCGGTTCGGGGCGCTGGACAACGCCCAGACAACCTACTCTAGCACGCGGTCAGGCGGACGAGCGATCCACGGGGAGGACTTTTGTGCCTACGCACGCCCATGTGTTATGCTTTTTTATGTGCTATAGTAAATAAATATTTTATATGGTCACATAAGTAGATCGGTGGCTTGCCCATTCTCAAGCGACCCACTTCGACGATTTTCTTTGCCTAGGCAAGGTCGGGTGTCATGTTTTTTAGGGCTATATGTCCACAAAAGATCAACTGAGTGGATCGAGTGGCATGTCCACTCTTAGATGGTACATCCACATGATTTTCTGTTGGTATGTGTGCCCATGTTTTTTTTCACCGGCTACAAAAATAAATTGCATAAAGGATCCGATAAGAGGACTTTTTATAGAAATAAAAGAAAGGATATTCGACATTTGTATGGTCTGTTTGGGATGCGCGATGGGACAGCTGTCAAATAGTACTGGATATGTGTCCGACACTTCGAAAGCGGACACTTTTTCAGATATGTAGGGCATATTGGGCCGCCGGTGGAATGCTTTAATACATTTCATTTCGCCTTCTCTGTACGGAAACGTTTTACATTCCAAATTTCTGACAGGTCGGCACTGAGGCAATGCATGAGGCATGAAATCGACAGTAAATTACGCCTTCCAAGCGAAAGCGGCCCAGTAGCAGCAACTTTTTTCAATGAAAATGCAGTAATGACCGACAACTGTAGATGGACGATGGCAAGTGCGTAAGGGCCCCCTGTTTACCGCTAGTGAAAACAATGCACAAGAAAACAGTTTCTAAGGGCATCTCCAACGGCCCACCGCAAAATGGACACTAAATGTGTCTCCATTTTTGTCCTTTTAGAGCGGTCCGCGGATAAGAAAGCGGCCTGTTTCCGTCTGGGGTGGAGGGTTAACCCAACAGCCCACCGCAAATAAAAAAAAACAAATGCAAATAACTTAATTAAACATAGACTAATTAAGTTTATTTGCCAAGGCCGTTGGAGATGCCCTCCTAACATGTGTACTTTGCCCTGGGTTACCGGTAGTGAACAATAGTATTTTTTTCCGAAATGGAGTGAACAGTAGTAATAGACCCGGTGCAAGACAGAATCCTATTGTTGATCTGAATTAAGACTTCAGCAGTCAGCTGTTCCGGTTGTTCTCAATTTGGAGAGCTTCTTAGGGTCGGGTCAAGGCAACTTAAATGGGCCAAGAGACTTCAACGTAGGCAACATCCGAGACCAATAGCAGGAGTGGCGAAAGAAACTATGTGTCATGCAGTAGCCAGAGTGGGTTGGCCTTGCGCTGCTGCGAGCGTCCCTTTGTGGTTTAATTTTTTTTTTCGATCCAGGATGGATATACAATAGATATAGAAATAATTGTGACGTTTTGCATACTCGATTACATCTGCATTACCTGAAGATTGTTCAGCCAAATTTGCAGACAAGGGTATTCTTTTTCTTTATTTTCTTACGGTGGACTTAAACGATTACTTTAAAGTCCCCCCTATTACCCGAATGTACGTCACACTATTTTTTAGTTTCTACGGTAACAATACCAGTCGCAATTGCGCCTGCCTGTCTGAGCTTCAACAATAAATTCCAGGTCTTTACACTATGCAAAAAAAAGCACATGAGTTCTCTGTCACCACAAGAACAAATTCGGTGACGGTGTTCTTGCAGTATATGTTAGAGGATTGTGGGGGTGTACTGTTGAAATTTAACTAATAAATGGTACTGTATATCCTGACCTTTTGGCTCTGTGCATCACACCATGGACCTGACCCTGAGAATTGGACAAATAAATTAAGAAAACCTCATTGTCACCATCATTAGCCATATAGATATCTCTTATGACAAAGGAAAAAGACATCTCCAAAAACTATTTGTACGTACGTAGCATAAACCATGGAGGCAGGTAGGTACAAAGTATCAGGAAAAACTGGACAGGCCGGCCACGTCAAGCTTATATTATGGACAGTGATTCAGTGTCTTATTTGTCTACTTGTATGTAAATATGGAACAGTTTCTGAACAACATGAAAACTTGATCAACATCGTAAAGTCAGTTGCATCTCCTTCCCCTTCCCCCGACCGGGAGCCATGTAAATTCAGTCATCACCCGGAGCCTGCTGCTGGGCTGCACGGAATGCTGTCTCTCAGTGGTACACTCGTCTGTCCAATTCAGGCACTGCATGGGGTGCTTCTTTCCGGTCGAAAGCGGCGGGTTACACTGGAGCGCCGGTAAACTGGTAACGACTCATCGTTTCAAGGGGAAAAGGTGAGAAGTAACAAACGGGGATCGCGGCTGGACGGTGGCAGTTTCCGGCTTACCGGCTGGCAGTGAAAATTATGCAGGAAACGGCATTCTGACGCGTGTCCGGCGTACGTTGCCCCGGGTTACCGGCGGGCAGTGAACTCTGAAAAGCCGGAACAGTTGATCTGACCAAAGACTCGTTACTGAACAAGCAATGACAAGATATGAATGATGCCACTGAGTAGCCAATGGCAAAAATATAATGTCACTCGAGCTATAGTGTCCGTTTGTGGTTTAATCGCTCCGTTTCTTTGTCTTATTTCGAGGATACATATATGAGTGCTTGACAACGCGGTTCAGTGTGATAGTGATACATGAGCTATAGTAGTACTATGCACATACCGGTTTATTTATTTATTTTTGAGATACAGTGTATGTAACACAACAAAATCGGACTGCGCCGAATTTGTGTTACATACATATTACATTTTGTTCTTTAGCTTGCCACTAGGCAAGCCTTTAGTTGAAGAACGAGAAGGCTCTCTGACTTCCTGGTGTGGTCCATATAACTACACACCTTCAAATGTGTTTTTTTGACGCAATGTGTAAAATTATGAAATTATGCCTCAACTCAGTCTCATCGACGGAACCCGTGACTCCATCATGTGGAAGCTCACCTCCTCCGTCTCCTACTCTTGCCAATCGGCCTACTTGCTGTCCAATTTGCCGGCCTTGTTCGATCTCGATAGATTCCCTTGTTTGGTAGAATTGAGCAAATCCGGAAAGATTGCCTCAGTTCGGATTGTTCTCTGCAACTCGGAAACATGAAGTTGAAATCGCTAATAATCGTGGATCAATATTTCGTGGTGAATACCGGGGCCCTGTACACACCCCCCGTCACACGCTGGGAATTGGTTTCTCCCGAAACATCGGACCAATGATCACCCATGATTTATGTGTACCACTAGTGCCACAAAGGACTTTGGTGGTCCTATTGGCGCGGTGGGGTCTTCGACCCCTAAAGTGCATTTTTTCTCTTTGCTCATCATCCAAAACCGGGTGTGGACTAACTACCAGTTGGAGCGCAGTGGATGGCCAAATGGCAAACTTTGCCCTCTTTGTCGTTGTGTCGACGAGACGACATCTGATCTTCTCCTGCCGCTACTCCGTCTAGATTTGGACTATGATCAAAACATTGGCTTGCGCTTGAGGACTTTGACCCCTCTAGTTGGAATGCTTTTCCCGAGTTGAGTCATGGTGGTCTCACCTTATGTTGCGCCATCCTAGTAGGAAAAAGGCAATGGCGTTGTTGATCATACTTGCTTCATGGGAGCTTTGGAACGAGTGCAATGCCAGAATTTCAAGAACACTAGTCAAATGCCCGCCGCCATTTTTTCAAGAATCAAGATGGAAGCCAAAGGTGGGTTATTGCCGGAGCAAAGCATTTGGGTCATTGAATACCAAGAGATTAATTCTTTTCTCATTACCTTTGGTGGTTTGTAATTGTTAAACTATGACACTTCTTCTGTATTAATGGATTAAGGCAGCTCTTTTGCCTTTCTTTCAAAAAGAAAAATTATCGCGTAACCTTGCTCACCATCCGCAGATGTGCTAATGCTGCTGGTTGACCCGAATTAAATTGTGGTAACCACATAACATAGCCACGTTTGGGTTCTCAATGTTCACTGAAGCCTGAGACAAGACGTCATTTGCAAGATCAGGTAGAAGTTTTCAGAAACTCTGAACGTTTCCATTGATGCGCAACAAACAGCGTTTCAGGTAAAACTGGCGCCTGGGCCGGCACCGTCGTCCAGCTAGACAGTGAAACAATGTCTTGTTTGGCTACATCTGTGAAAATTTGGAACAGTTTCTGAACAACATGAAAACTAGATCTGAAGTCCGTTGCATCTCCTCTCCCTCTTCCTCCAGGTGAACACTTTGAGAGCATTTCCCGGATCCATAAATTCAGTCATCACCCTTAGCCTTGCTGCTGGGCTGCATGGAACGCAGTGTAGCAGTGGTACACTCGTCTGTTATTGTCTTCCACATCAAAAGCGCCGATATCCACACTGAATGAGAGGCACAGGCAGACTGCCATTCAAGTACTGCATCTGCATGGGGCATGCTTCTTCCCGGTCGAAAGCGCGCGACGGGTTCCACGGGAGCGCGGGTAAACCGATAACGACTCATCGTTTCAAGGGGAAAAGGTGAGAACTAACAAACGACGACCGCGGCTGGACGGTGGCAGTTTCTGTCTTACCGGCAGTGAAAAATATGCAGGAAACGGCATTCTGACGTGTATACGGTGCTGCTCCGGATTACCGGCCGGCACCCGGCAGTGAACTGTGAAAGCCGGAGCAGATGATCTGACGAGAGACGCATTACTGAACCAGCATTGACAATAGATGGCTGATGCCACGGAGTAGCCAGTGACAAAAAAATATGCCCTCGCGCCCGGATCCGGTGGGGACGTGCTCGGGCCGGCCGTGCGGGCGGCGGGCAGGAGTCGCCGGCGTCGCGGCGGCGCGGGCACTGGCGCTTGGCCGGCCGTGGCGTGGCTCCTGCGGCGGCGTGGTGCGGCGCGGGTTGCGGCCGAGGTGCGCAACAGCGGCAGCGGCGCTCGTCTGACAGGGCCTGCGCGGGCCCCATCTGGGCCGCGTGGGCTGGCTTCGACGGCGGCATGGCAGCTGGGGTGCGTCGGCGGCGCTGCGCCCCTCGCTTTGGCAGGGGTGTGGCAGGGATGGCGGATGCCGGGGCGGCGGCCCCGGGGCTGCGGCTGTGGCGGGGTCGCAGGCGGCACGTCGCCTGCCGTGGCGTGAGGTAGCTACGGCGGATGCGGCTTGCGATGATGGTGGTCTGGTCGGCCCTTCTTGGGCGGTTTGCGGGGTTCGCACCATCGCCGGGCGAAAGTCCTGCCCCAGTTGTCGGCTGGGGCCGACGTCGGCGACGTCCCCGGACGCCGCACCCTTCTTGAAGGCGACGTCGAGGCGGTGGTGTCGCCTTCCCTCTGCTGGGTTCTCCGGGGGAAACCCTAGATCCCTCGCGGGATCGGGCGAGCGCGGCGCTCTGGCGTCGTTTTGTCTCTTGGGACCTCGCCTTGGATGTTCCCTGGCCAGCGGGGTCTGAGGTGAGCTGGTGGTTTGGCGGTGGCGAGTCTTCGCCCTCGGCTTGGGGTTGCGCGGCCCTGGGGCCGGCGTGGATGCCGGAGCGGCGGCTCCGGGCTTCGCCTCCGCCGTGTTGCGTTGAGGAGGTGGAGCGCCGACTTTTGGTCGTTTGGACGTCGGGGTCGTCAGCTCGTTTGGAGTGCAGCCTTGGAGCTGGCGTGGATGTCGGAGCGGCGGCTCCGAAAGCTTCGCCTCCGCTGGGAGGTGTCGAGGTCACCTCCGCCATGTTTGCGTCGAGGTCGCTTGGTGTCGGCTTTGATCGCTAGGGCGTCATGGTCGTCGACCCGTGTTGGAGCGCGGTTTTGGAGCCGCCGTGGACGTCGGAGCGGCGGCTCCGGTCTCTCTCCTACTTGTGGGGTTTTTTTGATGTCGGCCTTGGTTGCTTGGGTAACTTGGTCGTCGATCCGTGTGGAGCGCGACCTTGGGGCCGGCGTGGTTGAGTTGTATCTTTTCCTTTTGAGGCCTTGTCCTCTTGTTTGCTCCTTCTTTATCAATATAAAAGGCAAAGCTTTTGCCTCGTTTAAAAAAAAATGATGTCACTCAAGCTAGTGTCCGGTTGTGGTTTAATCGTTCCATGTCCTTTTCTAATTTCGAGTGTATATGAGTGCTTGACAATGCGGTTCAGTGTGATAGATCCTGTGCAGTGTGCACGGTACACAACATAGGTGACGTTGCTGCATGCATGGAGTTTTATGTATTACCTGAGTATTGTTCAAACATACACATTTGCATTTTTTTCTCCCTGATAAACATTTCAATTTTGCATTGAGTTGGACTGGTTCCTACAAAACTCAGATAAAATTCACTTGGAACCATCGGTACGTAATGTTAATAGCCAACTATTTTGCTGACTGAAAATGCAGATCCTCCAAAATTGAGTATACGATGTTTCTCTAGGAGACTGTCACTGTCACTAAGAGGACGAGACGAACTCAGAACTGTGTGTTCTTGGGTTTCTATGTTTCAGCCGTCTGTACTGATGAACTTTAATTAAGTTGTATTGCGTCTCTTCCGACCTTTTGGCCATGGCCCTGACCCTGAAAATAGGACATACAAAATCAGAGAAAAAAACGCTCTCTGTCCATTAGCAGCCACATGCCCTCATAGACATCTCCAAGGAAGTATTTGTACGCAGCATGGACCCTGGAGGCAGATCCAAATTATAGATATCTTTTTTTCTGTTGCGTTGCATACTGTATATATATATTTGCCAGGAGTGCACATTTGGTTGTACACGAAATTCCTAGTATATTTAAAGATGGGCAGAATCGCGGCCTCTCCGCGCTCCGCGTCCTGTAGCAGCGACAGTAATCACTGTAGAAAATGAACAGTGTTGAACAGTGATTCAATCTTGGCCGTCGCTCGGCGATCCGACGGTCCACAGAAGACGTCCGTGATGTTTTTGCAAAAAGGCCCCTCCCTAATCGAGAAATCAACCCGCAGTCCACACTTCCCCGTATACAGGGACCTGAGCGGAATTTCGGAAAACTCTGAGGGCCTCCATGTAAAATTGACCGCAGATCGATCCCTCCCTTCTCTCTCCCGCACGCGGCCGCACGCCGCCGCCGCGCGTCCTCGCCGCTCCTGCCCTCCCCGTCCACATCCACGCGCACGGCGGGCTTCGCCGTCCCCGCCTACCCCTCCTCGCCGTAGCTCGCGTCCTGGGGCGCCTCGCCGTCGCGGGAATCGCCGCGGACGCGCTCGCGGCCCGCCGCCGCTTCCGCACCTCGCCGGCGCCGCTCCGGCGACCTCCACGCCGCCCGCGCCGCCGCGGCAGAGCGTCCGCCAGTGACGTCACGCTGACGTCACCGCGGGCTTGGGCTGCGCAGCTGGCTGGCCTGCTATGCAGCTCGACCGGGCATTTTTTTTCTTTCATTCTTTCTCTTTTTTTCAAAACTTTCAGGACTTTCCAAATACAATTCCAAAAATAATTCAAACCAATTCCTAGCAATCCATGAAATACAAAAAAAACATTCAAAATTCTTTGGGACCTTTTCTAAATTATTGTAAACTTCCAAAATTTGAAACAACACTCAATTCAACTAAACTTCACAGGAAATTTTTAAAAATTTCAAACACACACACACACTCTGCATAGTTGCAACAGAAAATACAAGGAAAAAACATAAACATTCCCAACCATCGTTTCAAAACTAACACAAAAATGGAAACATTTCCACAATTGACCATCCACAGAAATATTGGAAATCATTAAAATCACTAGGAGAAAACAGAATAATTACGACAGCAAAAGAAGAATTTCAAATGTTCCTATTTTTTATATTTGCATGAAGTTGTTAGCAAGATGATTAGAAAAAAACAACTATTTCTGCCATAACGCAAACACAATCGAAAATTTTAATTTGTCCGAGATGTTTAGAAAAGAAAAAAAAAACTATTTCTGCCATAACGCAAACATAATCGAAAATTTTAATTTGTCCGTCTAAGAATATCCACAAAATGAATGATATAATCTATCCACAAAAAAAAAAAGAGAGAACAAAAAATATCACAACGATCACAAAACAAAAAATGCACCTACTTTCCGCATAGTGCAAACATATCTGAAAATTTAAATTTGGTGAATATGTGCAAAGCCTGCATAGTTTTTTGTCTTCTCAAAGTCCACTTCTTCGTAATAAGTTTGGGAATAAATTTGAATCGAACTAATAGAACATGCTTTAGATAATTTAAAACGCTTCATAGGTATTGTTCTATGGTGTTTGAACATTTTTAAAATGTATTAAATGCTGCAAAATCAGTGACTTTAAATATATCCACCGATATATCAGAGTGATCGTAAAATTAAATGCTAATTATTTACGACATACGACGAAATTCCAAATTTGGATACTTTAAATTTTTAAATGTCTTCCAAATCTGATCATTTTACGGATGTAAAAAAAAACCTAATATGCAAAATTACAAACTTCGAAATCTGAACCATTTTCAAGCGTGCGTTTTTTTTTTAATTCTTTCTCTTTTTTTCAAAACTTTCAGGACTTTCCAAATACAATTCCAAAAATAATTCAAACCAATTCCTAGCAATCCATGAAATACAAAAAAAAACATTCAAAATTCTTTGGGACCTTTTCTAAATTATTTTAAACTTCCAAAATTTGAAACAACACTCAATTCAACTAAACTTCACAGGAAATTTTTAAAAATTTCAAACACACACACACTCTGCATAGTTGCAACAAAAAATACAAGGAAAAAAAAAACATTCCCAACCATCGTTTCAAAACTAAAAAAAATGGAAACATTTCCACAATTGACCATCCACAGAAATATTGGAAAACATTAAAATCACTAGGAGAAAACAGAATAATTACGACAACAAAAGAAGAATTTCAAATGTTCCTATTTTTTATATTTGCATGAGTTTGTTAGCAAGATGATTAGAAAAAAAACAACTATTCTGCCATAACGCAAACACAATCGAAAATTTTAATTTGTCCGAGATGTTTAGAAAAGAAAAAAAAACTATTTCTGCCATAACGCAAACATAATCGAAAATTTTAATTTGTCCGACTAAGAATATCCACAAAATGAATGATATAATCTATCCACAAAATAAAAATAGAGAGAGAACAAAAAATATCACAACGATCACAAAACAAAAAATGCACCTACTTTCCGCATAGTGCAAACATATCTGAAAATTTAAATTTGGTGAATATGTGCAAAGCCTGCATAGTTTTTTGTCTTCTCAAAGTCCACTTCTTCGTAATAAGTTTGGGAATAAATTTGAATCGAACTAATAGAACATGCTTTAGATAATTTAAAACGCTTCATAGGTATTGTTCTATGGTGTTTGAACATTTTCCAAAATGTATTAAATGCTGCAAAATCAGTGACTTTAAATATATCCACCGATATATCAAAGTGATCGTAAAATTAAATTCTAATTATTTACGACATACGACGAAATTCCAAATTTGGATACTTTAAATTTTTAAATGTCTTCCAAATCTGATCATTTTACGGATGTAAAAAAAAACCTAATATGCAAAATTACAAACTTCGAAATATGAACCATTTTCAAGCGTGCGTTTTTTTTTTAAATTGCAACAATTTCCAACACTAAAAATATTCTTGGATACGTCCATTTCCAAATTTAAATTACTGCTCACATTGGTTAACATTTCTACATAACCATAATATACTTCCTCTCAATATGGTGCTAAATATGAAAATTACAGCAAAATTAGACCATATTTAAACATATTAAAATCCGAAAACCTTCTGAATGTTCACATCTCCAAATTTCAATTATTTACACCACGATACTCACAAATATGGCTTCCTCTGAATATGGTGCTAAATAAAAAAATTATGGCAAAATTAAACCATATTTGGACATATTAAAGTCTGAAAACCTTCCGAATGTCCACACCTCCAAATTTCAATTATTTACACCGCGGTATTCACAAGTATGGGAAAAAACCTGCCTTCCAAACCTTAGCATTTAAAAACCGTAAAGAAGAAAACACGTACGAATGTTTTCTCACTATTAACAATGTAAAAATTTCAGATACTTACAAATGTAATTTTTTTAAAAAAATTCAATACATTCAATTCTGAACCACTTTTTGTTGCGGCCATTTCCAAATTTAACTTTTTGCCACGACAGTATTTACAAGTATGACAAATATATGAACATGCACATAAAAAAATGCTCACTGCTTATGCCATAAATTTGCTATATATTTGCAGCTCACGCTTTTACGACATTTCAAAAATATGTATTTCACAAATTTCTTCTATAGTCAAATAAAATCAGCAGAAATAACATCAGTAATATCATTCAATATGATAGACCGAATATTTTTTTTTCGTACAAACCATCCTACTTAAATAGAGTTTACTAAATCATTTAAATACAAGCACCCATCTATACCATGAGCTTAAATATATCAAAAAAAAATACCACAATTGTAAATATCGAGAAATAGTTGTTTTACAATTATTTCCCAAGCCACTATATTTCGAAACCAAGTTCTAAAATATAACATGATTTACATAATTTAAAACACTTTATATATATTGTTTTACAATATTTGAACCATTTTGCGAAACTACTAAATGCCGCGAAATCAGTAGCTTCGACTATAACCGCTAGAAAAAATTGAAAAAATTCATCAAAAACGATCACCAAAAAAATTCAAAATACAAATACCCATTTATATCATGTGTTCAAAATATTAACATAAAAGTACCATAAATGTAAATATTAGGAAACAACTGTTAAAAAATCCCAAACCAGTATATTTGAACTACAAATCAAATTCTAAATAGAACATGCTTAACAGAATTTATAACACTTTAGACATATTGTTTTACAGTATTTAGATAATTCTGCAACACTACTAAGTGCTGAATTGACTACTTATTGAATGTGACCAAATTACAAAAAAGAGTATTTAAAACATTCAAATGCCTTCAAAATCCATCAAGAAAAACAAATATATTTATTCAGCAAGAATTTTCTATTCAAATATACTCATCCAAAAAAAAATGAAAACATAGCAACATAACTACACGCAAAAAATGCTAACATTACATGCCAGATTGCCGAAATTCAAATTCGAAAATTCCAAGCAAAAATGCCTTCCAAAAAATGGCATCAAGGGCGCGGCGTGCGCCGCAACTAGTTTCTATTACTGCACATTTTTTTTCTGTTGTGTTGGCTGCCGGCCTTGGGCCATTCCGGCGGTATTCTTTTGGGATTGAAGGACAGCGCGTTTGAAGTGGAAAGCACTGAAGGGGTCAGTACTTCCTTAGCGCAAATTGCCTTCACAAGACGTTAAACATACCTATGACCTTCATTGGGATCTATGGACCAGCTAATCACTCAGCTTCGGCCAACTTCCTTGACGAGGTGTCAACAAAAGTGGCGAGCTGCCGTTTTCCAGTCCTCATGATTGGGGACTTCAACTTGTTGCGAGGGGCGCAAGACAAAAACTATGACAAAATCAACTGGCCTCGCCTTGACCTGTTCAACAACCACATTGCTAATTGGGCTCTTAGAGAAATACCGCGCTCGGGGGCGCAGTACACTTGGTCCAACAAGCAGCGCAACCCAGTTCGATGTGTGTTAGATAGAGTTTTGATTGCTCCCGAACTTGATGTCCTTTTTCCTCTTGCGTCTCTGTGTGCTGAAAACAGCCTTGGGTTAGATCACACGCCGCTAATCTTTAGTTCGGGCGGGGAGTGACGGTGAGAAGCAACTGCTTCTTCTTCGAATTTGGGTGGTTTGAAGTAGAAGGGTTTATGGACCTAGTACTGGCAGAGACTAGCTTCTGTAGCGAGGGGTCACGATATTATGGACTGGTGGAACCATATGTCTGTAGGACTAAGACAATACTTGAGGGGTTGGAGCAATAACATGGGTCGGGAGGCCAGACTGAGTAACACTGTGCTGGTTGCACAAATCACTCTACCGGATGCAAAGGCAGATGCTGCCGGCCTGGAGGAGGAGGAGTGGATGTTTCGTTACCACCTGGAAGAGCAGCTATTACAGATTTACAAACTTGAAGAGGAATATTGGCGCCTGAGGGGCAAAGTGCGCTGGACACTGCAAGGGGATGCAAATACAACGTACTTTCATGCAGTGGCCAATGGTAGAAGAAAGAAAATGCATTATATCGACCTTACAAACAGCGGCAGGACCAATTAGTGATGCCTTACTTATCCAAGAACACGTGTACAACTTCTATAGACAACTTTTGGGAACGGAGGCACGGCAGTGCTTAGGACTAGCCAATAACACTTGGGCTGGGGTGGCCCGAGTGTCGGATGCTGAAATGAATTCATTATACTGACCTTTACAGAGCAGGAACTCGAATGCAATGTCGCCGACATGAAATCCAACACTGCGCCGGGCCCGGATGGGTTTCCGGTGTCCTTCTTCAAGAAATGTTGGACCCTATGCAGACAAGGGATCTTGCATATGCTGAATGATTTCGTGTTAGGAAGAATTGATGTGTCTAGACTGAATTTTGGTGTATTGTCGCTTATCCCAAAAATCCCAGGGGCGGATCGAATTACGCAGTTTAGCACGATTGCCCTCATAAACGTAGTCTTCAAAATCATCTCTAAGGTTTTTGCAACATGCCCCTTGACCCAATTGCAAACAGAGTGATAAGCCCCAATCAGACTGCTTTCTTGAAAGGTCGTTTCATTCTTGATGGTGCATTAGCTCTCTTGGAGATTGTGCATGAACTCAAATGAAAAAAGTTAGGAGGCATCCTGTTGAAACTCGGCTTCGAAAAAGCCTACGACAGGGTGAACTGGTCGTTTCTTACGATGTCCTGCGTCGGAAAGGGTTCGATGCAGGGTACATCCATAGGATTCAACAACTTGTGTCCGGGGTTAGAAACCAATCTCTATTAACCGAGTGGTAGGGCCGTATTTTCGCAATAAGAGAGGTGTCCGTCAAGGGGACCCCCTCTCGCTGATCTTGTTTAATTTTGTGGTTGAAGCTTTATCTGCTATGCTCTCGGCGGCGTGTGCTGCTGGCCGGCCATATCAAAGGGGTCATCCCGCACCTAATTTCGGGGGGAATTCATCTGCAACACGCGAACGACACCCTTATCTTGATTCAGAATAATGATATGGACATTGCTAACCTAAAGTTTTTGCTGTTGTGCTTTGACGACATGTCGGGCCATAAAATTAACTTTCACAGAAGTGAGGTGTTTGTGCTTGAGGAACTACCTGAGGAGCAGCAGAGGGTTGCTAACATGCTGAACTGTAAACCGGGGGTTTTCCCCTTCATCTATCTCGGGTTACTTATCTCTGATCGTAAGTTCAATGTTGAACAATGGAACTTTCTGGTCGCGAAACTTGCAGGGAAGGTTGAGGTTCTGATGTGAAGGTTACTTTCCGCGGGTGGAAGGCTTATGTTGTCCAATGCCTGCCTCGATGCTCTCCCTTTTTTTTTTTGCAATGGGTCTGTTTTTGATGCAGGATGGGGTACATGCGAAGTTTGATGCGGTTAGGGCGAGGTTTTTCTGGGAAGGGTTGGGGCCTAAACGAAAGTATCATTGGATTAATTGGCCGGCTGTTTGTAGACGTAAAGACTGCGGGGGTCTAGGGCTCACTAACAAAAAACAAGAACATCACTCTGATGCTAAAGTGGGTTTGGTAGAGTGGATAATTCGGTGTGGCATGCGCTGATTCGAGCCAAGTACCCGGAGACGGATGATATATATCTTCGCCAACACAACCCAGGGGGTCTCAGTTTTGGCGGAGCTTACATAAGATTAAAAAGTGGTTTAAATTGGGGGCTAAACATTCTCCTAGAAATGGTGTTCGGACAACTTTTTGGCTAGACTGGTGGCATGGGGATAGGCCGCTGAAAGACTCTTTTCCATGTTTGTTTGAATATGTAGCAATCCCAGCATCTCAGTTGCGGAGGCCTTTGCTCCGAACACGGAAAGCATCTCGTTTAGAAGATCCCTTGATCTCTAAGGGCTAGCACAATGGAATGCTCTACTCACGACACTTGACTACTTCAGGCTGCAGGAGGGGACAAACCAGGTGATGCATCCAAAATGCATCTACTTTTCCAAGCACTTTGCCTCATAATTTGCTCCGGAATCTTCCCATATTTGAATAAAACTGCTGAATCTGACGCTGTTTTTAGCAAAGTCTCTTTTCTGGCTATTTCTGCAGGAAATAAAATCGGGGAAAATTACCACGTCAATTTTTATGGAAAAGAAGGACAATGGACAAAAGATGGACACGAGGAAGCGCTCGAGGGCCAAATGGGTGGGTCCCACGCGGCCCCTGTACCTGGCCGCGTGGGCCCAGCCCAAATGGGCCTCGGGCGCCGCCTCGCCTTCGGTCTTCGACGTACCCCCTCATATATACGAAAAAGTGCTTGCCCTAGGAGGAGAGGAGCTTTCGCGAAACAGAACGCCGCCACCATCACGATCTTCGTTTCGGGGACAGATTGATCCAGGATTTCTCCTCCGGTGGAGGGATCCGGAGACCGTCTTCACCGCCATCTTCACCGCCTTCATCTCCATCGACCATGAGCTCCCTCTCCATCACCATGTGTGAGTAGTCCGCTGTAGGCATGTGAGGTGGATGGGGATTGGATGAGATTGATCATGTAATGCTACCCGTTGTTCGGGATTTTAGGGTTTTATCTTGAGGATACTTTTGTATTGTGTTGATGCACTCTTGCTATGTTTAATGCTTGCTACTAGGGCCCGAGTGGCATGATTTCAGTACTGAACTTATATTGCCCCATCATATATTTGAGTTTGGTATTTATCTGCAAAGTGTATCACCTGCTATTATGTTGAACCTGCGAACCCTAAACGTGACATATAGGGAAAACAAGGGGGAGATGTTTTAGTTTGAGGATTCTATGTGTTCATGAAGTGTTAATGCATTGTTCCGGTCTATTCGAAAGGGTAGACCTTAATTACCTGTAGTTCCAAGTTGGCCCCGGTGAAATGGGCAGGTTGGACAATAGATGTTGTGCAAATTCTCTTGGTTAGTACGCACAACTAAATATGGAACACATACCTACATATATCGGAGTTAGAGATAGGTCCCATTGTTATTTGTTTCTTATTATATGATCAATCTCATTCTTGCAACACCCCGCTATCACCTCATGCCTACGTTTTAAATCTCTGAGTTACACTTTCACTTTTCCGGTGAAAACTGGGAAACACTTGTTCACTGCTACTGTTCTGCTTGTTACTTGAATCATACTACTGCCATCACTATTACTGCTGCAAGTTATTGATATACAGGTGTGGTTGAGAGTGACGCCTCAATTGCCAAGGTCTTATTGATATTCTTGTGTTCCCATCGAGTCGAACTATAAATTTGGGTAATACTTCCCAACGAAGACTTCAGCGATCCCCTATACTTGTGGGTATCAAGACGTTTTCTGGCGCCGTTGCCGGGGAACCTAGCTTTATTGGTAAGACAACTTGTTATCATCTATTTGCTGCTTTTGCTTGTTCCTAACCATGGGAAAGGAAAAGACTACTCTGAAGGAATGAGGCCTTCAACTACTCGCGGAGGTACGGATTTGCCAAGTAGGCCAAACTTTTCACCTAATGTTGCTTCTGCTGTTGCTCCTAAGAAAAGAGGAAAGGTTTTATCTAGTTCACCATTGTCTAAAATGTCTACTAGTAATGAAAATGATTTATTATGTGGTAGCATAGACAAAGAAGTGACACCTGAAACATCTGAGATAACTGAAACACCTGAAAATGTGGAATCTGAGTTAGAAGATAATGAATACTGTGATGATGAATTTGAAACTTCTTCTGAGGAAGAGGAGGCATTTACTATGGCTTTTATGAATTCTGACTTTGATAAATTGGATAAACTTGATAGCTATAAAAATTCTCCTCTTGATGGATATTTTCCTATTACTGAGAAAATGAATGCTCCTGCTATTAAAATTAAAGATAAAGATTATGAGTTTAGTGTTGATCCTGAAATAATTGAAAAAGCTGAAAAATATAAGTTTTATGGTAGAGAGGATGAGTTTCCTTTTGAACACATTGCTGTCTTGCATGACTTATCTGTGTTATTTGGTAAAGATGAAATCCATCAACGCTACTATTTCTTAAAGCTGTTTCCTTTTACTTTGGGAGGAAGTGCTAAAACTTGGTATAATCGTTTAGAACCTGGATGTATTACTAGCAAGGAAGAATGTTTGCAGGTATTCTATAATAAGTATTTCCCTGCTGATAAGATTCATGGTTTGACTGTTGAGATTAGCAACTTTTCACAGAAAGAGAAGGAGGATTTACCCCAAGCTTGGGGGAGGTATAGTAAGATGGTTAGGAAATGTCCTACCCATGGCTTCAAGAGTAATGAAATACTTGATATATTTTACAATGGTCTAACCGAAAACACCAGAGGCTATCTTGATGGTATTGCAGGTAATGTTTTCAGGGAAAGGACCGTTGATGAAGCAACTGAGCTATTGGAGACTATCTCTAGGAATTATGAAGACTGGAATATTGAAGAGATATTTCCGGAAAAGAAAAGGCATGCTCAAATTGGATAACGAAACAATGAAAGAAGCTTCCAAGGCTATTAAAGAGAAGGGAATTAAAACCTCTCATCTTAAGGAATTATCTGAAATGGGTGTTAAACTTCCTGATGATCAACCATGTTTTCCAATTCAAGTCAATGCTATTAGCTCCATAAAAGGTAATGAAAAGGTAACACCTCCTGTTGATGTATCCTACATGAATGATTTTGCTTATCATCATAATCCTGAGGAGCATAATATTAGAATGACTATTATGGAGAACTCTCACAAAATTAAATCTCTTCGAGAAAGTTTACATGCTAGTGTGGGAGAGGTAAAAAGAATTGTTAAACACTGTGAGATGATGAATAATCAAGTTGAACAAATGGTTTCTCTTCAAAATCAATTGTATGAAAGTCTTATGGTGAAGAAACAGGTTTGTGGAGTTAACACTAGGGGAGGTGCAAGTACTCAGGATCCTGATTTTCCTGAAGGCCATCCCAAGAGAAAAGAACAAGAAGCTCTCAAGAAGAAATCTTCTGCAGGAAAATCTCCCAATGAAAACAAGGACATTGATGACTCTGAAGAGCAAGATAAGGATATTTCTATTTCTGATGCTGAGACTGAAGATAATAATAATGAAGAAGAAGAATCACCTTCACCTGAAGAAGAGCCACAAGAGGATGAAAATATTGAAGAACCTGAACCTAATGATAAAGAAGACCCTCCACCATCTACTGAGAAGAATAAGAAGAAGAGCCATCCTAATCCACAAAGAGGTAAAGATAGGGATCCGTGGGTACAAAAACCCATACCATATCCCCAAGAGGTAATAAAAACTTTGGATGATGCTAGATTTGAGAAATTCTTTGAGTTGATTAAGTCTTTGTGTTTGCAAATTCCTCTTGTTGATGCTATTAAAATCCCTCCATATTCCAAATACATGAAAGACATTGTGACTAATAAAAGAAAGATTCCTACTGATGCAATAACTGCTATGCTTGCTGAATATTCCTTTAAAGGGAAAATGCCTGAAAAACGTGGTGATCCTGGTATTCCAACTATTCCTTGTCATATTAAAGAAACTTACGTGAAATATGCTCTATGTGACTTAGGAGCTGGTGTTAGTGTTATGCCTTTTTCTTTATATAAGAAACTTAACCTAAACAAATTGGTTCCAACTGAAGTATCATTACAAATGGCTGATAAATCAACTGCTGTGCCTATAGGAATATGTGAGGATGTCCCTATCTCTATTGCTAATGTGTTAATCCCTACAGACTTTGTTGTGTTAGAAATGCCTGAAGATGATAATTTGTCTATTATTCTTGGAAGACCCTTTTTAAACACTGCAGGGGCTGTTATAAATTGCACTGAGAGCAAGGTAACATTCAATGTCAAGGGAAATGAGCACACTATCTATTTTCCTAAGAAGAAATCTGTTACTATGGTAAGCCAGAGTGTGAACTCCATTAAAAGGAATACTCTTATAATAGGAAGCTTTGAGATTGCATTGCCACCTCCTGAACCAAAATATGCTATCTTAATGATTGGAACTATTCCAATCAAATATGAGGTGACTTGAAATTGCTCAGAAAACATATAAAATAAAGAATCATGTATTATATCTTTTGCATATTATTAATGAGACTTGATCAACCTCATTACTAATATGAAAATGATGCAAACTTGATTCCCATAAAAATTGCTTTGAATGTTTGATTTCATTTATTCTAGAATTTTTAGATTATTTGCATGAGCATAATTATTTCAAAGTGCAGAAATTCCAGAAATGTAGTTTGAAAAATTCTGTTCAGAAAATTTTCTCGAAAAATTCCAGAAAAATTTGGAGGTAAGTTATTTTACCAGAGGAACTAACAGCCAAAAGGGAGACACCAGAGGGCCACCAGGGCCCAAAAGGGGTGTCCCACGCGGCCACAGTACCTGGCCGCGTGGGACCCACTATTTTGGCCCACAGAGGGGGTTAGGTGAGTATCCAGTGCCCATCTCCTTCCCCTCGACAGGAAACCAGCCCCAGGTATTTTTCCCAAATTTTCTCGAGCTCTCTTCCTGCTATCCTTGGATCTCCAAGTTTAGGGCAGATTTTTCAAATCTGTTTGGTGGGATTGCTCATTGGTATGTGACTCCTCCACTCATCCAATTACTTTTTGTTCTTATGCCTCATGCATGAAGTATTTTGCTGCACTAGGTGTCACCCTTTTATGCTTAGGAAATCCATAGATTCAAGTTTTCTAGTTGATATTGATGCATGATATTGATGTGGAGACTATTTATGGATGGCTTAATGTTGTTTTAAGGTGTTACATCTTGATTTTTGTTGAATATTGTTTTTGGGCAGCAAGGTATCATGTTTAGCAAGGGCAAAGCTTTGGTTGGGATGAGCTCAAGACCAAGAAGAAGAGCATGCAAAGTCTCCCTCAATTATGATGACGACCACCTGTGGGAGGATGATGCATTCTTTGTAGGGGAGAAGCTGAAAATACATACAACAAGATGGCAAGATCCCTATGTTCTTGAACAGTGGGGGATCAAAGAGGACTTCGACACCTTCGTCACTACAACTGGCTTGCTTAGGTTCTCCCAGAACCCCCAAGATACATATGAAGAACTCTCGCGGGAATTCCTCTCTACCTTCAGATTTGAGGGCCCGGAGCCCCAAAAGCACAGGAAGAGAAGTAAGGCACCCCTCTTACCTTTGTTTGCAAATTTACTATGAGAGGTGAGCGCCTTGTTATGTCTCTAGGGAATTTTGCAATGCTATTGGTGTAGAAAATTCAGGGAGTTGGAGTGAAACTCGTGCTGATACCAACCATGAGCTTGTTGAGTTTTGGCACACTATATCTGTAAACTCTCGTGATAGATTAAATAGGGGTAAATTTACTCATATACAGCACCCAAGTTTGAGATATTTTGCGTTGTTTCTTGCAAGAGGATTTCTTGCTAGGGATAACAATTCTGCTTGCACTGGACCAATGGTTTATCTACTAAAATGTGCAAAAGAAAATACACCGTGTGAATATAACTTGGGAGTCATACTTGCTAGATCTTTGCATACTGCTGTGAGTAGAAATATTACTGATCAAACTCCTATTTATGCTGGTGCTATTGCTACTATGGTGTACAATTACATTAAAAACGAGAGAGGATATGGTGATAACATGGGTACTCTAGTGCAAGAGTCCAAATTACTTGATTTTGCTTTGACTACTCGCATGGATATAAGTACGTTGTATGGGGGACATTATCTGTATAACTATTTGAGCACTAGTGGGCAGCGAGTGTCCATTAGGCTCCCCCGTACTGATCTTTTTGACAGGAGTACCGGAAAATGGATAGTGGAAGAGGCGCCGCCTCAGGAGGAGCCACAAGCTCCAGAGACACAGGGGTACATGCCTCAGGCGGAGCCCCTGTACCCAAGCATGCAAGGCTACCCATATAGTTACTACCCTGGAAGTGGAAGTGGATACGGCAACTACCCAGGATACTAGCTTGATCGCAAGCTTGGGGGAGTACTTCTCTTACTCTCCATTCATTGTTTTATATCACCGTTATATTGCTATGATAAGTTTCTTGAAAAACAAAAACACAAAAAGATTTTATTTGTTTCTTTTACTTCTGGTTGTTTGTCTTTTGTTTCTTAGAACGAAAAATAACAAAAATATTTTCGTTTTCTTGAAACAAACGCAAAAACGGAGGTGCAGAAATTGCTGAAATCTGCTCGCTGTTTTATTTTTCATTTTTTCTCTGTAACTCCGATTGAGCTGAAATTTTAACCACTGCTGCAACACATCATAACCTACACACACGTAAAATATGAGATTTTTCTGAGGTGTCTAGGTAGGGTAAAAACAGTACTGTATGCAGTGACATTTTCTGGCAGATTTGAGTTTTTATTGTGCAGTTCAAGTTGGGAGAGGAGAACAACGATGATAAGTTGATGTGCATGAAGTGGATGAAAGGTATGACACCTTTGCCATGCTTATGTGGACTCTTTAATAACAGCAAGTGAGCACATCATAGTTTCTTCAACATCTAGAGAAATGGTAGCAAATGTTTATCTTCTCCATGTTCTAGTATGTTATATGATGATGCAAGTGAAATTTTATTTAGTGACAATACTTGGTTGTGGATTGAATAATTGTAGCTCTAAACAAAGGTCTACGCATCCCATTGTGCTTACTAAACTTGCCAACCAATAGAAAGTAAAATAATCTTTCAAATAATAAACATGAAGTTGTATGCTTGACAGGTTTAGTGGTTGGGAGTTAGCTGAAATGTGCTGACACATGTAAAGCTTTCAACATTGCACTAAAATATATTCAGTTGATATCATGTACTTTTGTTTATGGATGCTTATCATGTGCGAAATGAAAGCGGAAACTTAGCAAGTTTGATGAGTAAGAATAATTGGCTAGAGAGACGCCTGGGCCGCCAACTTAAGCCATGCATCATTCATGGTGGAAATTTACAGCGCACCATGGTGGACATTCAGTGATGCACTTCATAATAAAAAGCTATGCAAATGGTAAATAAAAGAGTGCTGAGATTGTTCATTGTCTGTTTGTCTTGTTGTTTGGACATGGGCTTGTCCATGTCCTGGGACAAGAGGTACCCCAGTTGACGCTCTTGATGACGCTTTTATTACTTGCAATGACTGAAAATTTCGAACTTGCTTAGTGACCCAAGTTGAGTAGCCATGGTGTAGGTACTCGTATTCACGGGGCATGAGGTTTTCAACCATTAGTCGGTCAAGCATATGAGTCATGTCAGTAATATCAAATGGTTTGCTAAAACTAAGAGCAAGGTTGTAAGCACAATGATTTCACCAGGTAACAAAAGAAAGAATCAAAAGACCTCAAAAGTCTTGTCATGATTCAATCATTAGCGATGTAAGAACCTTTGTTTATTTCTACAGTTGAGCAAACTCATCCAAGTATTGACTCTACATAATATCTCTCTTGCAACAAATATAAATGCTTTAACATTGATTAGATATACCTTTGCTAACATCTTATCATTTGTTGTTGAAGCTATGCTTTGAATGCTTGTTGATATTAAATTGTGTTACATATGCAATGCAAAGTTCTTGTCAAAGTCTTTTATCGCTTCTGCACTACGTTTGAGTTGTTCGAGGACAAACAACGAGCTAAGCTTGGGGGAGCTGATGCATCCAAAATGCATCTACTTTTCCAAGCACTTTGCCTCATAATTTGCTCCGGAATCTTCCCATATTTGAATAAAACTGCTGAATCTGACGCTGTTTTTAGCAAAGTCTCTTTTCTGGCTATTTCTGCAGGAAATAAAATCGGGGAAAATTACCACGTCAATTTTTATGGAAAAGAAGGACAATGGACAAAAGATGGACACGAGGAAGCGCTCGAGGGCCAAATGGGTGGGTCCCACGCGGCCCCTGTACCTGGCCGCGTGGGCCCAGCCCAAATGGGCCTCGGGCGCCGCCTCGCCTTCGGTCTTCGACGTACCCCCTCATATATACGAAAAAGTGCTTGCCCTAGGAGGAGAGGAGCTTTCGCGAAACAGAACGCCGCCACCATCACGATCTTCGTTTCGGGGACAGATTGATCCAGGATTTCTCCTCCGGTGGAGGGATCCGGAGACCGTCTTCACCGCCATCTTCACCGCCTTCATCTCCATCGACCATGAGCTCCCTCTCCATCACCATGTGTGAGTAGTCCGCTGTAGGCATGTGAGGTGGATGGGGATTGGATGAGATTGATCATGTAATGCTACCCGTTGTTCGGGATTTTAGGGTTTTATCTTGAGGATACTTTTGTATTGTGTTGATGCACTCTTGCTATGTTTAATGCTTGCTACTAGGGCCCGAGTGGCATGATTTCAGTACTGAACTTATATTGCCCCATCATATATTTGAGTTTGGTATTTATCTGCAAAGTGTATCACCTGCTATTATGTTGAACCTGCGAACCCTAAACGTGACATATAGGGAAAACAAGGGGGAGATGTTTTAGTTTGAGGATTCTATGTGTTCATGAAGTGTTAATGCATTGTTCCGGTCTATTCGAAAGGGTAGACCTTAATTACCTGTAGTTCCAAGTTGGCCCCGGTGAAATGGGCAGGTTGGACAATAGATGTTGTGCAAATTCTCTTGGTTAGTACGCACAACTAAATATGGAACACATACCTACATATATCGGAGTTAGAGATAGGTCCCATTGTTATTTGTTTCTTATTATATGATCAATCTCATTCTTGCAACACCCCGCTATCACCTCATGCCTACGTTTTAAATCTCTGAGTTACACTTTCACTTTTCCGGTGAAAACTGGGAAACACTTGTTCACTGCTACTGTTCTGCTTGTTACTTGAATCATACTACTGCCATCACTATTACTGCTGCAAGTTATTGATATACAGGTGTGGTTGAGAGTGACGCCTCAATTGCCAAGGTCTTATTGATATTCTTGTGTTCCCATCGAGTCGAACTATAAATTTGGGTAATACTTCCCAACGAAGACTTCAGCGATCCCCTATACTTGTGGGTATCACCAGGTCAGCTGGGCGCTTGAGACGTCCGGAGTTTACTCGGTTGCATCCATGTATCGCATCATTTCTAAAGGTGCAACGGTTGCGCATGTGAGGGATCTCTATGGGGTCAGACTTCCGCTGAAACTTAAGGTGTTCACCTGGCAACTTGCGCTTGATCGGCTGCCAGCGGGGAAACAATTGGCAACTCGACAATGACCCTTGAATGGTTTTTGTGTGTTCTGCGGGAGTTCGAGGACGCGACTCATATCTTTTTCTCCTGCGCCCTTTCTAAGATGGGATGGAGTGTGGTGCGGAGGTTGCTTGGGTGCAACTGGTCCCCGGCCAACTTCCCCCAATTTCCTGCGATTATCCAGCAGCTTTTAGGACAACAACGTAGACTAGCTTGGGTGTTGGTCTCGGTTCTTTTCGGGCACTTTGGGTTACGCGCAATAAGCTTGCTATTGAAGGAATTGTGCTTAAACACCCATCTGATCTAATTTTCAAAATCATGATGTTCATTTAGATGTGGGCGAATCTCTCAAAGGAACAAGACAAGGAGGTGCTCCATGGAATTTAAAGCGGGTTAAAGGCAATCTACTCCACGCTCAAGCCAAGAAATGATCCTTCGTAGTAGGTTGGCCTTGTGCCTCGGCTTGTTGGGGGTGTGACCGGCCCCGGTATCTTACTTTTATGAACTTTTGGCAAAGCTGTATGCCTCAGCTCTTGTAATAACTTATCTCAAACCTGGTTTCTTTATTAAGTTAAAGCAAGACAATAAAATGCCTTTTATCTAAAAACATGGGTATTAAATAATGTTTATTTAGACAGAACCAGAATCCTTCGACACCCTCTATTTGTATTGCATAGGTTTCTACTGTGGTTGCTTAGAATTATTTTTGGATATTCTTTGACCAAACGATCACACACTTTTATTTCAATTTTGAATTATTTTTGGGAAATCGGCTGAAATACATTTAAATTTGCAATAGTAGCTAGAAATATACAAAAGTTAAACTATTTGCGAACTGTCCACCTAATATAGTCTACTATGTATTAAAATTGGAATGGTGCCATTTTGTACTATATTCTTGGCACTTCATTCACAAAACATACCGACTTGTCCTTTAAAAATGGAAAAAAAATGAAAAAATTGGAAACTTACTTTGGCAATATTGTGTTCAAGATGCATTTATATGCCAAATAAGCTCACAGTATTATGAATTGTGCCATAGAATTGGCCATTATCTTGTTCATTTGGATTGAAAGTTCTGAATGTTCATATATATAGGCCATTTTGTGAAGGATTTTTTTGAATATTTTTCAAACTCTTCTACCATTTTCCCTAACAACTACTACACATAATGTATGGCAAAGGATTGCATTTTTTTACATTTTCTTCATTTTAATAAATTATGTAAGAAAATCATCAAGACATATATTCATATCAAGGACTGAAGCTTTCGAAACCTTTTGTGGCTACTCAATAGATTTGTAATTGGGTATACCTTAAAATGAATTTTCAAATTTTTAGAAATAAACCATCAGACACTTTTAGATAGAATTTGATTTTATTTCGTAAAATCATCCAAATTCAATTAAATGTGTGAAAGTAGCTAAAAGCTAAAAAATTAAAACTTATTGGGAATTGGCCATCCAATATGGTATAGTTTGTGCGAAAATTTTAATGGTTCCATTTTGGAGTATACTATTTGCACTTGCTTCACCTAAAACGCATTTTGGCATTTAAAACATGGGAAACATTATTTACACAAACAATTGTAAACTTCTCTTGCAAATATTGTGTGGCATGGGAAGATGCATGATGGTGGTGATATCACACCCGTTGGGAAACCCAAGAGGAAGGTATGATGTAGCGTAGTACAAGTTTTCCCTTGATTACAAAACCAAGATTATCGAACCAGTATAACTTGGAGAAGGCTTCAACTGGGTGTCAACCAACCCCGTTGCTTAGTAGGTTGACGTGGAGTTGCACACAACACAAATAAACTAATTTGCCCAACGAAACAGGAAGATTGTCAATCTTCCCGGCGAAGCCTACCGCCGGCCTTGGCCGCGGTGGTGGCGGTGCCCGACACCATAGGTGCTTAAGGCAGGAGGACGTGGCGGCAGCTCCCGGACGTGACTGGGGTGCCTCGGGCAGGCGCTGCGCAGCGCGGCCAGGGCGGCTTCTTGGCCGTGCGGCGGCAAGCGACGGCTCCTGATGGCGGTGGCGGTGGTGGCCGTGGTACCAGGTGGCCAAGGCCTGTAGCCGGGATGGTCTTCGGCGGGGCCTACCGGTGTGCTCAAATAATGGTGGCGGTCATAGGGTCCCAACTCGTGCAAGGAAGAAGATTTGCCTGACACCGGTCCTCCTCAATCTGGTCAGAGTGTCGGGTTCCGGAAGGCTCCGTCGACGATCTCGCATGGGCGTTTATGCCTAGAGACTGCTGGATCGGATGAGATTTGGTCACACCGGAGGGAGCGGTGTGAAGCTCTGCGTCTGTTACCATCATGGGCCATGGTGAAGTCAGAGGCGGAGAATGTCATGAAGGCCGAGATCAGAGGACTAGTAATGGTGATTGGAGCCTTTGGCGGCAATGCGAAACTTGTTTGGAGCTTCAGGAATCATATCAGCGGTATGTAAGTGAGGGCGACAACACAGGTGAAGTTCAAAGTATTTTTTTTCAGAGTGAAAATCCAAGGTCTGTCCTTAATTGACTGTGCCTGGCAATGGCCTTATAGTTGTTGAAGACATTGTTTTGAGAGGGGACTATCTCCAGGGTGAAAACCCAAGATCTATGATCGGACGACGGCGACGATATGCATTGTTTTCTTCTTGAAGGTGTTGCTTTTGGAGAACTTGGACATAAGGTGTTGTCTTGGTGGTGGTTGTGTGCATCCGTAAAGCCATTAGGGTTCTTCTTTTTTCGGTTGTGTACATCCGTAAAGCCATTAGGTCATTGCGTTGTTGCAGAGACTGTGTGTAATTGATAACTCGTGATATTAATATATTGTACTCTTTATCTAAAAAAGGGAAAAGGTGAGAAGTAACAAACGACGACCGTGGCTGGACGGTGGCAGTTTCCGTCTTACCGGCTGCGAAAAAATGCAGGAAGCGGCATTCTAACGTGTATGGGGTGCTTCTCCAGGTTACCGGCCGGCACCCGGCAGTGAACTGTGAAAGCCGGAATAGATGATCTGGCGAGAGACGTTACTGAACCAGCATTGAGAATAGATGGATGATGCCACGGAGTAGCCAGTGACAAAAAAATTATGATGTCACTCAAGCTAGTGTCCGGTTGTGGTTTAATCGTTGCATGTCCTTTTCTAATTTCGAGTGTATATGAGTGCTTGACAATGCGGTTCAGTGTGGTACATCCTGGGCAGTGTGCACGGTACACACCATAGGTGACTTTGCTGCATGCATGGAGTTTTATGTATTACTACCTCAGTATTGAGTTAAACATACACACATTTGCATTTCTTTTCTCCCTGTTAAACATTTCAATTTTGCATTGAGTTGGACTGATTCCTTCAAAACTCAGATAAAAGTCACTTGGAACTATTGGTACGTAATGTTAATAGCCAACTATTTTGCTGACTGAAAATGCAGATCCTCCAAAAAATTGAGTATACTGTTTCTCTAAGGGACTATCACTGTCACCACGAGAATGAGACGAACTCAGAACTGTGTGTTCTTGTGTTTCTATGTTCCGGCCGTCTGTACTGATGAACTTTAGTTAAGTTGTACTGTGTCTCTTCCGACCTTTTGGCCATGGCCCTAGCCCTGAGAATAGGACGTAGAAAATCAGAAAAAAAACTCACTCACTCTCTCTATCCATTAGCCGCCCCTTGCCATCATAGACATCTCCAAGATAGTATTTGTACGCAGCATGGACCATGGAGGCAGATCCAAATTATCGATATCTTTTTTTCTGTTGCGTTGCATACTGTATATATTTGCCAGGAGTGCACATTTGGTTGTACACGCAATTTCTATTACTGAATGAACTATACATGGGTATTAAATAAAGTTTATTTAGACAGAACCTGAATCCTTCGGCACCCTCTATGTATATTTCATAGGTTTCTACTGTGGTACCTTAGAATTATTTTTAGATATTCTTTGACCAAATGATCACCACTTTTATTTCAAATTTGAATTATTTTTTGAAATCGGCTGAAGTACATTTAAATGTGCAGAAGTAGCTAGAAATATAGAAAAATCAAACTATTTGCAAACTGTCCACCTAATATTGTCTACTTTGTGTTAAAAGTGGAATGGTTCCATTTTGTACTATATTCTTGGCACTTCCTTCACAAAACACACCAACTTGGCATTTAAAATGGAAAAATATGTTTTGAAAAAACTGAAAACTTATTTTGGCAATATTGTGTTCAGGATGCTTTATATGCCAAATACCCTCACATTATTATGAACTATGCCATCGAAATGGCCATGATCTTGTTCATTTGGCTTGAAAGTTATATATGAATGTTCATATATAATAGGCCATTTCGCGAAGGATTTTTTGAATAGGTTCCAAACTCTTTTACCATTTTTCCTAACAACTACTACACATAAAGTACGACAAAGGATTGCATTTTAAACATTTTCTTCATTTTTAATACCATGGAAGAAAATCATCGAGACACATATTCATATCAAGGGCTGAAGCTTTCGAAACCTTTTGTGGATAGTCAATAGATTTGTACTTGGGTATACCTAAAAATGATTTTTCAAAATTATAGAACTAAACTATCACACACTTTTCATTAAAATTTGATTTTGTTCTGAGAAACCATCCAATATGGTATACTTTGTGCAAAAATTGTAATGGTGCCATTTTGGAGTATTCTTTTTGCACTTGCTTCACAAAAAACCCATTTTGGCATTTAAAACACGGGAAACATTATTTATTCATTTTTTTGTAAACTTCTATTGCAAATACTGTGTGGCATGGAAAGATGCTACTTTGTGACAATTATGGTCACATTATCATTAACTATGCTATTGAAATTGCCACGACCTTCGTAATTTGCCTTGAAAATAATGAATGTTCACACATGATAGATCATTTTGTGACTGGTCTTTTTATAAGTCGTAAAATCAAAGTTATGTTTTCCTTGCAAGTATTAAACATTAAATAAATGTCAGAAAAAGGGTTGCATTTGTTTACATTTTTATTTTATTTAAAAGGGGTCCAAAATCATCGACACATAGCAAGAACTTAAATATTTCAAGACCATCCATGGCTATTTCATATATTTAAAAGGGGTCAAAATAATCGATACATAGCAAGAACCTAACTATTTCAAGACCATCCCTGGCTATTTCATATATTTATACTTGATACCATACAATATTTTTTGGTATTTTAGTACCAAACTAGCACAAACTTCTACTTATAATTTGAGTTACTTTTCACACACTGGTCACAATTTGTTTAAATATGCGCAGTAGGTATAAAGCTAGAAAATTAAAACTACTTGGGAATTGGCCATCCAAATGGTATCCTATGTGAGAATATTGGGATGGTGCCATTTTGCACCATATTCCCACACTTTCTTCACATAAAAACTCCATTTCAACATTAAAATAGAAATCATTTTTTATATAAAAAATGGAAACTCATTTGGCATTGTTGTGTGTCATGAGAAGATGCACCAGTGCCAATATGGTAATATTATCATGAAATATGCAATGGAATATTCAGAACCTTGGTGATTTGTTTTGAAAGGCATGAATGCTTATACATGATAGGCTATTTTGTCATAGATTATTTTTGTAAGTTTTCAAAATTCAATTTTATGATTTCAAAAACGACTAGGTGTTCAGAAGGGTGCGTGTGCACCCCCCTCTCTGTCTAACTGAAAGGACAAGGATGTTGCCTAGAGGGGGGTGAATAGGCGATTTAAAAACTTTTCCGATTTAGGCTTGATAATTGCGGAATAAAACTTAGAGTTTAAATTAACAAGCCAACAACTTAAATAAACTAAGCTCACCTATGTGCACCAACAACATATGCTAAGCAAGACAAGCAACAAGGTGATAGCAAGATGTAAAACTTCAAGCACGAAGGCTATCACAATGTAAAGTGCAAAAGTAAAGATCTCGGGTATAGAAATAACCGAGGCACGCGGAGACGACGATGTATTCCCGAGTTCCTTCTTTTTAGGGGAGTACGTCTCGTTGGAGGGGTGTGAGTTTCAAACTCAAGACGCCACAAATGGCCTCACCCTATTCTCCGATGAACCTTGCCCAAAAGCTTGGTTCACCTTCCACTATTGGTTTCCTTTTGGGCGGAAATCGAGTCCCTTACAACAATCTTGAGGCACAACCACTAGTACAGAACGACACATCGAAAACAGGCCAAAAAGCCCATCGGAAACGGAGAAAGGGTCCGTGTCCCGCCTCTGTCACTGATGTGAAGCCTCACAATGGCAACGGAGATTTTGATCGTTTGCAATAAGTTTAGCAACGGACATAATATATAATCGTTGCCTTTAGTCTTTACATCAGATACGGAGATTAGTTTTTGACCGTTTGTAATGAGGGCTAAAGGAAACAAAAAAAAAAGCCGGTGACGCCTGCTGCGCCGTCGACGGAGCCCTGTGGTTCCTGCTCGACGGCCGCCAGTTCTTCACCTTCCTCTTCGCCCAGCTTCATTACGTGGTCTTCTTCTACCTATTTAGTACTGCACAAAAGTCTTGCTCCTGGAGGCGCCGGCTTCAGTGGACCGTGTGCATGGAGCCCCGCTCCTACGTCTTCACGGCCGCCGCATAGTTTCCAGGTTTCCTCCTCGCCCTAAAGGAGATGAAAAAAAATCAAATGTAAGCTCCTTCATCTCTATACACAAGACAGATGCTTCTTCATCGGCATTACAGAAATATAGAACTAATTATAACTAGAACATAGCCTAAACAATGTCTCATATATAGGTAGATTGGACACATAAATTCCAGGGATGGAGCTAGTGAGCCAAGTAGGATGCACAAGATCGGTATTTGTGCATACCACAAGGATCACTAGCAACACCCTCGAATCACACCGTGTCACCTTATTTTAATCATCGGCATTACAGAAAATATAGAACTAATTACAACTAGAACATAGCCTAAACAATGCCTCATATATACGTAGATTGAACACACAAATTTCAGGGATGGAGCAAGCGAGCCAAGTAGGATGCACAAGATCGATGTGTATTTGTGCATATCACAAGGATCACTAGCGCCACCCCAGATCACACGGTGTCACTGCTAGCGCTAGTTGACGAGGGAATATCTCCCCGGCAACAGCACCAGAAACAATGCTTGTACGTCACACGTCAGTTGAGAACCCCAAGAGGAAGGTATGATGAGTGCAGCAGCAAGTTTTCCCTCAGTATGAAACCAAGGTTTATCGAACCAGTAGGAAAACGAGGTTGCTTCGAAGGTGTTGGTGAAGGAGTGTAGTGCGGCGCAACACCAGGGATTCCGGTGCCAACGTGGAACCTGCACAACACAATCAAATTACTTTGCCCCAACTTAACAGTGAGGTTGTCAATCTCACCGGCTTGCTGAAAACAAAGGGTTAAACGTATCGAATGGAAGATGATGTTTGTTTGCATAAAACAGTAGAGAACAATGATTGCAGTAGATTGTATTTCAGATGTAAAAGAATGGATCGGGGTCCACAGTTCACTAGTGGTGTCTCTCCAATAAGATAACTAACATGCTGGGTAAACAAATTACAGCTGGGCAATTGATAAGTGCATATAACATGCATGTGTGAGTTGTGGTGTCTACTATGAGATTCATTTGGGCATTACGACAAAGTACATAGACCGCTATCCAGCATGCATCTATGCCTAAATAGTCCACTTTCCGGTTAACATCCGTACCCCTTCCAGTATTAAGTTGCAAGCAACAGACAATTGCATTAAGTAATGTGCGTAATGTAAACAATACATTCATCCTTGAATAAAGCATTGCTGTTTTACCCCTAGTGGCAACAACACATCTACAACCTTAGAACTTGCTGTCACTATCCCAGGTTAAATAGAGGTTGAACCCAACTATCATGCATAAATACCCCCTCTTGGAGTCACAAGTATTCACTTGGCCAAGGCTTCAACAAGTAACGGAGAGCATGCAAGATCACAAATGACATAGACATGATAATATAATATTCAGCTCCACATAGGTATCAATATAAGTCAGATCCCAGCAAACACAACATGTAGCATTACAATAAGATGATCTTGATCATGATAGGCAGCTCACAAGATCTAAACATGATGGCACAAGTGGAGAAGACAACCATCTAGCTACTGCTATGGACCCATAGTCCAAGGATGAACTACTCACGCATCACTCCGGAGGCGGGCATGGCGATGTAGAGCCCTCCGGTGATGATTCCCCTCTCCGGCAGGGTGCCGGGAAGAGCTTCAGAACCCCCCGAGTTAGGGTTGACGACGGCGGCGGCAGCGAATATGTTCTGGATGAAAGGCTCGGTGTTTTAGGGTTTTCACGTCTCGGGGAATAAATAGGCGAAGGGGCGATGTCGGCGGACCCCCGAGGGGCCCAAACCACAGGCTGGCGCGGTGGGGCCGCGCCGCCAGGTGGTTTGGCCACCTCGTGGCTCTTCGTCTCTCCTTCGGACTCCGTGTACGTGTTGGAAAAATAGGGACTTGGCCTTTTGTTTCGTGCAATTCCGAGAATATTTCCAGAAGTAACTTTCTGAAACCAAAAACAGCAGAAAACAGGGAACTGGCACTGTGGCATCTTGTTAATAGGTTAGTCCCAGAAAATGCATAAAAGTGATATGAAGTGTATATAAAACATGTAGCAAATGGTATAATATAAGCATGGAACAGCAGAAATTATGGATACGTTGGAGACGTATCAAGCATCCCCAAGCTTAGTTCTACTCGTCCTCGAGTAGGTAAAACGATAACAACAAATAATTTCTGAGGAGACATGCTTTCACACAATCTTGATCAATATATTGCAAGGCTCATGTCATGAATGAAGTGACTCAAAGCAATGATCTATAGTTTGCTAACAAATAGATAAAGAGTAAACAATGAATCATATAAGCAAAAACTTTTCATGAATAGTACTTTCAAGACAAGCATCAAAAAGTTTTGCATAAGAGGTAACTCATAAAGCAATAGATTCAAAGTAAAAGGCATTGAAGCAACACAAAGGATGATTAAGTTTCAGCATTTGCTTTCAACTTGTAACATGTATATCTCATGGATAGTTGTCAACATAAAGCAATATAACAAGTGCAATAAGTAAACATGTAAGAATCAATGCACACAAAGTTGACACAAGTGTTTGCTTCTAAGATAGAAAGGAGTAGGTAAACTGACTCAACATAAAGTAAAAGATAGGCCCTTCGCAGAGGGAAGCAGGGATTAAATCATGTGCTAGAGCTTTTTAAGTTTTCGAAAGCATATAGAGAGCACAAAATAAGTATTTGAGAGGTGTTTGTTGTTGTCAACGAATGGTAGTGGGCACTCTAACCCCCTTGTCAACCAGACTTTCAAGAGCGGCTCCCATGAAGGACGTTATCTCTACCAGCAAGGTAGATCATCCCTCTTCTCTTTTGTTTACACATGTATTTTAGTTTCTTTATAGATGACACTCCTCCCAACCTTTTGCTTACACAAGCCATGGCTAACCGAATCCTCGGGTGCCTTCCAACATTCACATACCATGGAGGAGTGTCTATTTGCAAATTAAGTTGCTTACTGATAAATCAGGGCAAAACATGTGAAGAGAATTATTAATGAAAGTTGTAATTAATTGGGGCTGGGCACCCCGTTGCCAGCTCTTTTTGCAAATTATTGGATAAGCGGATGTATATGCCACTAGTCCATTGGTGAAAGTCTGTCAGAAGTAAATGACAAGATTGAAAGATAAAACACCACATACTTCCTCATGAGCTATAAAACATTGACACAAATAAGGAGTAATAAAGTTTTGAATAGTTTAAAGGTAGCACATGAAATATTTACTTGGAATGGCAGGAAATACCACATAGTAGGTAGGTATGGTGGACACAAATGGCATGGGTTTTGGCTCAAGTTTTGGATGCACGAGAAGCATTCCCTCTCAGTACAGAGTTTAGGCTAGCAAGGTTGTTTGAAGCAAACACAAGTATAAACCGGTACAGCAAGAATCACATAAAAACATATTGCAAGTATTATAAGACTCTACACTGTCTTCCTTGTTGCTCAAACATTTTACCAGAAAATATCTAGACCTTAGAGAGAACAAATATGCATCCCAAGTCTCAACAAGCTCTACGGTAGTTCTCCACTACTAGGCTTTAACTACATGATGCAAGAGCTTAAACATGATCTACTTGAGAGCTCAAAACAATTGCAAAGCATCAAATCGAAACAAGACAATGATCTACAAGAATGCATATGTCTTTTCCAATACCAACTACTACATGTAGCATTTTCTTTCTTCCAAACAAACACCAATCAATTTATTTAAACATAAACTCTCCAAATGATAATATAATGCAGCAAGAGAGTATTTATAAACAAGTGCTAACAGCTCGAAGAGATGCATGAAAAACAGGAGCTAAAAGCACTGCAGTAGCTAGTTAAGAATACTCAACAAATATAAGTGAAGAACATGAGTATTCACATGAAAAAGCGGAGCGTGTCTCTCTCCCACACAAGGATTGCTAGGATCCGAATTTATTCAAACAAAACAAAAATAAAAACACACAGACGCTCCAAGTAAAGCGCATAAGATGTGAAAGAATTAAAATATAGTTTCACTAGAGATGACCTGATAAGTTTGTTGATGAAGAAGGGGATGCCTTGGGCATCCCCAAGCTTAGACGCTTGAGTCTCTCTGAATATGGTTGGGATGAACCACGGGGGCATCCCCAAGCTTAGGCTTTTCACTCTTCTTGATCACATAATATCACCCTTCTCGCTTGATCCTTGAAAACTTCCTTCACACCAAACTCAAGACAGTTCTCATTAGAGGGTTAGTGCATAATCAAAAATTCTCATATTCTGTAATGATACAATCAATCCCAAAGCTTCTGGACATTAGCTACAGCCACCAATGCTTTGTGGAGCAAAGAAATCCACACAAACACAGTAAAAGAGCGAATGCAAAACAAAAGGCAGAATCTGTCAAAAACAGAACAGTCTGGAATGACGAATTTTTTCGAGGCACTTAAGTTGCTCAGATGGATCTGGCCTAAAATAATGAAAGTTGCGTACATATCTCAGGAATATGCGTGATTTTTCAGAATTTTTTGAATTTTCTACAGGGAGATAAGCTCAAATCCGTGACAGCTAAAAATCTGTCACTGCGCAGAAATCCAAATCTTGCATCAACTTTCAATATAGAACTTTACTTGGCACAACATTGCGATAAAATAAAGATACAAAGGAGTTGCTACAGAAGTAACAAAACTCCTTGACTCAAAGAAAACAAAAATAACAGCAAATAAAAACGATGGGTTGTCTCCCATAAGCGCTTTTCTTTAACGCCTTTCAGCTAGGCGCAGAAAGATTTTAATGATGCTCTCATAAAAATAAGAGTTGAAAACCAAATAGAGCATCAAGAGACAAATATAAAACACATTTAAGTCTAACCCACTTCCTATGAAAAGAATCTTGTAAGAAAACAAATCATTGAAGCATAAAGCAACAAGTATAGGAAGATGAAACAAATGCAACTTCAAAACTTCCATCATAAAGAGAGGAGACTTGATATTATTATGACATATGAACTCATGTCTCCCTCTCTCAAAATAATTTTCAGTAGCATCATGAACAAACTCAATAATATAACTATCACATAAAGCATGCTTTTCATGATCTACAAGCACACAATTTTTAGTAAGCTCAAAAACAGTGGTGTCATTAAACCCACTTTTGACAACAGTAGTATAATTAATATCATAAAGAAATATAGGACCATCATCAAGAGCTTTATCATAAACATTTTCTAAGAAAAACTCTTTAGTCATGCATTTCGAAATTAGGCACAAATAAAGTATTATCATAAGATTTATCAAAATAGCATGGATTATCATAGATAACAGGAGCATAATAACTCTCACAAGTTTTACTCATAGGGAATATTTCAAAAGAATCCACAGGAACATAACATTCATCCTCCTTTGATAAGCATGGAGGGCAATCAAAAAGTGTAAGAGTTAAAGAGTTACTATCATTAGAAGGTAGATCCTCCTTTTGTTCTTCACTCTCCTCCTCTTTTTCATCCAATGAGATCACAGTTTCAGCAATTTCCTCTTCCTCAGGTTCCTGCAAGGCACAAGTTTCATCCTTTTGAGGAAACATCCTCTCAACATGTTCAGTAATGTAAGAATTATTATCCTTGTAGGTATCACAACAATATTTAAGTATGGCAATACATTCAGATTTATAAGGGGCATCAGTTTTATGCTCAAGATAAGAACTAATTTCAAGGGCACCCTTAAAAACAATAAACTCTTCAATTTGTTCAAGATTTCCAAAGTCATAGTTTCCTTTAGCATAAGCAGCCAAGGTTTCATTATCAGTATACTCACATTGGAAAGGGAGATGTTTGTGCCTTCTATAGCAAAGAGATTTATTAAAGCAGTAGGATTCATCATAAGTAGAACACAAGTTCTTAGCAAAACCATTCAATCTTCTTATTTGTTCCCATAGATGTTTCCTTTTTGAGACAAGCGGTAATTCTTATAACGAGATCCAGTTTCATAGAGATAATACATTGAAAACAACTAGTCATAATAGTAATTCGAAATAAAAGAAACTATTTTTTTTTGTGTTTTTGATAAAGAGAGCAAACAAGACTAAACAAAAATAAACTAAGCAAGACAAATAACAAAGTAAAATGATTGGGTGTGAGAGACTCCCTTGCAGAAGCAATTCGGTTTTCCCCGGCAACGGCGCCAGAAAACGTGTTGCTAGCGCTAAGTTGACGAGGGAATATCTCCCGGCAACAGCACCAGAAACAATGCTTGTACGTCACACGTCAGTTGGGAACCCCAAGAGGAAGGTATGATGAGTGCAGCAGCAAGTTTTCCCTCAGTATGAAACCAAGGTTTATCGAACCAGTAGGAAAACGAGGTTGCTTCGAAGGTGTTGGTGAAGGAGTGTAGTGCGGCGCAACACCAGGGATTCCGGTGCCAACGTGGAACCTGCACAACACAATCAAATTACTTTGCCCCAACTTAACAGTGAGGTTGTCAATCTCACCGGCTTGCTGAAAACAAAGGGTTAAACGTATCGTATGGAAGATGATGTTTGTTTGCATAAAACAGTAGAGAACAATGATTGCAGTAGATTGTATTTCAGATGTAAAAGAATGGACCGGGTCCACAGTTCACTAGTGGTGTCTCTCCAATAAGATAACTAACATGCTGGGTAAACAAATTACAGCTGGGCAATTGACAATTGATAAGTGCATATAACATGCATGTGTGAGTTGTGGTGTCTACTATGAGATTCATTTGGGCATTACGACAAAGTACATAACCGCTATCCAGCATGCATCTATGCCTAAATAGTCCACTTTCCGGTTAACATCCGTACCCCTTCCAGTATTAAGTTGCAAGCAACAGACAATTGCATTAAGTAATGTGCGTAATGTAAACAATACATTCATCCTTGAATAAAGCATTGCTGTTTTACCCCTAGTGGCAACAACACATCTACAACCTTAGAACTTGCTGTCACTATCCCAGGTTAAATAGAGGTTGAACCCAACTATCATGCATAAATACCCCCTCTTGGAGTCACAAGTATTCACTTGGCCAAGGCTTCAACAAGTAACGGAGAGCATGCAAGATCACAAATGACATAGACATGATAATATAATATTCAGCTCCACATAGGTATCAATATAAGTCAGATCCCAGCAAACACAACATGTAGCATTACAATAAGATGATCTTGATCATGATAGGCAGCTCACAAGATCTAAACATGATGGCACAAGTGGAGAAGACAACCATCTAGCTACTGCTATGGACCCATAGTCCAAGGATGAACTACTCACGCATCACTCCGGAGGCAGGCATGGCGATGTAGAGCCCTCCGGTGATGATTCCCCTCTCCGGCAGGGTGCCGGGAAGAGCTTCAGAACCCCCGAGTTAGGGTTGACGACGGCGGCGGCAGCGAATATGTTCTGGATGAAAGGCTCGGTGTTTTAGGGTTTTCACGTCTCGGGGAATAAATAGGCGAAGGGGCGATGTCGGCGGACCCCCGAGGGGCCCAACCACAGGCTGGCGCGGCAGAAGGTGGGGCCGCGCCGCCAGGTGGTTTGGCCACCTCGTGGCGAGTCTTCGTCTCTCCTTCGGACTCCGTGTACGTATTGGAAAAATAGGGACTTGGCCTTTTGTTTCGTGCAATTCCGAGAATATTTCCAGAAGTAACTTTCTGAAACCAAAAACAGCAGAAAACAGGGAATTTGCACTGTGGCATCTTGTTAATAGGTTAGTCCCAGAAAATGCATAAAAGTGATATGAAGTGTATATAAAACATGTAGCAAATGGTATAATATAAGCATGGAACAGCAGAAATTATGGATACGTTGGAGACGTATCAGTCACCTAATTTTAATCATCGGCATAACAGAAACAAAGCTAAAATCTATGTGTAAACAATGCCTACTAAAAACAGAGCAAATCTATGGATAAACAATTAGCTACTTACAACTAGAAAACAGCTAAAATCTATGTGTAAACAATGTCTACTAAAAACAGAGCAAATCTATGGATAAACAATTAGCTACTTACAAATAGAAAACAGCTAAAATCTATGTGTAAACAATGCCTACTATAATTAGAGCAAATCTATGGATAAACAATTAGTTACTTACAACTAGAAAACAGCTAAAATCTATGTGTAAACAATGCCTACTATAAACAGAGCAAATCTATGGATAAACAATTAGCTACTTACAACTATAAAATAGCTAAAAATCTATGTGTAAACAATGGCTACTAAAAACAGAGCAAATCTATGGCTAAACAATTAGCTACTTACCACAATGCCTAATAAGAACAGAGCTTATCATCTGAAACGAGCAAAAAGAAGTGCAAAAAAAATTCCTACTGGGGTCTTACATTAGGCGAGGCGGGATCGCTTAGCGTCGCCGCCGGCGACGGAGCTAGCGCCGGCCTCCCCTGGCAGCGCCTTGCCCTCGCCGTGGACCAAAGAGAGGGCTATGGCGGCCCGGAGGTCAGACTGGTAGACCGCCTCCTCGGCGCATTCGACCTGGGTCGAGGCCTCGGAGAGGAGGACCGCCGCCTCTAGATCGGCCTCGCCCTGACGACGCTTGGCGTCATCGCGCTCGAAATCGGCGCGGGAGAGTTGGCAAGCGATCTCCATATCACGATCCTCCTCCTCTTCCTCTTCCTCTTCCTCTTCCTCTTCCTTGTCGTCGGAGGACGGGGACGAGGAGGAGGAGGAACACGGATGGTTCAGAAAGCGAGGACGGCGGCCGGGGTACATCGCCTGGCGGATCTCGCGGTAGCTGCAATGGCGGCCAAATGAGCGGGTGTGGCCGGAAGGGTGCGGGTCACTGGAGCCTTCGCCGTGCTCTTCCTGCGGACGAGCGCCAAGGGGGCGGGACCGGCCCGCGGGGGCCGGAGCGGCGGCAGCCTGTTCTGCAAGCTCGTCCCGCAACACCAGCTGACGCTGCTGCTGCCTGAAGGCCCGGAGGGTGGGGCGGCCATGGCCGCGGCCACGATGGCTAGATCTACCAGCGCGGACGGTGGAAGCCATGCGAGAGAGTGGAGAGAGAGGAGACTGTGCGGCGGCTAGGGTTGGAAGTGAGACAGTGAGAGTGAGAGTGAAGGGCATAGTAGGTTCTTATAGGCCGCGGGCTGTCGGGCTGCTTCTAATGGCAACGAAGATTACGAAATTGTCCGTGTGCGATGAGCACACATCGGTAACGGGGTAAACTAACCACCGTTGCCAAAATATATTCCACTATTCACCCGTTGCCTTTGTTGTGGGCCTGCTTTACGGCCCAGTGCGGGCACGTGGGGGATGTCGCGATTCTCCGTCGCCTAACTCCTGCCGTTGCCATAGAGGGGTATCGGATGTGTCGTTTTGTACTAGTGAACCCACAAAAGGATTGGGAGCTCCCAAGTGGCCACAAAAGGCCTTAACCGCCACAAAAGGCGTCTAGGGTCCAAAGACCCAAGAGTAACAAGCTCACGAACTTTTACTTCCACGAATTCTCGTGGAGAGCACAAACCGATGCACAAAAGCAATGGCAAGAGCACAAGTGCTCAAATCCTTCACTCTCAAATCCCACCAAAAGCAACTAATGCTTGTGGGGGGGGGGGAGAAGAGAGGAAGAACAAAGAAGAACTCAATAAGTGGAACTCCAAGATCAAGATCTACTAGGTTCCCCTCACTTAGAGGAGGAATGGATTGGTGGAATTGTAGATCTAGATCTCCTCTCTCAAATCCCTCAAAGATATGCAAGAATCATGGGAGGAATTGGGAGAGGGGCAAGCTTTCCAAGTTCAACAATGGAGGTGAGAGAAGAGGAAAACATGTGCTTGGAAGAGCTAGTGACTTTGGGGAAGAAGGGGGCCTTTTATAGGTCCCACAAAAAAAGAGCCGTTGCAGGAAAATTAACCCGGAGACTCCGGTCTAGGGAGGCCGGAGTCTCCGGCCGGAGCAGAGTGTCCGACCCCTGAGGGCGGAGACTTCGGCCAGACCAGAGACAGCGAAGTCTCCGGGGCACTTCCGGCCCACTTCTGGCCTCTCAACAGAGAGCGCCGTCGTTGGGGCACAAGTGCCAAAATCGGCAGGCCGGAGACTCCGGTCTCCCTGAGGCCGGAGACTCCGGTGTGGGCACACCGGAGACTCCGGTCTAGGGGCACCGGACACTTCGTCCTGGATTTCCTGCAGCCACTCAGAAAACCTGAAATGCAATAACTTTCTCGTTCAAACTCCAAATCAGGTGAAAACAATTTTGTTGGAAAGGTAACGACAAGAGCTTTCCTCACGGATAAACCATAAATAGAGTTAAGTTGACACACATGGGAAGGTGTGGAACTTTCCTCACGGATAAACCGATAATATTTCCAACATGAAAACGCAACAAGTTTTCAACTCAAAATCCGTTTTCAAAGAACTTGGGCTTGTCATGAAGATCACGACAAGCACCAAAACTCAACTAGGAGAAAAACCAAATAAGAACCAAGAAAGATGATGATGCCAAGTATGCAAAGGTTTGAGCTCTCGACAAAGATGCGATCAAGTTACTCACTTAAGAGCCCCTCTTGATAGTACGTCGTCTATCCTATAACCCGGTCTCCCACTAACAACATGAGACCGGTAAAATAGAAACCCTATCAAGATCATACCTTTGCCTTGCGCATTCCAGTTAAGCTAGATGATGACGATCTTGATCTCTTCAAGTGGACCACCTTTCTTGATTGCGCTTTGCTTGGTGAAGACTCACACATCGCTCCCCATACACCACCATGGGAGAGCCTCTCTTAGACACATCTTCACTTGGCCATTATCTCCAAATGGGTGACAAGCTTCAAGCATAGGATTTCTTCGAGATGCTTCTCTTGAACTTGCACTTCATCTTTTTTTTTAAATATATATGGTGACCTGGAGATAAACATGAATGTCACTCAATCTTTTTTTCCAAATCATGCTTGCAATAAGCTCAACTCTATGTGACCATTCTTCATATAAATCCTTAGATAGAAACTTGGTCATCATATAATCTTCTAGAGTCCAACACATGAACTCCAATATTTTCCCATGGATAAGATCTATAAAGATATCGCAATGCAACCATTAGTCCATAGAGATTGTCATTAATTACCAAAACCACACGTGAGGGCACATGCACTTTCACTAACACCTGTCCATCCAGTCAAACTGAGATTAACAAAATACCATGAACACCATGTGCTAATTGTCTGAGCGCTACACTGGGTAGTGTGTCGACGAAAAGTTGTGTGAGGAAAAGTTGTCCCCCACCCCGACCCACCTCCTCGCCTCCACATCCACTCCTTACCAGTGGCAGCAAAAAGATCGGTTGCCGCTGATCTCCAACGAGCTCGCCCCCGCCGATCTACGAATCCCTTCCCGTAGCACATGAGCGAAGAGATCGGACGACAACTCTGCATGCGGCGCATCCGCTGCCCGCGGCCGGAGACCGGCGTCAGCGATGCGTGGTTACAGAGGGTCGCGCTTCTTGAGGCTCTCTTGAAGGATGTGGCTGCGGAAGCGAGGCAGCAGCTGCCGGATATTTCATATCAAGGACATGCATCTTTAGACACTCTCTATGACTATTCCATATATATATATATATCTATCTGGGTACTATAAAAATAATTTTGGCAATTTTTACGATCAAACTCTCACGCACTTGTTCAATTTTAACTAATTTCGGGAAAGCTGTCAAAATTAATTTAAATGTGTAAAAGTAGATAGAAAGTTAGAAAATTCCAACTACATGGGAATTCGCCATTCAATATGGTCTAGTTTGTGTGAAATTTTGAATGGTGCAATTATAAACCTTGTTCGTTGCACTTTATTAACAAAAAGTAATAATTTTGGCATTTAAAATAATAGCAAATTATGCAAAAAATATGGAAATCCTTTTGGCAATGTTGTGTGGCATGGCAAGATGCACCTCTGTGCCAAAAATGGTCACATCATCATATACTATGGCATGTAAACAATGACTTAGGTCATCTGAATTGGAAGTCATAAATGTTTATACATGATGGAATATTTTGTGAAGTTTATTTTAAACAAATGTCATAATTTATCATTTCTTATGGCAAATAAATCCATCTCGAAGGACTTTAATTTCTATATTTTCTTTGTTTCATAGAACGCGGTCAAAATAAGCAACAAATCTATTCATAGCAAAGAATCTTTCACACACTGTGTGGCTATTTCATAGATTTCTATTTGAGTACATTAAAGTGTTTTCCTTAATTTTAGAACTAAAGCTTAACACACTTATCGTTTAAATTTGAATTACTTTCGAAATTTCAACCGAAAATTCACTTAAATGAGTGAAAATAATTAGAAAGTTAGAAAATTCAAACTATTTGGTCATTGGTCCTGCAATATGGTCTAATTAGAGGTAAATTGTAGATGTTCCATTTTACACAATATTATTTGCACTTACTTCATAAAAATACGATTTCGGCATTCAAATTATTGAAAAGAATTTTCTAAAAGACAATTTTTGAAAATTCGTTTGATAACATTGTGTGGCATGGAAAGATGCACATATGTGAAAAAATGGGCACATTATCAAAAACCATGCCATAAAATTTTCATTGGCGGAATAAATGATGGTGGTTTTTTTCTAATAAATCTTCTTCCCATTAATGAGTAAAGTGTGCAATACTCCTTTATTTAATCTGAATGTTCACAATTATTCCAATTCCAGTTATTTAATCTAGTTGTTCTCAAGTAGCCTTTTGATATACACAGATTGCTCATATTTATTTATTTACCCCATTGAATAGTTTTTGCCTTGTTTCAGCCCTTCCTTCATCTGAACCTTCCAGTAGTATCAAGTAGCCCATGTGAAAGTTTCTTAGGAAAAGCTATCTTATGCAATATTGTGTAATCTGGTTGTACATCCAAAATTGAGCTTCCTCTGCCTAGAGCAAGGTCGTCGGCGAGGAGCTGGAGGTGGTGGGGAGGAAGGTGCTTCGGCATCCGGGGGAGTGCCTCAGCCTGAAGCTGGAACAGTGAGGCGGGAGGAGTGGCTCGGCCTGGAGCAGGGCGGTGGGAGGGGTGCCCTGACCTGTTGTTGTATCAGCGCCGGCGGTGGGGAGCCTACTCTCATTTTCTCTAAAAAAATTTGCCCTGTTAATCAAATAAGCCGAGGGCATTGCCTCACGGCAGACATCTCCAGGTCTCATTTTCCGTATTTTTATGGTCCTATTAACCAAGTATGCCGACGGCAAAGCCCTCGGCATACACATGGACGGAAGTAAACCAGGAGGCGCCACGTGGAGGTTATATGCCGAGCCGTCGGCAAACTTCTCGACGCTATCAAACAGTCGTGTCCGTAACTTTGTTTGCCTACGGTTTGTTTGCCGACAGTCAAAGAAAACCGTCGGCATTGGGGTATATGCCGACGGCATTTTGTTTAGCTGCTTGTTTAGCTACCGAGGAAGAATAAGCTGACAACCAAAAACCGTCGGTATATTTAGTCGAAATACGTGTATGCTGACGAGATTCATGTGTTTGCCGACAGTTTTTGGCCGTCGGCAATTGTCTGTTTTGCTGTAATGATTTGTTGCGGACACTATCCTAGACATCCATGGTTAGCGGAAGGGCGACGACGCTACTTCCTTTGCTGAGACTTGCTCACCATCCACAGATGTACTAGTGTGCATGCTTTACCACGAATTCAATTTTGGTAACCTCATAACACAGCCGCATTCGGGCCCGAAAGTTTCACTGAAGCCGAGACAAGACGTCATATGGACAAGACCAGCTAGGAGTTTTCAGAAATTCTGAACGTTGCCATTGATGTGCAGCAGACACAGTTCCGGGTAAAGATGACATAGTTTCTACATCGCAAATAATGTTTCAGGGAAAACAGGCGAGGACGGCCACATCCAGCTTATAGACTGTGAAACAGTGTCTTGTTCGGCTACATGTACAATGTAAATATGAACAATTTCTGAACAACATGAAAACTTGATCAACATCGTGAAGTCAGTTTCATCTCCTCTCCCCCTTCCTCCCGGTGAACAGTTTCAGAACATTTCCGGGGCGTAAATTCAGTCATCGCCCACAGCAACTTAGCAAGCAGAGACAGAAGGAAAAAAGAGAAGGCAAGATCCCTGTGTTGGCGATGCTACCTGCTGCCGGGCTGCATGGAAGGCAGTGTCGCAATGAGGCAATGATGTACACTCGTTTTTCTGTATCGTACACTTCGAAAGTGCCTGATATCCACTGATAGGATCAGCAGTTGCATGCGTCATGCTTCTTCCCGGTCGAAAGCGACGGGTTTCAGCGGAGCACCGGAGCGGGGAAACTGGTAAGTGGTAACGACTCATGGTTTCAAGGGGAAAGGGTGAGAAGTAACAAAGGACGACCGCGGCTGGACGGTGGCAGTTTCCGGCTAACCGGCCGGCCGTGAAAATTATGTATGAAACGGCATTCTGACGGGTGCCGGCGTACGTTGCCCCGGGTTACCGGCGGACAGTGAACTCTGAAAAGCCGGAACAGTTGGCCAAAGACTCGTTACTGAACCAAGCATTGACAAGATATGAATGATGGCGCGAACTAGCCAATGGCAAAAATATGATGTCACTCGAGCTATAGTGTCCGTTTGTGGTTTAAGCGCTCCGTTCGTTTTTCTTATTTCGAGGATATATGAGTGCTTGACAGCGCGGTTCAGTGTGATGCATATCCTGTACACAGTCCACAATATAGCTGATGTTGGCATGCATGATGGGACTGTAGTATTACCTGAGTACTGTTTATGGATACACATATGCAAAGCAAGCATTTTTTTTCTCTCCCTGATAAAAATTTCCATTTTACATTAAGTTGAACTGATCCCTATAAAACTCGCACAATAATAACTCACCAATCTGAAAAGACCGAGTGCGATGCTTCTCTAAGACAGTCACTGTCACCACGAGGACGAACTTGAGTATTCTTGTACTCTAAAACTTCAGTTAAGTTGTGCTGCCTCTTTCTGACTTTTTGGTCATGAACCTGACCCCGAGAATAGGACAGAGAACATCAGAAATACTCATCCTCGCTATCCTGTAGCCGCTACATGCAGACATCTCCAAAAAAAATCGTACGTAGCATGGACCATGGAGGCAGATCCAAAGTATCTATGAGGCAGATCCAAAAGTATCTATCTTCTGTTTGTTGTTGTGTTGCATACTATATATATATAGTTTTGTCTGGCGTGCATATTTTGTTGTACATGATATTTTTATTAGTGAATTTCAATGTGTATTATACAATATTTATTTAGGCAGCGGCAAAACCGGACTGCACCGACTTTTGGTTCTACATGCATATTGTTTCTCGTGAAACAACAAAACTGCTGCGTCGACTTTTGGTTTTACATGCATTTTTATTATTTTTATTTTTTTTGCAGACCTCCTTTGTTTCAAAAAGATCGAGCAGGCTCTCTGAGTCTTTTAGTGTGGTTGTAAGGGCCTCTAGTCCCGGTTACCCAACCGGGACAACGAAATCGGGACTAAATGCCCCGTCCTTTAGTCCCGGTTCTGCACAAATGCTCACATTAGTCCCGGTTCCAAATATGGCCGGGACTAAAGCTCCGAACGGAAGGCCTATTTTCTACTAGTGAGATCACCTTCAAATGTTCCTTTCAGATGCAATCTAAACAAAAGTTTGCAATTATGTGGGACATATGAAAGACAAAATATTATCACTCTGCAATATATATATCAGTGCTTCGATCTTAGGAAATGATGCAAATGATCATGAAAGAAAGTGGAGAAAACATGCCCGTGGGCACATAGTAAACAAAACAACGCAGAAAAAACAACTGATTAAACCGTTAACCTACACTAGCACAAAACCAACTATTAACGTCGGTGTTTTGGATCATAGGCCGAAGTCCGTTTTCCCATCTCAAAGTCATTGTTGCTAATAATCTGAAATTTTCGAGTTGTTTCTAAAAATGTACTTGGGAAAAAGGGTCTTGTTCGGGTTTTTTAAAACTTGCTCCAATAGTATCGATTTTGGACCTTTTTGTAATATTTAACCCACTTGAAAACGGTTTTATCTTGGACAAAATCAACTCCGATAAAACAAAATCGTCCGTATTTATCCAAAGGGCCCGGAAAATATCGAAGTTTGTTTTTAAAATGACTGTGGTAGCAGAGTTAGATAATTAAAACCGTACTCCACAAAACCGGTCCATCAGAATTTTGCCGAGTTCTCTGGATTTCGTGGTGCTCACTGTAATTACATTGAAGTCGGTTTCGAAAACCAACAAAGACATTGCCGGTCCATAAAATCCCGACAATCCTTAACACTAAGCCTTGACTTCATCACAAAATCCTAGTTAGCCATCTCAAGAAACTAATTATGAGAATTATCTATATGGCTTCACCAAGGGTAGGGCCATTTTCTTACTTGGACCTTTGAATGTATTCTAACAGTGCAAGCAATAGAAAATAGATGTTATCATCCTAAAAATTGACATAAAAATTGTTTGGTGTGATTGAATACGCTACCATAAAAATCATATGTCACCTTGTCTTTGATAGCACTTGGTGGGCTAGATCAAATTTATTTTCAACCCAGACATTCTTTGTTGCTCTTTTCAAGAGCTTACATAAAAATAAACTTTATTGTGAAAAAGTAGTGCATTAAGATGATCCCCTCTCCTCCATTATCTTTGTCGTTGCATCTCACCTCCTCCAATACATTATTAGCAATGTATGCACATGAGGGCTTCTCCTTTTTTTCATCAAGATAAGGGCTTCTCCTTTACCCCCATTCAGGATCCAAACGGTGATTTCCCTTTTTTTACCAATATGCTACCCTCCTCATCACATGCACATGTCATGACAAATAGTTCCTCTACCTTAAGCCACCACCTTGTCAATCCAGTTAACTTGTAAACTCTCTATATAAGAAATCTTGCATGCTTCCTATTAATGTCAAAAGTAGACGAATGGAGCTCCCCATCGAGCTTTATAGAAAAAATGTGGCATGTACCACGTCACCAATATTGGTCTCCCATTTGTTCTTTCCATCCTCGCATCAAGAAATTTACTCATATGATGGAAAAAATGAACGCCTTGTTGCTTCTTTTGCCGCTTTCTCCTTGAGGGAAAATTTAGAAGTGCTCTAATCCATTCTTAATGCCTCCACCTAGCATACCTATTAGGTGTTATAAAACTCCCATAAGTGACCAAAGGAAAGTATTGGTCGTGTTGTTCCTCAGAAAATATGAATTGCTCTTGTTCAAAACAAGTTCCTTGTCATATAAAGCATGATATAAAATCAAAATATATAAAGGGTTTGGTCATTTGTGACCTCATCATTCAAAATGATGCGCTTATCCTAAAATTATTTCTATATATAAGAAACTTAAACTTGCATAGGTTATTATTTTGGTAATTTAACCAGTGTTGAGTCAATTTTTTCCAAAAAAAGTGGGCTCGTTCTGGTTAAGGCATGTCAATGGCGTCAATTTAAGTTCAAACAAAACTCTTCTTGTTAGGTTTCCTGTGGTGATTTTGAATTGTGCAGTGACCACTAGTCTGGCTAAGCCATTCATCTGTATTTTCCAAATTGCATATAGTGGTACAATTATGGAAATTCATCAAAATAGTTGGGTTTAATTAAGGATCTTTTTCAATCTTCCATGTTCACGTTAGAGCTTGATGAGCGATGAGCTATATATTTTATTCATATCCTACTCCTATTTCACACTGACTGAAGCTCCAATTATTCATGGACCTACATTTGGGGTTACAATTGCTTTGATGAATAATTTACTACACATGGGTTTTAGAGATACACCTATGCCTAACAGTATCAAAATGCCCCCCCCCCCCCCCCCCCCTTATTATTGTTTCAAGATCGCCTAACACCAAGTCATGATCATAAGCACCAACTTCATTTGACATCAATAGTTTGAATGATGTTATTTGTAGTGACTATCCTTTAGATACCCATATTTGTATATATTAGTAGCCTTCTAGCAACCTCCATAAGTCCTTCGGCAGGGCCCAAATTATCTTTGTGATCCCTTCTTCTTGAATTAATCTTGACAATCATAGAAGGTTTCATTTGGAAGAAAACAAATGGAAACATGTTTGTAAGAAATTACCTAGATTTGCGTCCTTAAAATGTTACTTCAAAATCGGGCTTAATTGTACTGCACTCACATTGACTGAGACATGAGTGCCAGTCTCGTCTCTTTTTGGCTTGGAATAATTTTTATTGGAAAATTGTATATCTAATGTTGTGTTAAAGTCCCTTCTTTCATATTGAATTGACTACAATTTTTATTGTTGGAAATAGGCTTGATCAAATTCTCATATATTCATGTCCGTATATTAATAGTTGACTATTACATAAGATTCATTGCCCCCTATCTTCCAATAAAAAAGGAAATACGACCACATTCAAATGGTCTAATAGTTTATATAAATGCATACAAATAGAAAAATAACTAACATAGTATCCAACAACTTCACATATGCAAATTGGTTTATCATCTCTGAAAACAAGAGTTTTGATATTTCTATTTTATTCATTCTTATCCACGGTATCCATATATGAATAAATAATATCTCATTCAACACGTTTTATGCCCTTCTAGGAGAAACACACCAGATCTCAAACCTGCTTATAACAGTTTCAAAATGCCAAGACTACCCCCGACTCAAAGTGACACTGACCTGGGCCGACCCTTGGGTACCCCACCGTGGGAATACCATGTGCAATCCAGCCTGCAGCGCACCGGGTGACCCGTATAAAGCCCACAAGAATAGCCCAACATGGAGGCCCATCGCAAGGAGTATGTCCCAAGGAAGCGTAGTCCATGGTGGCGTTTAGGTTTCTTTCTTTGTAAACCTAGTCAGTTGCGAACTTCCAAGACCCAGCCTCCTATATAAAGGCTGGGAGGGCCGTCGATCTAGGTTACGCTTTACCCCATACACCAAAACCCTAGCGAGATCGCATCTCGTCGGGATCACCATTGTAACACCTCGTGACTTCACCATCAATAAAAACAAGGAGGAATAGGGTATTACCATCCAGGGGCCTGAACCTGGGTAAACTCTCCTCTTGTCAGCCGATGGAATCACCAGCGCCATACTTCTCCCCCTCATACGAAACCCCAGGTACCATGACCATGTGATTTGCCGTGGTAACCCACATCAATTGCACAATATATATAACCAGACAAACTAGTTTGTAATGCCAAACTTAATAACTATTATTTTTACTCCACCTTTTGTCACTCGGTCTAGTTGTGCAACCCTTGTAGTGACGATATGACTATTGGCTTGCTCCATTCCATCACGCTTTTTTATTATACATTTTGCCACCTTTTTGTTATATCATTATTTTCTTACGATCAAAATTCTCTAAACGTGCTTGTAGGAAAAAATAACTACTCCCTTCGATGTAAAATATGTGTCGTGGTCTGAACTAGGGTAATTTCTAATCTCCGACACTTATTATGGATCAGAAGTAGTAGACTTTAGGTGATCCCATGTCCCCAAAGAAACAAATGGTTATGAATCACCACCAATCCTAGGGCCTTCTACAATTTTTTGTCAACTATTTCATCGCTGAAAACTATGCCCTAAACTTTGGTAGATTTCATCTTATATAATTCCAGCTCATACCATCCTTGGAGAACTGATGCCATAATTTCCATGAGTATTAGATTCGTGTCATCATTCTACTATGTTACCTATACTATGTAGTAATGAGAAATCATGTGGAGGACGTGTCGGTGCTCATCATCTTTGCAACATGCTTCTCTAGGAGTGATTTATTTTGGATTTATTTCATGCAGTAGTACAATTTTCTAACCCCAATATTCCAATAAAAAAGGAAATGTGCCACATTTAACCGATATGGTAGTTTATATAAAAGCATACCAACCGAAACATAACTACCATTACTATGCGACAACTTCACATATACAAAATGGATTATCTTCCTCATGAAACAAGACTTTGGATATTCATAAATTATTCATTTGTATCCAAAATATATATATACATACATGAATAACCGTATCTCACTCAACACCTTTTATCCCCTTCTGGAGAGGCACATCAGATCTCGAACCTGCCAGCTTTCAACACTTGTTCGGAGTGTGAGAACGTTTCCTTAACTTAAATTGACACCGTACAATCCAACAAACTAGTTTGTAACGCGAAAGCTTGAAAATTATATATTTTCTTGTACCACTCAATTCGCTCGTACAACCCTATTAGATACAATAAGACTATTGGATTGCCCTGTAGTGCTTGGATTTACTACTATACATGTCTGCCACCTTTTTTTAGCATTATTAGTTTTTACCATAAAGTTGTCAAAACATGTTTGTAGAACAAAAATAGAAGTGGACCTCTACCCACCAATAAATCAATGTTTTCCGGTTTACCAAAGCAACAAATGATTGTGGATCATCGCATATATGAGGGCCTTCTCTAAAAAATTTCATGTCAACTACTTCATCGGTTAAAAGTACGTCCATTGACGGTAATGAACTTTGGTAGAGCTCATCTTTACTATTAAATGGGAGTTGGTCGTTCGTACGTCGCCGAGCGAACCATCTCTCCCTTTCTTCGATATGTCTGTCTCCCGCGAGCGCCGACAGGTGGACCCTCTTCAGCATACCCCTGTCGCGGCACCGCACGCGGTCCCTCCCGAGATATGACCTCTCGCACATTCTCGCACAAGCACCTTATCAGGCGCCGCTGCTGCGCCATATGCCTCCGATCCATAGTCGCCGCCGCCATTCGAGAAGTTGGCGCTGATGAAGGAGGAGACGGTCGTCCGTAGTTTCGCACCCTCCCATGGCTAACCTAGGTTCGTCGACATCGCGACACATGCCTACTCTGATCTGTCCTCGCGCCGTGGCTCCGTGCCGCGCAGATCCCTCTCAGGGGCCGTCACGTCGTCATCACCGGCTGGTCCAGCAGCATCGGGCTTGCCCTAGCCACGGCCGCCGCGAGGGAGGGCGCAAGGGTCTCCATCCTTGCCCGCACCGCCATCAGGGCCACCGCGGAGCACGATGTCGAGGTCAACCAGGCCGACATGCGGGACGCCACCGCCGTGACGCGCGCGCTCGAGGAGGCAGAGAGCAGGACGTGGAGGAGGTGAAGTGGATGGTGGACATCAACCTCAAGGATATCGCTGACTCCGGCCAGGAAACCATGATCCAGGTCGGTTGTCCCCTTTCTCTTATTTCCCGATTTTACACTACTTTCAGGAAATCATGAGCTAGGCCACCAAGTTTCTCATGCCATCGACACTTGGGTTAAAAGTGTCAGCGAAAAATTATATCATCATTCATCTCAGATTTTACAAGGCTGCGCGCTTTTCACTTATTATTTAGGCTGAGCTTGATTGCTCACAGGTCACAGCAAGGGATGTTTTTGTGTGTACACTGTCATCTTTGTAGTAGCAAATTGACCTCTTTATAGTGTTTGATGTTATGATGTATCGTTCACCATTTTTGTGAATGCTTATAGACTAAATGGCATTTGGTTTATCGTACTTATTTTCTAAGTATGAATGTACTTGTTTTCTAAGTATGAATGCTGACGACCGCAGGCCATTGGAGGGTTTGCTGCTTCTCGTATTCATGTTCTAACAAAGTTCTGCATTAGTCTCACAGAAAATAAATCTAAGGCTGCGGGTGATATTGATTCCACTACTTGATTCAGGGGCTGCAAGAGGTCTCCCAAGGCTGCAGTGACGTCGATTCCAGAGATTTGCTCATTTTCAGAATAATTCATGGAGCCTGAGTAGCGGATAAGCATACAATACAATGTGAATATAATTTTACCCCCTTGTGTATAAGTACCTCTGCATATTAACTAAATTAGGACATGCGTTAAGACACCAGACTGTATTTTCCTTCTTACACTGTTATACATGTCAAATTTGTTTGAGAATATATCATTTCCATGTTAAATCCCATAATGTGTGCAAATAAGTACCTCTGCATTTTGTAACTTATCAGATGTGAACTATTGAGTTGCTGATTCTGTCAGGCATTTAAGCAGCTGGTAAAGAAAGTAATGGGTTGGAAGAGACAAGGGAGGCGATGTGGGTTTGTGCCGCCACCTCCCTCCCTTTGCAGAGCACTCCGGCCGGAAATGCCTCCCCTCTCGCCGACTCACGACCAATCCCCTCCATCTCTGTGTTCATGGCCATGCAGGCCCTTGGAGGTATGCAGCCATGAATTTTGGTTGTGGTATTGTGTTTTGTTACTTTTTATGTTATGCTACGGAATTTTCTTTCACTGAACCATATACTCCTTTGGTCTCAGTTCTCAATTGCAGATTGGTGTTTGCTCGATAGTTGGATTGCTCTTGCAGCAGTTCCATATTTTACTTACCTCCATCCCTACTAGCTAGCCATCAAGGTCAGATATACTTGCTAGAAAATCACTTTGTTGTCGCTTAAGAGTGCACATGTTATCCAGGTTCAATGTTATGTTAGTGACAATACAATTCAAAAACTGGATGTGCAGTTTGGCTACATTGGGTTAATACAAATAATAATAACAAATAGGAATACTTATATCAAGTTATATACCATGCAGTTTATGTAATGTTCATTGATTAAAATCGCACTTACAAGTCTTAGCTTTCCTAAGATCGCACTTACATAACCTTATAGGTGATGAGAAGTACATTCATGTCATTGATTAAAATAAATCTATAGCTGGCATTGGTTACTTTTGTTCATGTATTCTGGACTTCTGGTTTTACTGGGATTAGATCGAAAACACAACTAGCGATATGTAAGCATGTATATTAAGTGATCACTAGAGCATTGCCCACATCAGCTTTTCTTTCCTAAAGAGTTCTGATTTAGTAGCCCCTAATTTTTTTTGTTAGTCACCAACTGAAAATGCCAATTACACCCAACATTTTTCTTAAGCATTCTACGTTACTGCAATCTAAATTTTCCATGCACACACGTGTTGGTGTAGACACTCTTTTTTGATAAAAATGTAGAGCCGGATTTTTCTTGATGGAGATTTGTTGTGGCCAAAACAGAAAATGCTGCCTTGCCAATCCTGGACTAAACTTTTCGAAAAAAATCCCTACTAGCCCATTCAGAATTGTAAAGAAACACTAAAATAAGGAAAAAGATGTCAGGAGTATGGTTGTACCTCCTAAGCAATCAGTTTTTATACATAATAGCATTTATCTATTGAAACATTATTAGGTTGATCGCCGTAGGCTGAAGGGAACCTGGAGGTGAACGTGTTCATCGAGGCGGAGCAGAAACCGTTGCCATGTCAAACCTGAAGACTTGTGAAATGGAATGGTATTTTGACCGATAACAATGTACATTAGGGAGAGGAATTTTAGTGTCTTGGAATATGTATACACTCGATTTTTCAAGTGCATTGTTGATGCCATGAGGAAAGAAACTTGAGGAGGTATGTGTTGTTGCATGTACGAGAAGTCGTAGTTTTGTTTGTTTCAACGAAGTCCTAAGTTGCATGTCATTTTGTACACCGTGAAATTTATTTTTACGAGCACATTAGTGAATTACACATTTGATCAATGGATTTGGGTTTAATTTTTTTGTTCCGTAGCGCAGCACACACAATTGACCATCCTACATAAAATAAGTTATCCCACTAAAATAATTCTCTTAACATGAGCACAATGAGGGACTGCTGCAGTGAGGAGTTGTAATGTGTAGCAATTAGAATATTTTGGTATTCAAAACAAAGATGATTGTTTGATTTGGCTTGATATCCACATATATTTGTGTCTCAGGGCAACCAATGGAAAAACTACCTACGCGTTAGGTGAAAAAAGAGATTAGGAGTCTGGATGTTCTATTGACGGAGATGACAACCTTGTATTCTGGATGCTGACAAACTGGGGAGATAGTGGGTGTAACAATGCGACTGTTATGTACGAGGATTATGAAGATGTATGGGTGCAACAATGCCGACTGTTATGTACGAGGATTGTGAAGATGTATGTTTGTCGTAAACTATTACAATTATACTCTGTAGCAACGCACGGGCAATCAACTAGTCATATTCAATATCCAACTCATACCTTGCTTGAAGAAAGGATGCCATATTCGAGATAGCTCGTAGAAAGGTTGTCATCCTTCTACTCTAATGCATATATAAAGATTACATAGTAGTGAGAAATCATGTAGGTGACACATTACAAATTATCCATAATTTTCATATCCAAACCATCGATAGCCGACAAAAACAAAGTAATTCATCCGTTACGGGAAGAGCCACGACATCTCTTAAATTAATTAACCAGCTTCATGTACTTGTAGCGGTCGACAAATCTACTCCAGCGTCTCTGACGCCATCATATCTGAACGCCACCCCTAATTATTATTACCTTTTCGCCGCCTTTTGTCGCCCAATGTACTCGTGCAACCTAGTAACGACAATACGATCTGCTGGATTTTTCCGTAACGTCACGTAGGCGACGTGTCGGTGTTCATCATCATTAGCCATGTGCAACATATGCATTTAAAACTCTTTGAGGGGGCTATTATGTTATGTTCATGTGAAGTTCATTTTATCTAGCACCTTTTGGATGTTCTACCTTTATCTACTACCAAACATAATCTAAGAACTGCGCTAAAACACACGTCAGATATTAACAAAAACAAGTAGTTGGATTAGAACACAGCTTATGCCTACTATGAAATGGCATTTAGTCCTCATAAAACAAGTCTCCAGATATCTTTAGCGTATTACGACTTATCCATAATTTCCATATCCAAGCCACTGATATCCGACAAAACAACGTAATTCGTCCGTTACCGGAAGAGTCGCACCAGCACTTCAATTAACCAGCTTCCGGTAGTTGTAGCGGACGTCCAATCTACTTCCGCGCCACTGACGCCATCAAATCCGACAGACCTTTCTGTAACGCCACCCCTAATCAATATACCTTTTTCGTCGCCTTTTGTCGGCCAATGTACTCGTGCAACCCTAGTAACGACAATACGGTCTGCTGGACATTTCCGTAACGTCACACTTCGTAATTATACTTTCTAGATGCCTTTTGTCTCCCGATTTACTACCGCAAGCCTAGTAACGACAAACCCAATCTACTTGCTTTTTCGTAACGTCACGCTTAACGAATATCCGTTCCCGCCTCCTTTCGTTGCACGTACGGTTAGTCAATTAGCCCCAGGAAATTACCAATATCTAGTCTATTAGCCTAGAATGGAACAATTCCTTTTTCTTTTTTTAAGGCGAAAAACAGGGTAAAACGCTACTGAATGGAACAATTCCTCACCAACCATGTACACAATATTTACCCGTACTAGTTAGATTCAAAGAATATCATGTTCACAGTTTGATGACAAAATAGTGTTAGTGCCTAGGACTAACAATTATTAGCCACAATATATCGTGGATATCAATAATAAACTACTCCAATGACCGCAATGTACACCCCTGCATTAAATCCCCCCTCTCTCTCCATTTCAAAGATATGCTGCGCCAGCCCCCTTGTTTAGGCACTCCATATCTTTTGCAGCAATTAATGAGATATAAACCTCTGAAATAAATGGGAGTCAGGAGATAAGGGGCTGCACAGTGGGACACCTGCCCTATATAAAGGGGCCCAGGGGAGCGCATAGAGGACCCAAACCCAGAGCATCACTTCCAGTTCTCCTGCCATCCATCGTCAGTCAGTCAGTCCTAGCAGATTCCTAGGACACTCCCACAGCATCCATCTCCTCCTGTTCGATCTCCTGCAGATCCATTCGTCGTAGCAGATTCCTAGGACACTCCCACAGCATCCATTTCTCTTCCTGTTCGATCTCCTGCACCAGATCCATTCCGTCGTAGATTTCTAGGACGCACCAAACAGAGAGCATGGCACTGTAGAGACAAACCCCACCTGTAAGGGACAGAAGAAAGCCCCACATCTGAACCCCAGAAGTCAGAGTGTAAGTGCAACATCACCGAGAGGGAAAGGGAACTTTTTTTCCGAGGTAATTAAGATTGGAAACGAACTAAAAATCGAATTGGGTATAAAAAATTGCCATGCTCACCCCACCGATTCCGGGCGCTTTCTCTTCTTTCTTCGCAGCGGATTTCCCCGCCCGCTGCCCGCCGCGGCCACCGCCGCGGTAGCTCTCGCGCCCGGCCTCGCTCTGCCATGGACTAACGCCCGAGGTCCGGGCCGTACTACGGCCCGAACGGCTACGGAGGCGGCCGCGGCAATGGAGGGTACGGCGGCGGCGGGTATGGCAACGGCGCGTACACAGGAGGTGGATACAGGAACGGCGGCCGGTACACTGGCGGACGTCGTGGCAACGGGAGGTTCGGCGCGTACGGCCGGAGCTCTGTCCCTGGCTACGGCGTGGGAGACGGCATGGGCGGCGTGCGCCCGCCGCCGCTGGGGGCGGCGATGCCGTCGACGAGCCTCGGCCATGGCCAGGGCTGGGGCCGGCCGGGGAGGAGTTCCTTCCCGGATTGTGGGCGTGTAAGGCGTCGATCCTCCCGGAGGCGATGCGCGCCGCGGAGGCGGCCGCCGGCGAGGTGCTGCTGCGGCTGCATCCCACGGAGGCGGCGGAGCGGCGGCGGCACGAGGTGATCGGCTACGTCAAGCGCCTCATCGGCACCACCTTCGGCTGCGAGGTACCTCCCCCCACGCGAAACCCTCGCGCGTTTGTCCCGCTCTGTGTCTCTCTCACGTGCTTCTTCCTCGTCGTGGTCCTCGTAGCTGTAGCTTCCCCTCTTCTCTCTGAAATCAACAACAAAACAAAAAGCTCTTCTTTCCGTTTCTCCTCGTGCGCGCTGCCGCGTCTCGGGTTTCGTTTCTTCCTTTTCTCCGGTTAGCTTTCAGGATCTATCGCCATCTTCCACGGTGATCGATCGGGGAATTCTTTGATTAGACTAGTCGCGCGCCTTGTGTCGTCAGGGTTAGGATACAACTCTGTCGCTAATTAACTAAGGCTTATCCTGGTCTTTGTTTACTTCAATTCCCAGTGATTAGTCCTACTGTATGTACTTCCAATTGTTGGTTCAAGTCTTTTTCTAAGTCACTGCTCAATTGCTGTGCAAAGTCAAAGTCAAAGCTTAGTCAGTCAGATCTACCAGAGCCTCAGTTTTGACCCATTTTACCTGATTAAGTATAGGTTCCTTTTATCTCTTTTTTAAGCACTTTCATTAGGACGTTAATTAATCTTTAAGCTTGGTCTTTGTTTACTTCAATTCCCAGTGATTAGTCCTACTGTCCAATTATTGGTTCAACTTTTTTTCTAAGTCACTTCTCAATTGCTGTGCAAAGTGTCATCATGCTAGTAAAGTCAAAGCTTGGTCAGTCAGATCTACCAGAGCTTCAGTTTTTACCCATTTTACCTGATTAAGTCTAGGTTCCTTTTATCTCTTCTTTTAAGCACTGTCATCCTTAATTAATTTATAATAGTACTAGTACTTTAGCAACAATCAAACTTGTAGTACTTCAAAAGTGGGAAGTCTTTCTGCATTGCTGCTGTCGATGTCGCATGACCATATATATAGCTGCACGAGTCCTGTTTTAGTACTAGAAGACTATAGATCCTAGAGGCAAAGTGCATGATGCGGCTATGTTCAGGCAGTGGTCCATGTCTGGGTTGGCCATTGCATGCGTGTGCTTGTCTCAGAAATAACGTATAATTTCTCCGGTTATACCTTCCTCCGATCGATCTCAGGATCCATCTCCACCATCCACTTTGCTCTGGCAATTCTGTGATCAGACTAGTCGGCTTGTGTCGTCAGGGATAGGATACCACCCTGTCGATAATTAACTAAGCCTTTATCCTGATCTTTGTTTACTCTTCCTGCTATTTTTGAATTCCCAGTTCCAGTTAAGTCTTTTTCTAAGTCACTTCTGAAATCCTCTGCAAAGTGACATCCTGCTAGTTAAGTAAAAGGTCAGTCAGATCTGTCGGAGCTTCAGTTTTGACCCATTTTTAGCGGCGTAAGTACAGGTTATTTTTACCCCTTTTAAGCAGGGTGATTAGGACGTTGATTGACCAGTACTAGAAATTAGCTAGGACGTTGGTTGCTATTAGAAACACTTGAAAAGCTTTGCTGCTGTCGTGGTCGCCGTCGCGTGATCCATACGTACGTATAGCTGCACGAGTCCCGTTTTAGTACTAGGCTAGATCCTGGAGGCAAAGTGCATGATACGGCTATGTTGAGGGCAGTGGTGCATGTCTGGGTTGGCCTTTTATGCTTGTAAATAGGTCATGCACGCGTGGGGCTCACCATGAACTTCCCATGAACAAATTGCGTTCAACATGTGCTTCAGCCCGAGTGCACAATCATGGTGCGGCTACATAGCTATCCATGTTCCATGGACTCCCATATAAAGATCAAGATTCCAAATTCTTACATTCGAATGTGCTGCATTTAACTTCCGTCTGCTTATTTAGAACGAGTTGGGGAGTACCATTATTGGTGTCTGTGGAAGTTTCTTCCTCACACGACACCCACCAGCTATAAATCTGGAAATGTGGTCCTTCACTGTTGTTTTGTTTTGCTTGTCACTCTTTATTATTTGGAAGTAGAATTTTGTAGATTTTTTTTAGGCCTATGCTTGCAATGATACACTTTATAGGAGCGTACCCAAGTAATGATGTCTTACTTCTTTACACTTGTCAACAATTATTCGTGTTTTTTTATGTGGGTTGGAAAATAAGTAGCATATCTTTGAGTGTGTCATAAACCTTTGATTTGTTTTCCACTTTATTCTAATTATTTCGTTCCTGATTACAGTATTCGTATATGCTTCTTAAAAGTAAGAACGATGCTCATTGTTTTTATGTGTCATTTGGCTAAATATGCTATTAGTGTGCAACACATATTCTTATATGTATTTCTTTTTCTTTCTAATCATGCAGGTGTATGCATTTGGATCAGTTCCGCTAAAAACATATCTCCCCGATGGAGATGTGGATCTAACCATATTGACGAACACAGCCTTGGACACACCCGTGGAATGTACTGGTTTCATTGATGAAGTATACTGTTTACTTTCTTCCGAAGCGAAAAACGAGGATGCTCAGTTTACAATAAAGGAGATCAGAATCATCTATGCTAAGGTGCAATTTCTTTGTTATACTTCCATCCTATTTTTTCGTCATTACTTGTCCAAAATAGTGTACATAGAGTCTATATTCTTTGTCGAAAATGTTTTGACCTTTTCCTTACTTCCCACTTGTCATCATGCGGTCATTTAGTTATTAATTTTACATATCTATGATCTCCATATGTGTATAAACTATAAAGGAGATCGAACTAAGTGTTGCTTGCTATGTACTTATATAATCATATATGATATTCAAATCTAGTGACAAAGTTTCTCCCATTGTTTTGTGCACTCAGGTTAAGCTCATAAAATGTGTCATTGACAATATTGTCGTCGACATTTCATTCAACCAGATAGGTGGGATGACTAAACTATGTTTTATTGAGCTGGTATGTACTGCTGCAACTATAATACCATGTTTTAAATACAAATCTAACATCTTGAATAAAAAAATTCAAGTAAGACCCATAGCTTGAATAATGTATGTTCATTCTTTAGGTTGACAGTGAAATCGAAAATGATCATCTGCTTAAAAAGAGCATAATTTTGATCAAGGCTTGGTGTTACCATGAGGCTCACATACATGGATCCAGTCAGGGTCTCATTTCGACATACGCACTGGAGATCCTAATCATTTATGTTTTGAATACATTCCACAGGTCCTTGCATGGCCCTTTGGAGGTACTTCCTTGGAACACAATCCTATCAATTTTACAAGACCCACAAATTAAAACTAATTGTATATATGCTCTTTGTTTAACAGGCCTTGTACATGTTTTTGGAGTACTATAGCAAGTTTGACTGGAACAAGTATTACCTTACATTAAATGGTCCAAAACCCAAGCCATCTCGGTCTAAGGTCACTGGTGAGTCATGCTAGTATATCATTTTTTTGTTAAATGGAATCACCTCGAATATACTAATGATATAAACTATTAATCTTTTGTGACTTGCAGCTGTGCCAGTTTCACAGAATGAATCATTGTTGAGCAACGAGTCCCTTCAGGGCTCACTGGATAGACGTATTGTACCTCCAGTAAGTTCTCGAGAATTTTGTTGGAAGCATATGAACATAATTGACCCCCTGAATGGACACAATAATCTCGGCAATAGCATCAGCCCAGGTCAGAATAACCAAGTGATCAGTCGTTTCTTTCTTTGTTAATCATACATTGTAGTGCTATCTGCTATATTACCATACCATGTGTGTACATTCTTATATCATTTAATAACAGTTTTTGAGGTCCCAAACCTGAAATGTTGTAAAAGACCTTGTAGCTCGATGCTTTGTTAATGAAGTTGGGGGTAGGCCCCTTTAGTCTAAAAAAAAAAAATAACAGTTGCGCTGTTGCACATGCGGAGAAACATCATGTTTTCCTAACAACCCACACATATAGGGGATATATTTTAGAAAGGTTGGATTCTTATAAGTTTTGTTGATCTGAACATATGTTAATTTTGTGCAGATAACTCGCAACGCATACAGGATGCTTTTAAGGGCGGTGCGCTAAGTCTTGGACAAATTCTCAATCTATCTTCTGAACATATTCATGGCGGAATTTTTTATTTTTTTACAACCACGTTGGGTAGACATGGAATGGGCCAAAGACACGATCTTGGTAATAGTGTCTTATTCCATTCCATTCATGATTCTGGAAATGGACATGGAGATCACGTGTCCAGCTTGGAAAATTCTTATGCTGATAAAGATGAAAACAGAAGTCCTGGTAGTTCACTGGAACTGAGTAACAAGGAGTCAGATGTCAAAATAAGTATACATCAGAGCTCGGGTATTTTTCATTTTGCTGAAGATCTTTTTTGAAACAAATGGTATTCTTATCGTGATTTTTCTGAGATGGTACGAGTCATAAATTCATCATTTTTTGTTGTAGGTTTAACCAATCTCAGGAGCCACTCATCATCTTCCTCCGAGAATGGTAACAGCACATATATTGACATGTCTCGCCATATATTGACTTCCTCGAGTCGGGCAAATTCTTTGGATGTTTCTGGTTTTTATCCTATTGTCGAGTCAAATAGGGCTGACGTTCGTCAAGAAAAGTGGCGACTTCCTCCTTTCTCACCATCAAATCTACTGGATCTCTCAGGAGATTTAGGATTGCAATTGGAATGCCTTCGTTGTGTTCAGTACAACCTTGAGGCCTTGTTTGATAAGTTCCTTGAGACAGTTAAAAAAGCATATTTAGCTGGTGTGTTAGATGAGGACTGCTTCAGAAGTACAGATGGTGTGTTATCCACTGATACAGATGGGAGAAACTTATCTCGAGTTAGCAGTTCTCAAGGCACAGGAGATGTTCCTCAGCGATCAATCAGTGAGGCCCAAGTTGATGAACTTAATCACTTGTTTCCTGGAACACATATTCAACCTAGCGGATTGTCTTTCTATCCATCTACCGATGCTAATTCAGAGGTCTATCATGATCCCTGGTATCAAAACACAGAGGATGTCCCTCAGACTTATGGAGCTGGCATGTACATGCCCGACATGGTAAGAACTTTTGGGCCACGATCCTTTTTGTTTATGCTCTATGTTTAGTTTTCAATAAACTGACTCAACATTTGTTTGTTTATTATATGCAGAATTTTTCATTGCCCCCTATAACAGATACTTTGTCCAACGGATTGTCATTCTATCAAGAGAATTATCCTTTTTCTCCGCCTTATATGCCTGGGGATACTCATAAGACACGTGGAACTGGCACATACATTCCCAGACCGGTGAGAAACCTAGAGGCATGATCTGTTTGCTTATATTCCATGGTTTAATTTTTTGTTCTGTTTTCATTAATTGACTCAATTGTTGCACCTATGAAAATCGTCCACCACCTACATTTTCGTTTTTCCTCTAATTTTAGTGTCAAGGGAAACTCACATATGAAATGTTTAGGCGCAACCTTGATAATGTGACTTGTAGTACAAACCTTCGATGCAAACTTGAAAGCATGTATAACTAGTTAAAACATGCATCTTGTAATAAGCTATTCACTCTAAATTTGCTCTTGCAGGCGCATGAAATTTGCAAGGAGAAGACGTGGTCTGATAAAAAGCAAAGACAAAAGCAACAAGATCAAGCTTATGCAGAGAAGAAGCTAGACCGAGTTAACTCATGCAATGGATCGGCTCCCATTGAAAGCGCAATAAGAGAACCGCGAACCACTACGACTAAGAACAGTTTACAGAGGTATATAATACTACTGAAACATGGAAACATTGGCAACAAAAGTTTTCATACTAACAAAGTACTTGTCAGGTATGAAAATGGATCAATGGAAACACCACCACTACCTCCCAAGGATAATGCTTCCACATCATGGTGGCAGAGGTCAAGGAAATCTTCCGGTACCTAGTACCGGCCAGCCCTCTCCACCTGCTGTTACAATGGTCACACCTGCTGTCACAATGGTTAAGAGTCAATCGATCACATCGCTGCAGCATGAGAACCTAGAGTTTGGAACTATGGGGCCTCTCTCGGCGAATCTTCTCACAACTAAGTTCATGGAAGATTTCCCTCCTCTGGCTGGTACCAAGAAGCCGGTACAAGCAGCCCCTGCCTTAGCAGTGAAGAGCCCTAAGCCCAGAGCTAGTGCAGCCAAAAGCTGGCCTGTTGAGGCCAAAGGTTCAACAGTGCAGAGCCCTAAGGCTGGTGGGAGTGTGACCCAAAGCAGCCCATAGAAGCCCCTGCCTCCACAGCACAGAGCCCTAAACTAAGTGCGAGTGCCGCTCAATGCAGGTACGTCATTTCTTTGTGGTTCATGACGCTCGTGTTCTTGCATCACCGTTCAATGAATATGCATAAAAAGCAATAGAATTTCTGCAGACCTGAAGAAGAGTCTTACCAATTGAAAGACGATGCTCACTTCCCTCCTCTCCAAGCTGGGACCTGCTATAACGCTGACTTCCCTCCTCTCCGAGCTGCGCCCCGCTGACACTCGCAATACTTCGCTGTAGAGTTGAGATCAACAACTAATCTTACTGTTGAGGGACCATGTGCTCGAGAAGAGCAAAATTTTCGTCCGGCGACATAAACAGTTTGGATCCATCGATGCTATTCAAATGAATAGCGTGTTTCTGTGTGTTGTAAAAACTCTAATAATTTCCTGCCTTTTCTTACAGTTGTTATCCGTAGTCATTAAACCGTAGAAGAGGGGGCTGTAGTGCAACTGTACAAGCACTAGTTAATTTGCACCCTCTGTAGCTTACATAACCCAAAAAAAATAGAAAATTAGAAAATGCTAAAAAAATCTTACCCTTTGTAGTTCAGTCTTTTAGTTTTATTAAAAAAAGAAGTTAATTAGGATCAATGCCTCTCCTTTGTCCCTGTGATTCTGTGGTGGTTTGTTATGATATGTATGCTGTGTGTGCACTGTGGCAGAAACACTAGCCTTGTTTATGAATTGCAGTGGTCCCAGTAGTACTACAGTCTACAAATCGGTCATCTTCCAGATGATGGCTCAGGCGGGATATGTTTTGAGCGGTAAGTGAATGAGATTATTTTCCAAGTTGCATATCAGCAGAAATGTATCTACATTGCTGGCTTTTTCCTTATGGTGTCCCGTGACTCTATTCAGCTTGTTTGTGAGCATGCTGCAGAAAACAACAAGGTAAAGGTTTATAACAGAAAAGGTTCACTGTGAATTGGTCGCTAGAGTTTAATTTCCCATGTTGTTTCCGGTTTTCTTGATGATCCTCTATGCTCCATGTACCTGTGAGTTTATCCGTGACGTCCAAGAGAAGGTTCTTCTCTAAGTGTTGCCTGCTCCGTTGTGATGCTTGCATAACCGTGTCCACTCATGTCAAGAGATGTTCCAATTTTTACCACATGCTAATCTTTTAGCCTGTTAAAGCTTGGTGGTTCATGAGATTTTGGTTCATTTGTTTGAGAATGTTTTCTGTGTACTACCACTTTAGGTATGTGGACTGTATCCTTGGAAATGAAACCGACGCAAGGATCTTCTATAAAGTCTGTGGGTGGGAGGTAATTACCCTTCGCCCTACAATATTTTTTTCCTATGGTTATTGCTGTGCTGCTCAGAAGTTACATGTGTAAATTTGTAGACTGGAATGTCGAGGACAAGCGCTGAAGATCTCAGTAGTTGTGGACTTGTGGCTGATGATGGGAAGGTATATGGTCTCTTCAGTTGGATTATACGCTGACCTTTTTAATCATATGAATATTAGTCACTGAAACCTGCTGGTACAGTGGTATGCAACTGCTTTTTTTAAGTATCTGTATACTTTTGTTCCGTTTTGTCCAATCAAAGGCTGTAGGACACATAGGAAAATTGTATATTTGTAGGGAAGCTATTTCTTTCCTTCGACAATTAAGTTTGCTTTTTAAAAGCAGAGTGGTAAAGCTATGTTTCGCTAACAATTGTTTGCTTATTCTAATCTGTCGCATAATGAACACTTGGACCTTCATGTGTAATTTAGCTTACTCAGTTTACGTGAAGACAATACGCTGAACCTAAATATTTATTATGCCACGAATAGGTGAAAGCATTCCCTGTGATCCTATTGCCCAAGGAGAAGCTTGTGGACACCAGTGATGCAGGTATGCATTTCTTTTGTGTTATGAGTTGATTTCTTTGTGTTAAGGTTCTGTTGTATTCCCTGACTCTACCATCCGCTTCTTATTAGGTGATGCTTTTGTTGCGTAAAGGCTGGTTTCTAAGCAGCAAATGTTACCCTGAGAAGCCTGACCTCAACTTGAACAAATTCAGAAAGCAACCACTGCGGCTGAAGTCAGGTGTCAAGCTTGCAGCCAAGAGGACGGAGAATAAGCTAAGATCAAAGCCCTACATAGTACTACTTAGCAGTGAAGCCTCGGCAGTACGTCTCCAGGGAACAGATGGAGTGAACCTTTCAGTGGAAGAATACTTCGAGATTGCTTCGAAAGATCGGGGAACAAGATCGCAGCTTCCATTGGTTCATGTTGAAGAAGCCAACCAATCAAAGCCGGAGGATTTGTTTCTAGGTCCTATGAGGTTGTGATCTCTGTAGATGTGGCCAGTCTAGCATCTGCAGTATCATGCATTTGATCTATGAAAATGCATGGAAGACAGCAATTGAGTTTGCTTTGTATCATGATTCATGAACCCTGTGGGCATATGAAACATATCGGTTCAGTTAGCTTCTGTACCATGTACCCTTGTGCCACTGCCATGGTTCAGTTAGCATTCGTTTGTACCAATTTTTTGTTGAAACTTATTCGTTTTGTCAAGTATTCGACCTTCGACACGGTCGATGAAGAGGCCGGCTTCGACGTCTTTTTCCGCCACGCCACGGCCGCACTGTCCACCTTCCTTCGCAGCCGCAGCGGGACGACCACCCTCAGGAAGCTCACTCTCTTCGTCCGGGTCGCGGGCCTCCTCACTGACCCCGCCGCGGCTGGACTGGAAGAACTACGCATCCGCTGCGAGTACCATGACTAATTGCGCAAGATGTACGACCCGCCGCTGGCCACCCTGCCGTGCAGCGTCACGATCCGGGTGCTGGACCTCCGATGCTGCAACTTGAGCCGCCGTCGGCGCGCCTGGATTTCCCACGCCTCACGGATCTGACGCTGATTCGCTGCTTCCTCCTCGAGGGGCATCTCCAGGCCATGGTCGACGCCGCCCCGGTCCTCACAAGTTTGACGCTGGTGAACCTCGTCGAGCCAGAGCCACCTGTTCCGCCGACGCCGAGAAGGAGCCATACACCTGCTACACGTCGAACATTTTCAGTATGCACATCCGCTTAGGCCGCCCGACGGTCACCTCCATGGTGCTCAAGACCTATGATGGTGTAGAGAAGCTCAAGGATTCCGCCATCACGGGCATCGAGCTCGACATGCCCAGCCTGCGCACCTTCTGCTACAAGGGAGTCCCCCTCAAGATTTCACTGGCATCGTCTGTTGATTTTGGGCTGTAACGATCGTTGCCCTGAGAGGGTCGATCGGTTTCATGTTATAGGAGCAGGGAACAGCCCCTACGTGGCTTACAGGTTGTGTACGTATACGATTGGAGTACTACTCCATATCGTATACGGTACAATACATATATGCTAACATCCCCATTAATCAAACCTCGGAGAGATTTAGATTACGCTTAAAACTATCTAAGGCTTTTACAGGAAGTGCTTTAGTAAAACCATCAGCTATCTGATCCTTGCTAGATATGAACTTGATTGCTAGGCTATTGGAAGCCACCCTCTCTCTGACAAAATGATAATCAATCTCAATGTGTTTTGTACAGCATAAAAAATCGGATTTGCAGACAAGTATGTAGCACCCAAGTTGTCACACCACAAACATGGTGTTTCTTTTAGTGTAACACCAAGTTCATGAAGAAGAGCTTCAACCCATTTCAACTCTGTGGTAGCATTTGCTAGAGCCTTGTATTCAGATTCTGTACTAGAACGTGACACTGTAGCTTGCTTGCGTGCACTCCAGGATACTAAGTTTGGACCAACAAAAATGGCAAAACCACCTGTGGAACGTCTGTCCTCAATACAACTAGCCCAGTCGGCATCAGAAAAAGCACTAAGAAGTGTAGATGTAGAGGGTTTAAAAGTGATACCAAGCTTCGATGTACCCTTGACATATCTGAGAATTCTCTTGACCGTTGTCCAGTGAGTTGTTGTGGGAGCATGAAGATATTGACATACCTTATTAACCGAGTAAGACAAATCTGGATGGGTGAGAGTAAGATACTGGAGAGTACCAACAATACTTCGATATTGTGTAACATCATCCGGACCAAGAAGTGTACCATCATGAAGAGACAAAGGCTCGGATGGAGGGAGGGGTGTAGGAGCCGGCTTACAGCCGAACATACCAACTTTGATGAGCAAATCATTGACATATTTTTCCTATGTGAGAAGCAAGCCTGCTTTTGTCCGCTTCACTTCAAGACCAAGAAAGAAATGAAGCTCACCCAAATCTTTGATAGCAAAATTGTCATTGAGATCTTTAAGAAGCACCGAAATAGCTTTATCTGAAAAACTAGTCACAATAATGTCATCAACATAAAAAGGGCAGCCCCGGTGCAGTAGCTCCCGCTTGCGCAGGGTCCGGGGAAGGGTCCGACCATTTTGGATCTTTAGTACACAGCCTTTCCCTGCATTTCTGCAAGAGGCTGTTTCCAGGACTTGAACCCGTGACCTCATGGTCCCAAGGCAGCAGCTTTTACCTCTGCGCCAAGGCTCCCCTTCCTAATGTCATCAACATAGATTAAGACAAATATAGTAACTCCAGCTTTGTTATAGAGAAACAGGGAGGTGTCAGCTTTGGATGGTAGAAAACCAAAATCTTGCAGTTTAGTGCTGAGACGAGAATACCATGCACGAGGAGCTTGCTTTAAATCATATAGGGCTTTATCAAGTTTGCAAATATAATGAGGAGCATCAGGATGTGCAAAACCAAGAGGCTGTTTCATATAGACTTCCTCTTCCTGAACACCATGCAAAAACGCGTTCTTGACATCTAGCTGCCGTAAACTCCATCCACGAGATACAAAAATAGCAAGAACAGTTCTGATAGTGGCAATTTTGACTACGGGACTGAAAGTATCTTCATAATCAATTCCATACCTTTGCTTAAAACCTTTTGCAACCAATCAAGCCTTGTAACGGTCAATAGAACCATCAGCACGCCGTTTGACACGATACACCCACTTGCAGTCAATAAGATTGATAGTTTTGCTGTGCGGAACCAAATGCCAGGTTTTATTTGTCATAAGTGCATCATATTCTTCTTGTATAGCGGAACGCCAATTTTTCTCATTGAGAGCCTCAGGCAAATTTTGAGGTTCACCTGTGGAAGAAAACATACCATATCGAACACAGCCATCTGTATAAATTCTAGGCTGTTTGATACCTTTCTGTAGTCGAGTTCGAAACTGTGGCGGAGGCGGAGGTGGTGGCGGTGGTGCAGCACCAGCAGCACCACGGACAGGCACAGAAGATCCAGCAGCCTCATGATTTGCTGCAGGCACAGGGGAATCAGAGGAGCTGTCGTTGTCATCAACGTCAGCAGCATGAGACGGATCAGGGGCATTGGCTCGTGGCGACGCGTCGTCGGTGTCGTCTTCTGCATGCGGGTCAGCGCGCGCGCGGGAGCACGGACGCGCTGGGACCAGCAGCGTCTCCGTGGCAAGGCTGCCCAGGGGAGCCCACACGCACATGGCGCGTGGAGACAGCAACGGAGACGCGCTCCTGGATTGCGCGGTGGCCGAGGGCGAATCGTCACCAGGATCTGGAGCCTCGGGATCACCGTGGGCAGAGGAATGTTCCGGGGAATCTGCTTCGTATGTGGCGCCTGATTCGTCTGTTTCGGATTCTTCTTCAACAGATGATTGTGGCTGATTTCGAGCATCGTTTTGAACGAAATTTTCTGCTGCAGGTTCGTCTACCTGTAGAGTATCAACAGAAGGCAAAGTATCAGGAACAACAACATGCATATGATCATTATTTTGTGCAACCCCGATAGAAGAATGAGAGGGCATATGTGATGGAAGTAGAAGAATTTCTTGACGTAGTCGTGAACCAGCATTAGGATGTAATGTGGCAAAAGGAAAAACGTTTTCATCAAAAACAACATCACGAGATACATATACTCGGCCTGTAGAAACATCTAGACATTTTACTCCTTTGTGGCGAGGGCTATAGCCCAAGAAAACACATTGCTTGAAACGAAAAGCGAGCTTGCGTTTGTTATAAGGACGAAGGTTGGGCCAGCATGCACATCCAAAAATGCGCAAAGCATCATAGTTTGGCTTGACTTGAAGAAGACGCTCAGTGGGAGACTCAAAATTTATGACTTTGCTGGGAAGCAAGTTTATAAGAAAAGTGGCTGTGAGAAAAGCTTCATCCCAAAATTTTAAGGGCATAGATGCATGAGCAAGAAGGGCAAGACCAACCTCGACAATGTGGCGATGTTTACGTTCAGCAGAACCATTTTGTTGATGAGCATGAGGGCAAGAAACATGATGTGTAATGCCAACTTTTTGAAAGAAACCATTTAGCTTCTCATACTCACACCCCCCCCCCCCCCCAAATCAGTTTGCATAGTAACAATTTTCCTAGCAAACTTGCGTTCAACATATTGTTGGAAATTCAGAAAAACTTGATACACATCAGAACGCTTTTTGAGCAAATATATCCATGTAAATTTACTATAATCATCAATGAAGCTTACATAGTACTCATGTTTACTAACAGAAGCAGGTGCTGGACCCCATACATCAGAAAACACTTGTTCCAACGGAACAGTGGAGACACTGGTGGAAATAGGATATGGCAACTGATGGCTCTTAGCAAGTTGACAAGAGTCACATACATAAGGATTTATTTCAGGGGAATAAGAAATACTATGTTTGCGAAGTATCTGCTGAACGACAAATGAAGAAGGATGTCCTAAACACCGATGCCATGTGGAAGACGACGACTTTATTGTGATAAACGCTTGCTTGGAAGACCCACTGGAGACAGGCACGAGAGGATAAAGACCATCACGGCAAGGCCCTTTAAACAGAATTCTCTTTGTGGCTTGGTCCTTTATCAGAAAAAAGAATGGGTGAAACTCAAGAAAAACATTGTTATCAAGAGCAAGTTTATGAACAGATAAAAGATTTTTGGAAGCATTAGGAACATGGAGGACATTATTAAGATGAAACGAGCTATGTGGGGGTGCGTAAAACAGAATGACCAATATGCTTAATATGCATGCTATTACCGTTTGCCGTGTGAACGTGATCACACCCTTGATACTTGTCATAGGTGGAGAGCTTGTTCAGTTCTCCTGTGATGTGGTCGGTGGCACCGGTGTCGGCACACCAGTTTGTGTCAACACCATATGAAGCAAAATGCGCTCCTTTGTTTCCTCTATCACCATCATCGTCATCATTATCACCCTGATATCGCCACCAACAGTCACTCGCGGGGTGCCCATGGATCTTGCAAATCTGACAAGTGATATAAACATAAGGGGTTGGGGCACGGCCACGGCGACCATCACGACGACCACAGTTGTCGCGGCGACCACCATCATCACGGCGATCACGATAACCTCCACGATCATCCTGACGAGCAGCACGGTTATCGTACTGCTGTCCACCGCGGTTGTCACCACGGTTGTCATACTGCTGTCCACCGCGGTTGTCACCACGGTTGTCATAAGGCTATCCACCGCGGTTATACTGGCGACCACGGTTGTCATACTGCTGGCGTCCTCGATCATCTTGGCGGCCGCGTGAGTGGGAACCACCACGGCTGGCCACATTGGCCGAAGAAGTGAACACCTCGTCGCCATTAGCAGGGGTGTGAAGTTAGTCATACGCTTGGAGCTGATTGAACAAGTCAGAGAGAGAGGTGCTAGGATTTGCATTGATAGCTGTTTTAAGACTATTATAGGAACTGTCAAGACCATGAAGAATGTACCAAATAAGCTCATCATCATCAAGAGGTTTACCAGCAGCAGCAAGCCCAGAGGCGAAGGTTTTCATCTTTGCAAAATATTTGGTGGCCGAAAGATCACCTTTCTTGGAGTCATTGAGTGCACTACGAAGTTGTTGGATCCTTGAGTGAGACTTCGGGGAGACAAGGGCGGTGATAGCAGCCCACACATCGGCAGAGGAATCAAGCTCAGTAACATGAGCAAGAATGTCAGGGGACAGCGAGTTCAAGAGGAACCGCAACACCTGTTGATCTCGAGCAATCCATGTAACGAAATCAGGGTTTTCAGTTTTGATCTTCTTCTTGTTTGCATCCTCCACCTCCAGGTATTCTTCCGGCGCATCCTCGTTTCCTTCCACAAGAGCAAGGACCCGGGCACCACGCAGGGCAGGGACGACGAGTGCTTTCCAAACCAGAAAATTCTCGCGCGTCAAGAGCTGTGTCTGAGGATTTCCGAGGGCCGCGGCTAACACGGGTACTGACGACGAGGAAGCCATGGAGCACGACGGCAGAGGGAGAGGGTTTGTAGAGCGGCGGCGGCGACGGCTGGATATTATGTGGGCGGCGGCTGTTTAGGGCAGCGGCGGCGGCGAAAAAAGTTTGTAGGGCGGCGGCGGCGGCTGTTAATGGCGGCAGCGGCGGCGGCAGAGTTGTATATGGCGGCGGCGGCAGTTTGCGGCGGCGGCGGCCGGTTTTAGGTTTTTTTCGTCGGCTAGGTCAAGGGAAGAGGCTAGCTCGATACCATGTTGATTTTGGGCTGTAACGATCGTTGCCCTGAGAGGGTCGATCGGTTTCATGTTATAGGAGCAGGGAACAGCCCCTGCGTGGCTTACAGGTTGTGTACGTATACGATTGGAGTAGTACTCCATATCGTATATCGTATACGGTACAATACATACTAGCTGAGTGCCCGTGCGTTGCTACGGGTGTATAAATACTATTATGACAAATTCGCCCGTGCGTTGCTACAAATTAGTTTTGACAAATAAAATCATGGAAAACTTTACTACTGAAAATAATTTTATTTCTTGAAAATCATTTTATTTCTTAAACGGTCTTGAAGCGGATGCAAGTACTATCAAGAATTATTGTAGGCGTCACATGGTACCGTAAAAATGATAGGTCCTTCTTAGCGTTGTCGTCCCACCATCTATAGCCCGTGATCTTCTTCCTCTTCGCCGTGTACCCGGACTCATCGAGCTCGTCTCCTTGACTATGATCAGCACCTAGTACTTCTCGGTGGCCTTGAGCATATCGTAATTGAGCTTGTAAATGGGCAGGTTCTTCTTCTCGTCTTGGACTCCCTATACAATGTGACCTTCCTATCGATATTTTGGCAGTTCGTCATCTCACAGTCAGGCATCGGCGCCTACCTTTACGGCAGAAAAATGAACGCCCCTACCTTTATCTCTTCAGCCTTCTTCAGCTTTCATTTGACGCCCTGATGCAGCATTGTATTTGATACTTGTTGCATTTAATTCATTTATCCTATATGTAGTGTAATCCATCGTACACCATGCCATCTCCCTCTTTCTTTTGTTCATGCAAGCATCAATGCCATGTTCTACATAGAATTTTGCTTCAGCTTGAACTCCTTTTGTCCTGTAGTGCATGGAAGCCAGCGCATTTCTTCTAATTTGGTGTTATATCTCGGATGAACGATGAAAATGCCATGGGGTTGTTCCTTCCTTCCTGCCTGTTAATTTGTTTGTAGGTTTGATGCATGGAAACACAATAACCGCACCACAAAACAGACAGTGCCTAGTTGGGAATCTCTGCCTTTACTGAATTGCACCAATTCCTCGTCTATTCCTAGAACACACTTGTGCCAGGCAAATGGATGTCTGCCAGTGCGTTGAATGATCGGAGATGACGCTGCTATTGGCCTATGCGGCCTCGACGTCCGGCCGGAGGCTAGAAAACAAAGAAGCACTGAATCACGTCAATTTAACGAACAATTATAGAGATGCACGGTTGCTTAAGCTAGCATTGGTGTTTAGAAGAGCATGGAATAAACAGATTTGCAATATGTTGTCCATGGCTAGTCCAATAGCATCACGCCCAGCTTCCTTCCTTCTTCCACGCGCCTACTTGTTCGGCGTACCACTAATTCAGTTCCGTGTGAAACCTCCTAGGCTCACCACGGACTGAGAGTAGTAGACACGTGCGTGTGGGTGCTCACGCGTGTGGCTGCGACGCCGACGGAGACGCCGGCCGCGCACGCGCATGTGCTCAAGTTCCTAGCCGAGCCTCGTTGGTGATCTGCGTCATGGCCGTCATTGGTGTCGCACTGCAGCTCTTCTCCTAGGTCAGATGTCGGGCGTCATGGCCGTCATTGGTGTCGCACTGCAGCTCTTCTCCCAGGTCAGATGTCGCTGTCGATACGGACAGAAGCTGTCGCCGGCGGATCCAGGCAAGCGTGGATCAGGGAGAAGCGAGGCGAGCGTGACGGGGTGGCTCACGCTTGGAGCGCTCTCGCGGCCTCGCGGGGCCGCCCCAAGGGCGTAGGTGGAGGTTCTCGCGTGCGGCCGTCAATAGCACCGCCCTCTCCCGTTCGATGCGGAACCTCGCAGTCTTTCCCGTCTCCTGCGAGAAAGCTCCTCGCAGCGGTCATGGACCTCATCCTGGCAGGGTATGTGGCGAGGTCGGCGACGTGTCGGAGAGCTGATGGAACAAAGACCATTCTTTCTTTACGTGAGATCGAACGAAGGGTACGATGGCAAGCTGCCGTATTATGCAATTTTGTGGGAGGGCAAAACGGTAAAAAATTGTGACGTACCAACCATCACCTTAAGCCATATTATATAGTAGAGAAGAGATATGCTAACATCGTCCACGCCCGAGCTGGCACGAGTCGACATCAACGCCACCGGCGAGTACTACTTTTGCAGGTACGAGCCCACGTCGCGCATGCTCCCGAGCTTCTCGAGCACGAGGGTTCTGAAGCTGCGCCTCCACTGCATCGAAGACATTATCGCGGGGGAGAAGGAGCACGGCAGGGTCATCTTGCTGCCCACGTTCCCAAACCTCAAGATCCTCGAACTAGACGGGAAATACGAGCACAGGAACAGAAACACGGTGGCGGCAGTGGCGAGCCTGCTCCGGTCCAGCCCGGTTCTGTCCGAGCTCCGCCTCAGGTTAGACATGCAGGACGACTACTTCCACAATCGCAACAACGCCAGGGCTCCGGCCACCTTCGGCGAATCCAAGGACCGGTTCAAGAACCTCGAGTCGATGCCATCTGCGCTTCGTGGTGACGTGGAGCTCCATGGGATCTCGGACCTTCCCGCATGATTAACCAACGACAACGCGTTCGTCTGCCTTCAGACGAGCCTGCGCAACGTAACGCTGCAGTACAAGGCCAACGAGGTCAACTGCTTCCAGGTGCAGCTCGCCAAGTTCCTCGCCGAGAACGCCATGGTGCTCGAGGAGATGCGTACACGACGGCAGCCAGTTCTGGCTGGAACACCTTTGCCACAAGCTCGGGAGATGGAGAGCAGACGCCTTCCAAAGAAGGAACCTGCCTGACACGACCGGCTTTCGGGTGTACCAGCTATAGCTTACACTGCCGTACATTCCGACGAACGGTCAGATTAATTACGTTTAGACTGACAAGTTTTCTTTGAGAAAACATCCCACATGTTCGTTTCTCTTGGAGCTACCACAGGACAGCATTGCCTTCTCATTAATTAAAATGAAAACAATTAAGCTTAGCCAACATTTACAAGAGCTGATCGATATGCGGTTAAAACTGCATGCGGCCGGTGTCCCGTTTTGGCAGAGTAAGACATTTCCACGGTGCAGGTTATTTTTTGAGGTTTAAGGCTATCCACCATCTAATTATATAGAACAGAGGTTTATGTACATAATTTTGAGTTAGGGAAAACTCTATTTACAGGCAAAAACCAAGAAAAACTAGTCTCCAGAATACTGCGTGTGGGCGAAAGCCCGCAGCGCCAAATCTTCCCGCACCAAAGCCCCCACCTCCGTAGGCGAGATCGCCACACTACGAAAGGTCCTTGGGTTCCTCTCCTTCCATAACCCCAGCATCGAGTGGACGATGGCCTTGCTAGCCGTTCTCCTAGCCTCAAGTGGAAATCCCGCAAGTGCTCGCCATGACAGCAAACTCAGCAATGCACAAACAACCCTTCGTGGCAGTTGCGTGGCGCAACAGCTCGGTCACGCAAACCTGAACCCCACAAACACAAAAGGCACCGCCTTGAAACACTGGCAAGGAGGAGTGCCCAGACATCAAAAACTTCAGCATCTAGGCCACCCCCGGCAGCATCTGCAGCTCCAACCCGGTCCCAGACATCTTTTTCTTCTTGCGCTTCTTCACGTAGAGGACGAGGTCGTCGATGACCGCCACTGCCTGGTCCGAGAGGGCTCCATCGAACAGGGCCATGTAGTCATTCCGTCGGCGCTTCGAAGGGGTGGCCTCCTCAGGGCGCGAGCCAAGATGGCGCGCAATGGCCTCCATCACCAGCTGCTCGATGCTGGCGCCTTCCAGGTGCAGTTGGGCGATCCAGCTGCTCGATGCTGGTGCCTTCTAGGTGCAGTTGGGCGATCCAGCCGCTCCTCTGCTCAGACGACGCCTCCACCTCCATCTCGTGGACCAATGTCATGGTCGGCGTGCCCAATACGGTGGCCGCGAGTGGCACCGTGGTCTTGGCGAAGAAGCCCTGACAAGGGGCATGGAGGCGTGCACCCACCTCAATGTCCTGTTGTCCAGGGCAGCCTGCACCGGCGAGATGATGTCCTTCTCGAACTGCTGCTCGGTCTCCTTCTCACCAGCATCCTCACCCTGATCGGACAATAGGGTGGAGCCCGCTCCAGGTTCGGCAATGCCCTCCTCCTCCTCGTCCAGCAACACCACCTGCCCACCCAGCTCAGTGAGGCATGCCACAAGATGATGCATCTCCCCATCAGCAGCCTTAGCCTCCTCATCCACGCTGACGTTGCCCCCACCCCCACGCTCGCACGACGCGTCGTCTGGCGAGAAGAGCACCCTAGAGAGGCCCGCACCCAGAGAAGGCATCTCATCGCGCTCGATCAGCCGGAAGCGGGGAGCACGCCGAGCACGGACGCGAGACCCGCGCCGAGGTCTCGCCGAACATCTCGTGCCGCGACACCTCTCTTGACACTGCTGGAGATATCTTGTCAGACACCTCCTGCTCCATCGCCTTGCGGGGTGCAGGTTATATGGCTACGAAGAACACACAATATAATTGGACAGAGATTCGGGCTGTATTTTTTGAGTTTCCAGTATTGCTATACGTGTAACTTTTATTTCATTTTTTCGACATTTATCTGTTCCAACCCCAATCCAATACATTTTCACAAAAGTTTCAGAAATAGTTAGTCCAGTATAATTATTTAAAATGTATAACTGAAGTATCTAAAAATTTCATATATTTTTAAGAGACAAATCATAGATTAACTTTATTTTTTTACTGGATACACAAATATTATTTCGTATATTATTTTGTAATGCAATTGCACTTATTTCTAAACGTTTCGTTGAATGTTCAATGGATTTAAAAAACATTAAATGAGATTAAATATCTTCACACAAATTTCATAAATCAATTCGGTCATGTTTCATACAAAAATTACTACGAAAGCTCAAGGATTAAAATCGCAGCTGCCATGGGTCATGCTGACGGATTCAACCAATTAATAAAAGTTGGAGTCGGAGTATTTGTTTCTAGATTCTATGAGGTTCCGATGTCACTGTAGATGTTGCAAAGGCTAGCATGTGCAGTATCATATGCTCTATGAAAAATGGAAGACGCCAATTGAGTTAGCTTTAATTCGCAAAAAAAAAAAGTTACGTTGTATCATGAACCCTGTGTGCATATGGACAACACATCGGTTCAGTTAGCCCTGATGTATTCTGAATTTCTGATGTCTTTGGGTAAAACCCTCCACTCTGCTGTGCCTGGACGCTGGACTGAGCGTTGCCCCGGTTGTTTGGTTTAAAGTGATCGTGTGGATACCGGTTCTGATGATCTGCATGGTTAGGCTGAACTGCGCCGCATCTATTTGGGTGATCTATTTGCGGATCAAGTCAACCGATGGTGGACAACAGAGAGGCTGCTTGTGCCCCAACTTAACTGACTCCACCGACAATCCTGGATTCTAGACGGCATCTAACGCGGCCTCGTATTCGTTCCGAAACCCAAACTGATCGACTCGATCGGAAACACGTGATCGCATCAACCTAGATCGATCCACATACATACATCTAGACAGGGTGTTAGCGCCGATCGATCCATGGCCGCCGCCGACCGTCTCTCCGCCCTCCCGGACGATACGCTCCAGCGCATCCTGTCCTTCACGCCCGCGAGGGAGGCCGCGGCCAGCGCCATCCTCTCGCGCCGATGGCGCACGCTATGGAGCCGGACGAGCACCGTCAACCTCGACAGCAGGCCCTACACCAAAGCGCAGCCCGACCGCGGCTGGTCGTACCCTCCGACCTTCCACGCCTTCTACCGCGACGCCCAGGCCGCCCTCAACGCCCGACGCCCCGGCGGCGGCACGGGCCTGAAGAGGCTCGCCCTCTTCCTGGAGAGAAACGCGTGTCGCCGAAGATACGACAGGTGCTACAGTAATGCGCTTGACGCCGAACCGGAACCGGATCGGAGAGCCGCCATCGAGGGCCTACTCGTCGACCCCGCCGTGGCACGACTGGAGGAGTTCAGCCTCACCTTCGAGGATTACGACAGCGAGTACGCCCCTACGCTGGCCTCCCTCCCGTGCGCCGCCACGCTCCGGGTGCTGAAGCTCCACTGCTGCAACCTCCGTCCGCCGTCGTGCTCGGACGTGGTCTTCCCGAACCTGACGGATCTGACGATGGACGAATGCTTTTTCTCGGACGGGTACCTCCAGGTCATGGTCGACGCCGCGCCGGCGCTCGCCAGCCTCGCGTTGGTGAACATCAGTCAAAAGTCGCCGGATGCTGCCAAAATACCCCGGCACTTGCCGAAAGACTTCAAGTTGCCCCTCCGCCTCCGCTGCCCGACAGCCACAGACTTGGTGGTGGTGGTCGACAAACATGTCAGCGAGAAGGAGCTCGAGGCGTCCGCCCATGGCGGCATCGAGCTCGACATGCCGAGCCTTCGATCTTTCCGATACCGCGGGTACCCTATCAAGCTCTCGCTCACATCGCCGGTGCCAGGCCTTGCGCGGGTCGACCTTGATGTGACTAAGCGCAAGCGGCTCGCCTCCTGTTGCATCAAGTACGAGCCGCCGTCGCGCATGCTCACGAGCTTCTCGAGCACGAGAGCACTGAAGTTGCGCCTAAACAACATTCAGGAACTAAACATCGACGACGACAACCAAGACTGCGGGGTCGTCCTGCCCACGTTCCCCAACCTCGAGCTCCTTGAAATAGACGCAGAATACCAGCAGCACACGTACAACAACACAGCGGTGGCAACGGCGGTGCTACTCCGCTCCTGCCCTGCCATGTCCGAGCTCCGGCTCAGGCTAGGCATGCAGTCGCAGGAGCACGACTACGATCACGAAAGCAAGTACGGAGGCCCCTACGGCGAGTCCGTGGAACGATTTGAGAGACTCGTGCCCATGTCCCCCGAGCAACGCGCTGCCATGCAGCTCGACGGGGTCTCGGAGCTTCCCGACGTCATGACCAACAACTGCACGTTCAGATTCCTGCAGAAGAGCCTGAGGAAGGTGACCCTGCAGTTCAAGGCCGATGAGGTCAACTGCTTCCAGGTCCAGCTCGCCAAGTACCTCGTGGAGAACGCCATGGGTCTCGAGGAGATGCACATTGACGACGGGAGTCAGTTCTTGCCGGATCACCTCTTCGACAAGGTTGAGAGATGGCGAGCAGATGCGTTTCGGAGGAGGGACCTGCAGCCGGACACTGCCGCTGGCTTCCGGGTGTACGAGCTTCATCCTTTATGATATGTTTGAGATTAACATAAGTTTTTCAAGGATTATCACGGATCGACATAGGCTGATAGGTAGCCTTTGTCATAGCATATCCTTGATTAATAATGATTTTTTTTGACAAAATGACACAAATTTGTTCGCAATTTGTGTGATTTGACACGTGGCCACCAGACATGGGAGTGACACACAAGGGTGTGCCACTTTGTCAAAGAAAAACAAGTGCGTCACTACTGGAAAATCACTCTTCGCCGAGTGATCTCGGCTTCGCCGAGTGCAAAAACACGGGGACACTCGGCGACGAGGTCCTATGCCGAGGCAGCACAGAAAACACTCGGCGACGAAGAGCACACTCGGCCACCACAAACTTCGCCGATGCAGCACTCGGTGAAGACCATCCTGTCGGCAACGATAAAAAAAACACTCGCAACGCTCAAGTCTCGGCGAAAAGGACGGCCACGTGGCACCTGACAGTCGGACCCCATGGGCGTCGTGTCGGAGCTGACCTTCGCCGAGTGTCTTACTCGGCGAAGATGCCAGCGAAAAAAATAACATAATGGGACTTTTCTTTGCTGAGTGCCCTGCTCGGCAAAGAAGGGGCGGGAAATTATTTGGGTTTGCCGCCATTTTTACCGCCTCTTTGCCAAGTGCTCCGGTCCCCGGCACTCGGCGAAGAACACGCGCAAAAATTGGAGCCTCTTTGCCGAGTTTGTCGGTGGCCAGCACTCGGCAAAGAATAGGGCGGGAAACGAAATTTCGCTCCGCGCCATTTCTTCGCAGGGTGGCCATCGTCGCCGAGAGTACCTCTCGGCAAAGTAGGTGGGCGGAAATAGAATTTTCGTGTGCGCCAATTCTTCGCCGAGTGTTTCTCTCGGCGAAGTTTGCGTTTCTCCCGATCTTTCCTCTCCTTGGCGCGTGATGTGTTCCAAAATATGTGTTCCTAGTTTGATAGTCAATTATGATCGTCGGTCCTTTGTTTGACACTCAATTATGTTCGTCAGTTCCAAAATGTACTGGTTATGTGTTAATGTAAAATCAAATATGTCGTAATGGTTTCGACGGAACCGGGGGCCCTGGAGCGTCGGAATCACACCAAAAATTAGGTGGTGCCATATCATATGTGTTAGAGTGTGGTGGGAGGTTTCAAGAGCAAAAATGATACTCCGAGGTGTGACCGGCTTCACACACCACACTTATCCCCCTCGAAGGTTCTGCTCTTCTAGGTGAAAACTCCCATTTCGGGTGCAACGGGTGGAATCATGTGAAAACATGGGGCCAAACTAGGTTCCAAATGTTCATATGACCTAACCAAACACAACCAAGGACAAAAGTCTTCGGAGCTACCGCCATTCGACGCCTGTGGAAGGGGTAGATGACACGGTTGACTTCCGGTCAAATGTGTGGGGGGGGGGGGGGGGTTCGACGAAACCGGGGGCCCCGGAGCGTCGGAATCACACCAAAAACTAGGTGGTGCCATATCATATGTGTTAGAGTGTGGTGGGAGGTTTCAAGAGTAAAAATGAGACTCCGAGGTGTGACCGGCTTCACACACCACACTTATCCCCCTCGAAGGTTCTGTTCTTCTAGGTGGAAACTCCCATTTTGGGTGCAACGGGTGGAATCATGTGAAAACATGGACCAAACTGGTTCCAAATGTTTATATGACCTAACCAAACACAAGCAAGGAGAAAAGTCTTCGGAGCTACCCCCTTTCGACGCCCGTGGAAGGGGTAGACGACACGGTTGACTTCCGGTCATCTATGGGGGGGTTTCGACGGAACCGGGGGCCCCGGAGCATCGGAATCACATCAAAAACTAGGTGGTGCCATATCATATGTGTTAGAGTGTGGTGGGAGGTTTCAAGAGCAAAAATGAGACTCCGAGGTGTGACCGGCTTCACACACCACACTTATCCCCCCCGAAGGTTCTGCTCTTCTTGGTGGAAACTCCCATTTCGGGTGCAACGGGTGGAATCATGTCGGGGGGCTGCCCCCGGGTAGGGCAAAGATGATGTGTTATGAACAGTTAAGGTCTAACCGGATCAAGGAAAGAAGAGCCGGCTAAGTTAGCCGGGTCACTTGGGCCGGATCTCAAGGCGATTCGGTCAGTCCTACTTCAAGCCAGTGAAAGAAAAGACCAAAGGGGATCCGGTGAGGTTTAACCGGATCCAGGAAAGAAGAGCCGGCTAAGTTATCCGGGTCGGTCAGGAAGGACCCGGGTAGGGCAACTCGGATGATGCACAGGGGCCAAGTAATGTCAGTAAAAGTCACGGGCACTGTAAGGTTACTGACCGGGGCTCAGAAGACAGCAAGGTGCTGCCACAGGTTTTCCGGGTCACAAGCCCCTAGGCGCTGACTCGGCCTATTCGGGAAAGGGGCAGTGGCTAGGCTACTGTGGTCTACACTGCCTTAAGCTCAAAGAGGAAAGATAAGCCTGTGGTGAACAGAGGGTGAGCTGGGCTGAGTGACAGTGGCCAGTGTTTGTCCTGTTCTCCTTGTCCATGCCATTGTCCTCTGCGGCCAGGGGCAAAAGGGTAATTCGGTTACTGTATATAGGCAACACCACCTCCTCCTGTGGGGAGGATCGACCATTGTGAGCATCATTTCCCCCCCAAGCTTCATCTTCTACCTAGAGCCCGTTCCTTTGTTCATCATACAGCTCAAGGAGCGCTCTGTACTTGTAAACACTTGAGATATAAGAGAGTAGGCTAGAGCTGCAGTAGGGGTGTTACCTCCACAAGAGGGCCCCGAAGCAGGGTACATCGTGGTGTTCTTCGCTGTTCTTGGTTTGCTTTGTTCTTGTTGTTCCTGCGAGGTTCTTGTTTGATCTTCATGCGTGCTTCGTAGCGCGCAAACCCTCCCCGGTTCCCCCAACGCCCAAGCGAGCCCACACTTAAGCCATACCCATGGCATCTGCCGTGACACCACCACGACAGTTGGCGCCCACCGTGGGGCAAGCATTGGCGTTGGCTGGGGTTTCCATCCGGACGGGCTCCGTCACTGGTGCCGGCGAGCGGGTCCTCTCCGGGCTCGTGTGCAAGCTCGGCGAGTTCAACTTCATCAGCGACAACGCGGGGTGCTTCTCCAACAAGCCCTTCCCCGCGGATGGCTTCCTCATGACGCTGGGCAGCTTCGTCACCTACGTCGCCACCGAGCCAGTTCGCGAGTACCCGGCGCAGGTGCTCGTGGCTGCGGATCCTCCCTCTTTCCGCGCAGCTCGCGGAGGGCGTAGCGCTCGCCCTGGGAGCAGCGTGGAGGTCATGGTGGCTGCCGCAAACGCTGCTGCAGGCAAAGGAGGTGCCAGCACGAGCGTGCCAGAGGAGCTGGCCACGCCAGTCGATCCGGCTGACAAGCCGACCGGACAGCTAAGTTCCCTAAGGAGAAACCCGATCCGGTTGGTCCCCTTGGCATGTCAAGCAGGGATGCTTCCTTAGAGGGTATCTTGGAAAAGCTAGCTCGGCCAGTGGCTCCTGGAGCAAATGTTGATCTTACTGTAGCTCAGCTAGAGGCAGAGCGCCTGAGGTTGCAAAAAGAGGCTCGGTTAGTGATAGAGTCTAGGCAAGAGTTTGATAGAGACCTGAGAGAATACAATGCTGCCAATGGTATCACAGATGGCTTTACTCCTGTAGTGCACCGCTCGCGCAAGAAAGCCGAGTTGCGTAACAGAGGCAAGGACCTCAACGACGAGTTGGCTAGAGCTGCAGGTTCGAGCTCAAGTAAAGCCACTAGTCATAGGTCCGGAACAGGCAAGCCGGTTTATAGCTCCCCGGCTAAGAATCTTAGGGCTGCAGCAGCAGCACGAGCTGAATTAAGTAACCTGACCGGGGATGCTTGGCGCAAGCAGGCGGAGAGAGTGAATGAGCTAGTGGATGTGTGCAACAGGCAGAATGAGGCCTACAGGAAAGCTAATCCGGATGCTGGTGGTTCCCGGGTAGTTGTCTCGGTTAGGGCTGCTAGCCAGAAGTCTAAGGGGCAAGCGTCCTCTCCGCATGTTGGGATTGACCGAGCCCAAAGTGTGAACTCGGGTAAGAGCAAGCAGCTGCAAACTTATGATGCGGTATACGCAGCAAGCAACTTGCAGCCCAAGGAAAAGGCGGACAAGGCAGAAACAGTGGTGGTCAAGGCAATCCGGGTACTGGAAGGGAGAATTCGGCTGGCCGAGGTCAACCACCTCGCCACCCCGGACAGCAAATGATGGCACAGGTGCAGCAGCAAGTGGTGGCCAGGTGGGCTACCGTTATGACGATGGCAATTCGGCTATGGCGCGAGCCGGATACCAGACGTATGACAATGCACTGGCGTCGAGACTGGGGCCTCGGATGTTGGATCCGGATGATCAGCGTCTCAAATTGGACAGAATCTACCAGTCCGAGAAGCTGGAAGAGCAAGGCCCACCGGGTCCACCATGCTTTGGACCTCGGATAATGAATGAGCCAAGTGTGCCTTTGTTTCAGCTCGGCCGCAACACGAAGCCGTATAATGGCAGCACCAAGCCACAGGATTGGCTGACGGACTATGTATCATCAGTGCACATTGCGGGGGGCAATCGCCGATGGGCGGTCCGGTATCTCCCGCATATGTTAGAAGGTCCAGCCCGGATCTGGTTGAATAACTTGCCGCCGGGTAGTATCAATTGTTGGATGGATTTGGAACAGGCGTTTAACAGCAACTTCTCCAGCACCTACAAGAGGCCAAACCGACCTCAGCTCCTGGCTGCGTGCAAGCAGGAAGAGAGGGAGACAGACCGAGAGTATTTGACTCGGTGGAGCAACATGCGCAATTCTTGCGAAGGTGTAGTGGAGGAGCAGGCCATTTCATGGTTTGCACAGGGATGCAGGCATGGTACACCACTTTGGCAGAAACTCCAAAGAGATATGCCGAAAACCCTGGCAGATATGATCCGGATAGCAGACACGTATGCGCTGGGTGATCCAACACAGCCCGCATTGGATGCAGTGGGAGCAAACAGGAGGCAACCAGTTAATAACCGAGTTGGACCATTAAGGCCTAGTGACCGACATGAATTCGGTTACAAGAGAAGAGATCCGGATTACAGATACGGTTCTGATCAAGTTGCTGCGGTAAACATGGATCAACCCGGTGGAGGAGATGCGCAGAGGCAGAAAACTGATGGTCCAGCTTGGAGGCCGAATCAAGGTGCTTGGCCGAAGAAAGTGTGGGAGGGACCAAGTCCACCTCTGACTTTTGAGTCCAGATTAGATGGGCCTTGCTGTTATCACACCACCGATCCGCGCAAACCGGCTAATCATTCGACCCGGAACTGTAGTTGGCATCACCGCATTCAGGCGGAAGGTCAAAGAGGACCACCTCAAAGAGGTGCTCCTAGACCGAATTTCAGGCCAAACATGCCGCTAACCGGAGCCAATGCGACCCCGGTCAACGCTGGAACTCCAAGGCCAGCAGCAACGAAGCCGGTTAACCTGGTGAACATGGGAGGCAGTGACAATGGTGATGGCCCAAGTAGGCAAGGTGGATACCCTGGGAATGATTACAAGGAAGCACATCAGAGTTATGTGGTTTTCGTGACCGAGCCAACTGACAAGAAAAGTCAGTTGAGACGAGCAAAGGAGGTGAATGCCGTGATGCCAGCAGTTCCAAAGTACTTGAACTGGTCTGAGCAGGAGATCACTTGGAGCAGGGCGGATAACCCAAGGATCATGCCAAGCCCAGGGAACTATGCACTGGTGGTGGATCCAACTTTGGTTGGACCCAAGCTGAACGTGAAATTTAGCCGAGTCTTGGTCGACAATGGCAGTGCCATAAACATCATGTATCGGGACACAATGATCAAGTTGGGTATTTCGCCGAATCAGTTGCAACAGAGCAGCTGTACTTTCCATGGCATAGTACCCGGGGTATCTTGTTCCCCCATGGGTAAGATCTGGGTAGATGTGTTGTTCGGTACCAGGGACAATCACAGGCTTGAGAGTCTCGAGTTCGAGGTGGTGGATTTGGAAAGCCCATACCATGCTCTGCTTGGCAGGCCAGCATTAGCCAAGTTCATGATATCTACTCATGTGGCCTACCTCAAGATGAAAATGCCTGGCCCGAATGGTGTTATCACCGTTGCGGGAGACTACAAGAAGGCCATACAGTGTGCTACAGTTGGTTCCAACTTAGCCGAATCACTGGTGATACAAGCTGAAAAGAGCAAGATGCACGAGGTGGTGGCAATGGCGAAGTCGGCTCAGTTAGGCGTGCTGGCCATGACCAACCCGGATGGCGGCGCAACCTTTGAAGTGCCCAAGGAGACAAAGAAGATCCCCATTGACCCGGAGAACCCAGAGCGCATGGCCATCATTGGAGCCGGTTTGGGCGAGAAATAGGAAAGCGCGCTCTGCCATTTCCTCCGTGAGAATCGGGATATCTTTGCATGGTCGGCTAAGGACCTGCCTGGTGTTCCGAGGGAATTGGCAGAGCACTCTTTGTTTGTCAGGCCAGAAGTAAAACCGGTTAAGCAACCGACTAGGCGTCTCTCAGAAGATAGAAGAAAAGTGGTGCTCGATGAGCTGGCTAAGCTACTGGCAGCCGGATTCATTATGGAGGTGTTGCATCCAGACTGGATATCCAATCCGGTTCTGGTAGAGAAGAAGAAGGACGAACCAGCTGTGGTCAAGGTGTGGCGCATGTGTATAGACTTCACCAATCTGAACAAGGCGTGTCCGAAGGATCCATTTCCTTTACCTCGGATTGATCAAGTGATCGATTCCACTGCTGGGTGTGAGTTGTTGTCTTTTATTGATGCGTACTCTGGTTTTCACCAGATACCACTGAACCCTAAAGATCAAATAAAGACTGCTTTTATTACCCCGTATGGGGCGTATTGCTATCGTGTCATGTGTTTCGGTTTGAGAAATGCCGGTGCTACTTATCAGAGATGTATGCAGAAATGCCTACACTCCCAATGGGCAAAAATGTGCAGGTGTATGTCGATGATATTGTTATCAAAACTAAAGAGAAACATACTCTCCTCGGGATCTCGAGGAGACATTTGTGAACTTGAGAAAATATCGGTTGAAATTGAATCCGGATAAATGCACCTTTGGTGTCCCGGCTGGAAAGTTGCTTGGCTTCCTTGTATCAAGCCGAGGCATTGAAGTTAACCCGGCTAAGATCCGAGCCATAGAAAACATGAAATTGCCTAAGTGTCTAAAAGATGTGCAAAAATTCACCGGGTGCTTAGCCTCATTAAGCCGGTTTGTGAGTCGGTTAGGAGAAAAGCTTTGCCCTTATATCAATTGATGAAAAGAGCACCGGGTTCACATGGACCCCACAGGCAGATTCGGCTTTCAATGAGTTGAAAAAGATGTTGTCCACTGCTCCAGTTTTGGCATCACCTTTGCCGAGTGAACCGATGTTGCTTTACATTGCGGCCACTAACCGGGTCGTAAGTGTGGTTATTGTGGTAGAAAGAGAGGAAGAGGGCAAATCCGTGCAGAGGCCGGTGTACTATTTGAGTGAGGTGATCTCAACTTCGAAGCAAAATTATCCTCACTACCAGAAGATGACATATGGTGTGTACCTGGCGGTCAAGAAATTGAAACATTACTTCCAAGAGCACCCGATTACAGTGGTGTGTGAAGCTCCAATTGCGGAGATCATTGGGTGCAAAGATGCAACTGGCCGAGTTGCCAAATGGGCGATAGAAGTGTCTCCTTACACACCGCATTATGAGAGAAGAGACGCTATCAAGTCTCAGGCTTTGCCGGATTTCCTTTGTGACTGGGCTGAGATGCAATATGAGCCACCTAAACCGGATTACAATTACTGGAGGTTGCACTTTGACGGTTCCAAATGCAAAATCGGGCTAGGTGCTGGAGTGGTGCTCACATCACCAAAACAGGATCAATTGCGATATGTATTGCAGATTCATTTCTCAGCGTCAAACAATGTAGCCGAGTATGAGGCACTGATCCATGGGCTTAATGTGGCTCGGGACATCGGCGTTCGCCGAATTGAATGTTTCGGTGATTCGGATTTGGTCGTACAGCAATCTTCTGGAAATTGGGATGCTCTTGATGCCAATATGGCACTGTATCGGTTTCATGTTCAGAAAATTTCGGGATTTTTTGAAGGCTGTGAATACAAGCATATACCTCGGCTGGAAAACCAAGCTGCAGATGTTCTGTCAAAACTCGGGTCGTCTAGGGAGGCAATCCCACCCGGAATATCCTTGAATCATCTAAGGGTCCCTTCAATCAAACCGTCGCCTGATTCCGAGTCGATTTTTATTCCCAAGCAAGAATCCGAAGCTATTCCTATGAATGTTGATGTTGAGTATATCGAGGAAGACCCGGGGACTGCTCACACAGATTCGGAAAATGCTAACCGAGTCTTGGGAAAGAGGAGTAGAGATGATGATGCTAACCGGATTGTGGGGAATGGACAGAAGCTGATAGAAGAATAATGGCGGCCAAACCTGTGGAAGAAAATGAGCACTTGTTCCCTTTGCATCCAGTACCAGAGTGGGCTGAAGAGATCATGAAGTTCATCGAGGAAGGAAGCTTGCCAAGCGATGAGACCAAGGCTAGGCGTGTCCAGAGGAGATCCAAGGCTTATACCATCATCAACAAGGAGTTATACAAAAGAAGTGTAACCGAGGTGTTGCAGCGCTGCGTGGAGCCAGCAGAGGGCAAGGAGATGCTCCTAGAGATACACCAAGGTGAATGTGGACATCATTGCAGTACAAGAGCCCTGGTGGCTAAAGTGTTCCGGCATGGATTTTATTGGCCCACTGCTCATGCAGATGCGGAGGACATAGTCCGCAGGTGTGAAGGATGCCAGAGATTTGCTAAGCAAACACACTTACCCGCATCGGCACTGAAGACAATTCCTATTACTTGGCCATTTGCGGTGTGGTGTTTGGATATGGTGGGAGATTTCAAGCCGGCTAGGGGCAACATGACACATATGCTGGTGATGGTGGATAAGTTCACCAAGTGGATAGAGGTGAAACCAATACGGAAAGTGGATGGCCGTTCGGCTGTAATCTTCTTGAAAGAAATCATTTTGAGATACGGATACCCTCATAGCATCATCTCGGATAACGGCACAAACTTTGCTGTCGGAGAGTTTGCCCGATTCTGCATGAATAAGGGGATCCGGTTAGACATAGCCTCAGTGGCACATCCAGAGTCCAATGGGCAAGTGGAAAGATCAAATGCTCTAGTGTTAGCCGGCATCAAGGCTCGTCTCATTGAACCATTGTTGAAAACTCCAGGGTGCTGGATAGATGAAATCCCATCAGTTCTATGGGGTCTAAGGACTACACCGAATCGGTCAACAGGCTATACGCCATTCTTTCTGGTGTATGGGGCAGAAGCTGTCCTACCCACTGACATAGAATATGATGCACCAAGGGTGGCAATGTACACTGAAACCGAGGCAAAGGAGGCCCGGGAAGATGCAGTGGATCTGCTAGAGGAAGCAAGAGAGTTGGCCCTGTCTCGGACAGCAATATACCAGCAAAATCTCAGGCGTTATCATAGCCGAAAATCAGTCCTCGAGTGTTTCATGAGGGTGATCTAGTGCTGAGGCTGGTGCAGCGCAGCAAAGGCCGACACAAATTGTCACCTCCATGGGAGGGACCATTCATTGTGAGCAGGGCTATGCACAATGACTCGTACTATCTTATAGATGTACAGGAACCAAGGGAGGATGGCTTGGACAGACCCGGACAGGAAACCAAGCGACCTTGGAATGTAGCTCTGCTTCGACCCTTCTACTCTTAAAGGGCGCAATGTATGTATTTCAATTTATCATGAATGAAATCGCAGTAATCCGAGTCTGGACTCGGGGACTGCTTCGTCCTTATGCGTGTGTTGTTTATTACGGTTTTGTTTTTGCCGTTCATGTGCCGAATCGCTTTGAACCTTGTTCTGAGTTTCAAGTAATGTATGTTGTGTTGTTGATCTCGTGACTCGACTGACAAACACCAAAATGGTAGTCAAGAGCAGAGATGAGGAATATGGGAAACATGAAAATGGACACGGGGACTCGGTCCAAAACCGATTCGGCACATGTCGTTTACTAACCCCTGTTATTTATTTTTTCGTTTATGTTGAATGATTCTAAACCACAACTCGCATGTTTCAAGTACTGTATGCTATGATTCCTATCTTGTGACTCGACTGTCAAAACACCCAAAGAGGTAGACAAGAGCAAAGATTTGGCAAAAGTAGTAAACAAGAAAACAGACTCGGGGACTCGGTTTAAGATGATCCAACATAAACCTTGTCCGGATCACGTTAAGCATGATAAGCATAGTCTCGAAAGAACTTAAAATAGTCTATTACATCTGCTCCCGGCATACCGGGGATTTAATGTTTTTGTTAAGTACTTCAGGGGCAGCGGACTCGGTCGCGGCAGACTCGGTCATAGGAGTTTCGGTTGCGGGAACTTCTGTGGGAGGAGCTTCGGTTAGCGGAGCTTCGCGGCACCTCAGCTACGGGTATTTCGGTGGAAGTGGACGCGGTTACGGAGGTTCTGTTGCTGGAGCAGATTCGGAAGATGGTGGCTCCGGAAGTAATCTTGACTGGAGAGCTTGAAGGATGGGCGGATTCGGAAATTTCCGGATCGCGTGAAGCCTGTTTAGTAATCACAGTCAAGTTAGTGGCTGAAATCACAAAAGACTCGGTTGGAGTTTGTTCGGTGAGCTTGGCCGAGTCGGAGGCTGGTACCTTGCTGGATTTTTCTTCATCAGACTCGCCCTCTGAGTCGGCATATTCTTCAGCGGAGGCGTCGTCTGATTCCTCTTCTTCAGTGTCTTCTCCATCCGAGTAGACTGGAGCCTCCAGATCAAGATGCTTGGTGCGTGCAAATTCGGCCATGAAGTTGGCGGCTTCTTCACGGATCTTGATCCGGATAGGGTCTGTAGCCCATGAAGAACCCTCGCGAAAGGAGCGCACTTTGGCAAGGTCAATCAGCTCGTACCAGGACATGATGAATAACAAAGCTGCGTCAGCACCAGCGCGGGCAGACGAAGACCTCCACTGTTTTAACCGGGTCATTGCTTGATCCAGGTCTCTGATCAGCTCCTCCACGGGCACAACTTGCCGCGCTTCAGGAAACAAGATTCGGTGAGCCTTGAGACTTGCATTAAGCAGACCAATGTGGGAATCCTTCAGAGGAGCAATCCGAGCCTTAAGTGCTGTAATATGATCTTCGATGTCCCATGTCTCGGATAGGGGAGCCTCGGTTAATTTAGCTCTCTCAGCTCGGGCGTTTCGCACAGCCTTGGCGGCTTGAAGCCGAATGCTGGTAAACTCTCCTACAAACAAATAAGCTAATACTGAGTTCAGCAAGAAGGAACACAAGCATATGTATCGGTTAAGAGCAGAAAGAAAAAAGGGGATTCGGTGAACTTACGATCCATGTCATCGTTAAGGCTAGCAAGTTGAGCCAGCCATTTCGCACTGGCCGCTTGGTGAGCAGCCAGTTCTTCTTTAGCAGCTTTCAGTTCAGCTTCAGACTCGGCCACTGTGGTTTGAATCTGCTTATCCATTTCGGCTCGCCTCTGTAGCCCGGCGTGCAAAGTGTCTCGCTCCTTCTGAATTGTATCTTTCTCCTTTTGGAGCGTGTCTCTCTCCCTCCGCAGTGCATCCCGCTCTCCTTTAACTTTGTTCTTCACTTTTTCAACCCGGTCAAGCTCCCGCTGGACTCGGGCTACCTCTGATTTTTCCTCGGATAAAGCACGCTTTTGCTCTTCCTCTTTGCTATTCATCTTGAGGACCAAGGCATCAAATGATTTTTGGAGCTTGTGGTACTGGTTGGCAAGCTGCTTAAAGAGGTCGCTGCGAGTGCCCGTGCTTTCCTGAAAGAAAGTAGATAGCGTCAAAAGAGACTCGGGGACTGATACCCGAGACAAGGTGGAGCCAAAACAAATCTCGGAGATTGGCCGAGACTGACCGAATCGGTTAAAAAGAAACCCGGGGACTGGGGGTCTCACAGTTTTTTCAGTTAAGAAAAAGATCATGATCAAATTTTTTAAAAGATTCAAGCCGAATGACTTTCTTACTCCAAAGAGTATCAGTCGTTCGACCCGAATCTCGGGGACTGGGTGTATACTATTTGATCATGACGAACTAAAAGCAAGATTCGGCAAACTTACCTCGAAGACTTGGTGCGATGCAGTAAACGCAACCTTCACTGAATGAAGAGATTGCATCATTCGGCTAGGACCAGCAGGGTGCGGCGTTGCAGCGGAAAAGCCTGGTGCAAGGTCCACGGCGTTCCAGGCCTCAATAAAGTCATTGGCAGTGCTGAGCTTAGGCTTGGCTTGGCCGGATTGAATGGCAGAGGAGGTAGCGGTGGTTTGCTTGACAGCAATCACTTGCTTATCCGGAGTGGAGGAAGTTGTGCCAAAGACAACTTGAGTCGGCTTGGGTGGAGGTGATGCACCCGGGGTCTGTCTCTGATGTTGCGGTTTCTGTGGTTTCTCGGAAGTTTGTTGCTGTTGTTGCTGCTGTTGCTGCTCTTCAGGGGTTACTTGTGGTTGTTGCTGCCTCGGTTTCTTCTTCTTCTGCTGCTGCTCTTGGCTCAGTGCAGATTGAGTTGCAGGAGCAGGACGGGAATCCGGCTTAGGTGTGGACTTAACCGATGTCTTAGCCTTTTCCTTCTCCAGCTCCTTCAAAGGACGTGGCCAGCTTGAATCTCGGATTGGAGCCGAGGTTTCCTCACTCTCCAAGTCGATAACCGGCTCTGAGATGGGAGTCGGCTGGGGAATATTGGTAGTTGGGACACGCGTGGGTGAGGTGGCAGTTCGGTCAGGAGACTGGGTTTCCATGGCCGTATCCAATGGAGGAATGGGAGAAGAGATGGATGAATGAGTCTGCGCGGTGATGAGGACATCACTGCATAAAGCAAAGCAAACAGTTAACTCGGATAGATATGACTCGGTTAATAGAGGAAGAAAGCAAATAAAGTTCGGTCAATGTTACCCCTTGGTGGTGGGCATCGGTTTGACACGGCTCGGCTTGTCGCCGGATTTCTTTCTTCGCTTGGTCTCTGGGGCATTTGTCTCGGGCGCCTCAGCGCGTTTCCGAGATGTCTCTTGGGTATCATCTTTGGCTGGAACATAAGGTGGTGGTAACCATGAAATCGGAATAGCATTGATGGGTTCTAAGATGCAGCAATCTTCATCTTCCTCGTCGGAAAGGTTGTGAGTGTTTGATTGCTTACCCTTGCGGACTGGCTTGGCACGGGGAATGGGCAAATAGTCATCCGTATCCGGATCTTCTTCGCCCTCGCGCGGCGGGCTGAGATCCGGTGTCCATGCCTTGGTGGAGAGATCTCCGTCTTCAGTAAGTTGGCGATCAAACAGCTACAAAGAAGGTAATGCGAATCCGGATCAGGCCGGGTTATGCGGATGAAGTAAGATTGGGTTCGGAGAGTGGTGAGCTAACCTGTGGAGGAAGTTTTTCCCGGTAGAATGGCTTTACACCCCACCGCCATTTGTCCGACATCTCATTGCAGCAATGGCGTTTACCCGTCTGAAGACGGAAGCTTTGTCAAGCTCGTGCTTGCTGATCCGGGTAGGATCTAGTGCGCCACGCATGTGGCATATCTTGTGGTCACGCCTTTGAAGAGGGCTGACCCGGCGAGAGATGAAGGTCCGGAGGAGGTCGTCAGAGATCATGCCATTCTTCAAAAAATCCTCCAGAGCGGTGTGCACTGTCTGGAGTTCAGCAATCGTTTCAGCCGGATTGTAACCGAAGTTCAGCTCGGCTCTGGGCGGCTCCATCCTGAATTCGGGCAGATTAAGAGCGTCATGGCCCTCAGCGCTCTTTATGTAAAACCAGGTCCTTTGCCATTTCTTCACCGTGTCTAGGCCGGTGACTCGGGGAAAGGCGGATCCCTGCCGTGGCGTGATGCTAACCGAACCGCAAGCGGTCAGCTCTTTCGGCTTGGTACCTGGGATGGTGTGCTTGCGAAGGTGGAAGTACTTTGCCCATATATCCACACTCGGCCAAAGACCGAGATAGCCTTCGCAGAAGGAAGAGAAAGCTGATAAAGAGACGAAGGCGTTCGCCGGGAGGTGGTGAAGCTGTAATCCGAAGAAGTCCAGAAAGGCCCGGAAGAAGTCACTGGCAGGTAACCCGAGCCCGCGCTCGAAGTGTGCTATGAATACCACGCGTTCACCGGGTTCGGGCGCCGGTGCGAGTTCTTTTCCGGGTCGGCGGCAGATGGCTTGGGGCGTTATGCGTCGGGTGGCTCGTAGCCATTCCAAGTCATTTTTGGTAACATCAGATCCTTCCCATCGGCCAGGGGGAAGTTTGGCCATAACCGAATCGGTCCTGCAGCAAAGAGTCGGATAACCGGGTCAGGAAATTCGGAATCCATGGGACCAAAGAAGAATCGGATAACATTAAAGCCGAATCAGATCTATGGTGACTCGGCTAATCCTATCCCGGGTAGGGTTAACCGGGTCCGGTGGAGAAGGTGAAGCGGTTGGAAGTCGCAAACATCTTTCCGCAAGTTTCTAGGGTTGGGAAGATCTACAGCGGTGGTAAAAAAGAAAGAAAATCACGGGTAAAAACATGGTTGAACTGCTCCAACGGGGACAGGTGTATCTAGGCCAGTCTATTGCGGAACTTGGACAGAAAATTTGCGGAGTGTGCTACGGCAGGAACACGGGCTTAGATACGCATCAATCTACCAAGAACAGGTGTGTGTATTCCGAGAGTATGAACTCGTCACGGTGGCTATGGCGAGAGGAGGAAGAACTTACAGTGCGAGTCGCTCGAAGGAGGAGTTCGACGGAGAAACGTCGGAGATGGGCGCGAGGCGCGGCTCCGATGGTCTTGCTCTGGTACGCTGTGCGTCCCTGGCGCGGCAACCTTGAATGGCGAGGTTGCGGCGGCGTCGATGGAGCGGGTTAGTGGGAGTTGAGAGGAAGAAGAAGGGGAAAAACCACCGCGCCCTCTTTATAGCCTCCAGCGGTAACTGCCCCCCACTACCGCGCGGTTACCGGAGCACGGTTAGATCCCTTGCGTCGCGGAACTCTGTGGCAGCTGCTGTGGCCGTGTATTTCAAGCACTCGTGGCCACGCCGCAGAATTGGAAGCGGTGGAGCGGATCCTATGTGCCGGTCAACGGAGAAAACGAGGAGACGTGGTCTTCTGGTCAAACACACTCGAGTACCCGGTGGATCCGGATAACGAGCTGACAACCCGGGTTATACGGCTTTGCACAGGCTTTTCCTGCCAAATGTCCCGGAAAATTCGGTGACAGCTAGAGGTGATCCGGTTAGTGATGTTGGTTTAGAATCTGGAACGGCCCTTCAGCCGATGCCGTAGGACCGCACCAGCTTCGGGGACTACTGTCGGGGGGCTGCCCCCGGGTAGGGCAAAGATGATGTGTTATGAGCAGTTAAGGTCTAACCGGATCAAGGAAAGAAGAGCCGGCTAAGTTATCCGGGTCGGATCTCAAGGCGATTCGGTCAGTCCTACTTCAAGCCAGTGAAAGAAAAGACCAAAGGGGATCCGGTGAGGTTTAACCGGATCCAGGAAAGAAGAGCCGGCTAAGTTATCCGGGTCGGTCAGGAAGGACCCGGGTAGGGCAACTCGGATGATGCACAGGGGCCAAGTAATGTCAGTAAAAGTCACGGGCACTGTAAGGTTACTGACCGGGGCTCAGAAGACAGCAAGGTGCTGCCACAGGTTTTCCGGGTCACAAGCCCCTAGGCGCTGACTCGGCCTATTCGGGAAAGGGGCAGTGGCTAGGCTACTGTGGTCTACACTGCCTTAAGCTCAAAGAGGAAAGATAAGCCTGTGGTGAACAGAGGGTGAGCTGGGCTGAGTGACAGTGGCCAGTGTTTGTCCTGTTCTCCTTGTCCATGCCATTGTCCTCTGCGGCCAGGGGCAAAAGGGTAATTCGGTTACTGTATATAGGCAACACCACCTCCTCTGTGGGGAGGATCGACCATTGTGAGCATCATTTCCCCCCCAAGCTTCATCTTCTACCTAGAGCCCGTTCCTTTGTTCATCATACAGCTCAAGGAGCGCTCTGTACTTGTAAACACTTGAGATATAAGAGAGTAGGCTAGAGCTGCAGTAGGGGTGTTACCTCCACAAGAGGGCCCCGAAGCAGGGTACATCGTGGTGTTCTTCGCTGTTCTTGGTTTGCTTTGTTCTTGTTGATTCCTGCGAGTTCTTGTTTGATCTTCATGCGTGCTTCGTAGCGCGCAAACCCTCCCCGGTTCCCCCAACGCCCAAGCGAGCCCACACTTAAGCCATACCCATGGCATCTGCCGTGACACCACCACGACAAATCATGTGAAAACATGGGGCCAAACTGGGTTCCAAATGTTCATATGACCTAACCAAACACAACCAAGGAGAAAAGTCTTCGGATCTACCCCTTTCGACGCCCGTGGAAGGGGTAGACGACACGGTTGACTTCCGGTCAACTGTGGGGGGTTCGACGGAACCGGGGGCCCCGGAGCGTCGGAATCACACCAAAAACTAGGTGGTGCCATATAATATGTGTTAGAGTGTGGTAGGAGGTTTCAAGAGCAAAATGAGACTCCGAGGTGTGACCGGCTTCACACACCACACTTATCCCCCTCGAAGGTTCTGCTCTTCTAGGTGGAAACTCCCATTTCGGGTGCAACGGGTGGAATCATGTGAAAACATGGGGCCAAACTAGGTTCCGAATGTTCATATGACCTAACCAAACACAACCAAGGAGAAAATTATTTGGAGCTACCCCCTTTCGACGCCCGTGGAAGGGGTAGACGACACGGTTGACTTCCGGTCAACTGTGGGGGGTTTCGACGAAACCGGGTGCCCCGGAGCATCGGAATCACACCAAAAACTGGTTGGTGCCATATCATATGTGTTAGAGTGTGGTGGGAGGTTTCAAGAGCAAAAATGAGACTCCGAGGTGTGACCGGCTTCACACACCACACTTATCCCCCTCGAAGGTTCTGCTCTTCTAGGTGGAAACTCCCATTTCGGGTGCAACGGGTGGAATCATGTGAAAACATGGGGCCAAACTGGGTTCCAAATGTTCATATGACCTAAACAAACACAACCAAGGAGAAAAGTCTTCGGAGCTACCACCTTTCGACGCCCGTGGAAGTGGTAGACGACACGGTTGACTTCTGGTCAACTGTGGGGGGGTTTCGACGGAACCGGGGGCCCCGGAGCGTCGGAATCACACCAAAAACTAGGTGGTGCCATATAATATGTGTTAGAGTGTGTTAGGAGGTTTCAAGAGCAAAAATGAGACTCCGAGGTGTGACCGGCTTCACACACCACACTATCCCCCTCGGAGGTTCTGCTCTTCTAGGTGGAAACTCCCATTTCGGGTGCAACGGGTGGAATCATGTGAAAACATGGGGCCAAACTAGGTTCCAAATGTTCATATGACCTAACCAAACAAAACCAAGGAGAAAAGTCTTTGGAGCTACCCCCTTTCGACGCCCGTGGAAGGGGTAGACGACACGGTTGACTTCCGGTCAACTGTGGGGGGGTTTCGACGGAACCGGGTGCCCCGGAGCATCGGAATCACACCAAAAACTAGGTGGTGCCATATCATACGTGTTAGAGTGTGGTGGGAGGTTTCAAGAGCAAAAATGAGACTCCGAGGTGTGACCGGCTTCACACACCACACTTATCCCCCTCGAAGGTTCTGCTCTTCTAGGTGGAAACTCCCATTTCGGTGCAACGGGTGGAATCATGTGAAAACATGGGGCCAAACTGGGTTCCAAATGTTCATATGACCTAACCAAACACAACCAAGGAGAAAAGTCTTCGGAGCTACCCCCTTTCGACGCCCGTGGAAGGGGTAGACGACCCGGTTGACTTCCGGTCAACTGTGGGGGGGTTTCGACGGAACCGGGGGCCCCGGAGCGTCGGAATCACACCAAAAACTAGGTGGTGCCATATCATATGTGTTGAGGTTTCAAGAGCAAAAATGAGACACCGAGGTGTGACCGGCTTCACACACCACACTTATCCCCCTCGAAGGTTCTGCTCTTCTTGGTGGAAACTCCCATTTCAGGTGCAACGGGTGGAATCATGTGAAAACATGGGGCCAAACTGGGTTCCAAATGTTCATATGACCTAACCAAACACAACCAAGGAGAAAAGTCTTCGGAGCTACCCCTTTCGACGCCCATGGAAGGGGTAGACGACACGGTTGACTTCTGGTCAACTATGGGGGGGTTTCGACGGAACCGGGGGCCCCGGAGCGTCGGAATCACACCAAAAACTAGGTGGTGCCATATCATATGTGTTAGAGTGTGGTGGGAGGTTTCAAGAGCAAAAATGAGGGGCGCTCGGCGAAGGACCAACTCGGCGAAGTTCCCGCGGTGACTTAGGAATAAATAGAGCTTTGCCGAGTGGGGCTCTCGGCGAAGTGCCAACTCGGCGAAGTTCCTGCGGTGACTTAGGACTATTTCGCATAATCGCGGGAACTTATTCCCCAATCGCTGCCCAAATTCAGAGCGCACGCGCGCCGCCCGCCGCCGCCCACCACCCTCTCCGGTCGCCGCCACCCTCTCCTCCCCCCCCCCCTCCCGCACGCGCGCCGCCCGCCGCCGCCAACCACCCTCTCCAACTCCGCGCCCTTCTTCACCCTCGGTTCGCCGTCGCCCCGCCGCCGAGCCATGGAAGGCGGCGGCTAGGGTTTCGCCGTCGCCTGCTCCCTGGCCTGGCCCGAGGTCCGGCGGCTCCCTAGCCACGGTCGCCGCCCCTCAGCCATCCTCCCTGCTCCAGGCCGAGCTCCTCCTCCTCCACTGCCACCCCTTCTCCTCGCTGCACCGTCCTCTTGCTCCTTGCCGAGCCCTCCAGCCCGAGTGCCTCCTCCCACTGGTAATGGTTCGAATTCTTGCTAGGGTTAGCTTTTTTTTGCTGAAATTGGTACTGGTAATGATGTTGGCTAGTAGTTAGTTAGCTTTCTGGTTGATTCGGTTTAGGATTAGTTGTTAATTACTTAGGTGAGTTGCTTGTTAGGGTAAGTTAATATTTTGCTTAATTAGTCATTGTTATTTGTTAGTTATTAATTGTATATATGTCTGCATTAATTAGTGTGGAGATGGAGGATCGTAATTGGATGTACAGTGGCCGAGCCGGTGCGAGTCAGATGTCCGATGAATGGCTGACTAAGACCTTAGAGTTTCTGGAGTTTGCATTTGCTAAAAACCCTGGGTTAACTTGGTGCCCGTGCAAATGTTGCAAAAACCAGCATCGCCAAACAAAGGACGACATGGGTTTTCACCTTGCCAAGTCAGGGTTTATGCCAGACTACCATCGTTGGACTTTGCATGGCGAGCGTGCATCTCGAGGGAAGAAGGCCGCGCGACAGCGCACCGAGGAGGCATCAACAGCTTTTGATACTGGGGCTGATAGAATGCTAGATCAATTCGCTATGCACGTGCACCTGAAATTCCAACCGAAGATGCAGAGGGGGAGATGGACAAGAGCACAAAGGAGTTCTATGATACTTTGTTTGCATCGCAGAAAACCCTCCACGCCCATACAAAGGTTTCTCAACTTGATTCCATAAGTTGCTTGATGGCTGTCAAGTCTCAGTATCACGTAAGCATTAATTGCTTTGATGCATTCCTGCATGTATTATTGCCTCTCTTCTACCGGAGACACATATTCTGCCAAAGAACATGTACAAGTCGAAGAAAATCCTCGGTTCACTTAAGATGAATATACGCCGATAGATGTTTGTCCAAAGGGCTGCATGTTATTTAGAAAAGAACACATCGATGAAAAATACTGTCTCAAGTGCAAGTCCTCTAGGTATATGGAGGTCGACAGCGGTGATGGTCAGAAGACGCAGCTCACAGTAGCCAAAAAGGTCCTTCGGTATCTTCCATTCCTACCGAGGATCCAACGGCTTTTATGACCAACGAATCTGCCCAACAAATGAGATGGCCGATAGATGGGAAGAGGTATCGTCCTGAGAAGATGGTACATCCGTCTGATGGTGTTGCATGGAAGAAATTCATTGAGAAGTATCCCGAAAAAGCGGGATCAAACAGGAGTGTAGCAGTTGCCTTATCAATAGATGGGTTCAACCCATATGGCATGTCTGCTTCCACATATAGTTGTTGGCCGATGTTTGTCATTCCGTTGAATCTCCCCCCTGGCGTCTGCATGCAAAAACAAAACATGTTCTTGTCACTGATAATTCCAGGGCCTGAATATCCGGGGAAGAATATGAGTGTGTACATGGAGCCGTTGGTGGATGATTTGTTCCTTGCCTGGCACCAAGGGGTACGGACGTACGACGCCGTAACAAATGAGCACTTCACTATGTTCGTCTGGTACCACACGTCCCTGCATGACTTACCGGCACGTGCGATATTCTGCGGATGGTGTACGCATGGGAAGTGGCCTTGCCCAGTGTGCATGCAGGCTATGACTTTCGTTTAGCTGACGAAGGGCGGCAAGTATTCCTGCTTTGATAAGCATCGGCAGTTCCTTAAACCTGGTCATAGATTCAAGAGAGACGCAAAGAAGTTCTTGAAAGGTAGGTGCTGATGCTCATGTACCAGTACCTACCATGGATGGTGTCGCCATTAAGGCTCAACTAGATGCTCTTGTGCCCAATGCAGATGGGACCGGCTTTGTGGGTTATGGAGATACACACCAGTGGACACACATTCCATGCTTCTGGAAGCTCCCTTACTTTAAGGATCTCCTTCTTCCTCATAACATTGATGTAATGCACACTGAAAAGAATATTGCTGAGGCCCTTTGGTCCACACTAATGGATCTCGAGAAGTCGAAGGATAACGTCAAGGCTAGAGTCGATCAGCAGGAGCTATGTGATAGGCCAAACATGAAGACGGACCCTCCCGACACAGTAAAAAAGGATGGTCCAAACCAAAGGCCCGTTTCACCCCAACAAGGGCCCAAAGGAAACAAATTCTCCAGTGGGTCCTGGATCACCTATTCTTCCCTGATGGCTATGCAGCTAACATAATGAGGGGAGTGAATTTGGCTGGGTTGCGGATAGGTGGGCTCAAGAGTCATGACTATCACATATGGATCGAGCGGATAATGCCGGTCATGTTTCGAGGCTATATCGATGAGGACATTTGGCTAGTCTTGGCAAAGTTGAGCTATTTCTTCCGCCGGCTTTGCGCTAAAGAATTAGATATCAAGGTGATTGAAGAGTTGGAGGAACAGACACCCGAGTTGATTTGCGAGCTAGAGGCTATCTTTCCACCAGGCATGTTCAATCCCATGCAACATTTGTTGGTGCATCTCGCGACCGAGGCAAGATTGGGGGGGCCTGTGCAGACCCGTTGGATGTTTGCAACTGAGAGAGAGCAGAAGGACCTTCAAAAGAAAAGCACGAACAAATGCCGCATCGAAGCATCCATAGCTGAGGCAACACTGAACGAGGAGGTGTCAAACTTCACCACTAAGTTCTATAGTTACAATCTTACCACTGTTCATAATCCAGTGCCTCGTCTCAATATGGCCAACCCGGAAGATCTACCTGAACTTAGCATTTTCATCGGCTCCGGTGGCAAATCAAGTGGCCACAAGAAGAGGAAATTATCATATGATGAGTGGACGAACATTACATCTTATGTCTTGAAGAACACGACAGAAGTTCAACCCTACATTGAGTAAGTGCTCAGTGTATTGTTCGACACACTTCCATTTCCTAGTTTGTGGACTAACTCCATTTCTTGATCGTTGCCATTCATAGGTTATTTGAGACAGAAACATGGAAACATCGAAGACCATGTACTGACAATGACAAGTTGGTCCTTTTTAAAAAGGGGGGTCAAGGAGACGGCGGTTTCATTCCATGGTTCAAAGCTAAAGTAGGGAATATCCCCTTGTTTCATTCCATGTTTGTGCAATACGTTTCGTCAACACTAATATATCATACTTGTTCCTATTGCACTTGTAGGGAATATCCAACCCGGAAATGAGGCCCGAGTTGAAGAAACTTACCTCATGCACCTATGCCGTCAAGACCTATAATTCTTATGACGTGAATGGGTTCCGCTTCCATACCGATCATTACGAAAAAACTCGGCCAAACCCGAAGACAAGAAATTCCGGGGTTTATGCCAAGTGCAAGGTGACCTTGATTACTATGGAATAGTCAAGGAAATAATTGAACCGGATTGTGATTCGGCAAAAAGAAGAACCATGTTGTCTTCAAATGCCATTGGTTCAATCCAACAAGAGTGAGACGAAGACCTGAAATTGGGTTGGTCGAAATTGAGCGAGAATCCGTCTACGCGGGAGATGATGTCTATATCCTAGCACACCAAGCCATCCAAGTTTTTTATCTCCCGTACCCATGCAAAACTGTGAAACGTCTACTAGCTAGGGTGGGATGTAGTGATCTCGGTACCGCCGCGTAATAAAGTACCTACCCCTAACGATGACGACTACCACCACCGCCTAAACCCGAACACCTACGAGGGAGAGTTTTATCAAGAAGATGGGCTGTCAGGCCGTTTGAACATCACCTTGCCTACTGTAAATGAAATGGAAGAAGACGACGATGGCATTAGAGTCGACCATGGGCAAGAGGACGGTGAGCTGGTTGTCAACCAGAAAGACATGGAGCTTCTTGAACGGATGCACCTACCCGATGTAGAGGAGCCGAGCGGTCCACCTCTAGACTACGTAGAAGATTGGTGGTACAATCGTGATAGTGATGATGATGATCCTGGTCCAAGTTATGATCCAAACGTAGACACAGGCTTCTGAAGCTTTGTACTCGTCGATTTAGAATTTTTGTTTGTATGAACCATTTGTGATGTAATATTTTGTATGAACCATTTGTGATGTAATATTTTGTATGAACCATTTGTATGCCACTTCTGAATCTTCATAGGACAATCGATCGTCTGGATCCCACACTCCCGCGGATGGTGAAGACGGAGGGAATGGTGGAGGCGGGGCTGCAAGCCCATCATCGGCGCCATCAGCCTCCAACAACCCCGAGTGACTCTAGGTAATCTCAGGTCCCAAATACATGTCAATACCCACATTTCTACACACATGTTTTGAAACTAATGCTTATAGCTTTCAAACTTGTAGGATGCATCCATGAGGCCTTCGGTGACTACTGGACTTGTGTTACCTCTGATTTTGTGGCATTTCCTGCTAGTGCCATGTATTTTGGACATGTTTGACCTTGTGTTGTGTGCTTATGAACTTGTGGACTCTATTTTGTGAACTTTCGGACAATGTGTGCTATATTTTGTTATATGTGTCTCCTTTCAATGTTCTGGGAGTGATCCAGTGATATAATTGATATATATATATATATATGCATATATTGTGTTTAAAATGCAGGGATTTTTAAAAAGCAGGAAAATCTGGCACTATGTAGTATCTTCGCCGTGTGCTATACTCGGCGAACCTGCCTTTGCCGAGTAGGGCACTCGGCGAAGAGGCGCTACAGGTGCCATTTGGTCACCTGGGAACATCCTTCGCCGAGATTTTGCGTTTTGCCGAGACGGGCTTTCGGCGAAGAGGTGCCATATGGTCTCTCCTGGGAGTTTCCTTCGTCGAGACCGGCTGAACACCAGGCTCTCGGCGACATGCGAACACTCGGCGAAGAGATTCCCTTGGCCCTCGGCGAAGAGTTTGCTCGGCGAAGAATTTCTCGGCGAAGACGCGAGCCGGCACTCGGCAAAGCGTCCACCCGGCAAAGGAAACAGGCACTCGACGAAGGCCCATGTCGGCGAAGCCTTCGCCGGCACCCAATCTCTAGGACACGTGGCGCCGCCTGTGCGTTCCTTCTTCGCCGAGCGCCGACACGCCCGGACTCGACGAAGTACTGACACACATCTGACAATCGACGGACCGGATGACCTTTTCTTCGCCGGGTGTCGGTTAAGTTTTCTCGGCGAAGACTTTGCCGTGTATTCCCGATAGAAAGCACTCGGCGAAGAGGCGTCGCTGAGGCGATTGTCGCCGAGAAGTCTCTGCCGAGTGCCCCTCTCGGTGAACGCTTCGCCGAGATAGATTCCGGTCTTCGCCGTGTGTTTTGACCACACGGCGAAGAGTGATTTTCCAGTAGTGGTGTCATTTTGCCAAATTTCTTACTTTATTCTTGCTACCCACGCAAGCATGTGAAAAAAAATCAGGTTTGGTTCAGTTTGCTTGCAAGGTCTGAACCAAACCAGTGCAGTCTAGGAGTAAGCAAAATTAGTATGTCAAGGTTTGGTTCAGCTGTCAAGCTGCTCAAGGTTCTCTAAATTACTCGAACTTTATGAAACCAGAGTAGTCTAGGAGTACTGAGAGGGTCATTTTATCTCCCGGACTACATGTACCTCTTTAATTTGATTTCTCATAAAACGTACTTCAAAGTTTTTAAAAAATAACAATATATCTACATATAAGTAATAATGTACAGTTTAAGTGTAAAAAGGTTCAATCGGAAATACTTTGTATTTTACGCTACAAAAAAGGCAAATTTCTGACAAGTTTGGAAATGTACCGTTCAGTCTTTAGATCTATAATTTTGTCCTTTTTGTAGCTCAGAATACATTGTAATTGTTCTGAGGTTTTGCACATCTATAATTTATATTATTTTCTATATGTATATATTTTTTGCAGAATTTTTTGTAAGTTTGAAAAAACTTTTTTTTTCTTTTTAAAATTAAGGACTACATGTAGCCCGAGCTACAATTGCCTTTTCCGAGGAGTACTGGCGTATTTAGTATGGAGCTTTATGAAAGCTTCTCAAAGTTCTCACTGTTCTCAATATATCACAAGCGACGGTAGTTCTTATGGAGCTTTCAGAAAGCCGCCAAAGGTCATCAAAATTAATATTCAGATTGAGAAGGAAAAAAATTAACAGCAATTCATGAGTTGAGTACAGCAACCATGCGTTCAGTACAGTAAAACTGCTCCAAGCACTACAAGTAGGGAGTCTTTTTACATTACTCCAAGCACTACAAGTAGGGAGTATTTTTGTGTGTGTAACTGAATTTACAACAAGTACTACAAGCAGGAGTACTCCATAAGTAAATTGGCAGTACTCCATTACTCCATTTTTTGCACAAAAACATTTGGATAAGGACCAAATATAACTTGCACCAAATTTAGGACAAGTAATAAACTTGCACAGAGACCAAATATTACTTGCACACAACATTTGGAATACCAAATTTAAATTGACAGCAAAGATTTCTATCAATTTACTTGCACACAAACATTTGAACTCCATTACTCCATTTACAGCAGGAGTACTAACAAGAACTCCATCACTATATACACACTCAAGCATCCAATGACTACTCAATTTACAGGAAGGAGTGCTTGCACACACAAGCAATCAAGGTAGGAGTACATACCCGATGAAGGGCACAGTGGCACCCTTGCCGTGTGGTGGGGCATCTTTTCTGTGCACATTCATAGTTGATTGGTCGCACAACATTAACATGACCTAGTGCCAAAATCCTTGGAAAATTTAATTTGCAACCGCAGAATCTTTATGCTATATTTTGATACCCACTAACCCAACGACACAAATAGTTCAGTTGAAATAAAAAAAGACATGAAAAAAATCAAACAGAAAAAGATAGCTTGATTTGGCAAACGGGTACAAAGTTCCAGATTTTCCGCTGAGACTATTACGGCACCCCTTCACTTATTTCATAGTCATCTTCTGATGCTGCAACTACTACAACACCCCTTCGCATCTCAGTTTGTGGTACGGAGTATCAATAATCCGAGTAATATTTTATTTTCACTTCAAATTGATCATCATCGACTTCTCTTTCTTGACTCGTAATTCCACGGGTGAATTCTAGACTGAATTTCAAATTCTTTTCCTCTTCATGACTGTCACAGGTAGTGATTACTGTCAAGTACACCTCTATGTGGAATTTGAGCAGCCGACTACATGGCAAGGCAATCTTAGACGGGCACAGTGGAAGAATGGATGTGGTGCCAGAGGGAAAGGACAAGCGCCTCCCTCGATCACAACTGAAGAGGTGGACGCTTTTGTTCCCATAGTCAATGGCGTTTGTCTTGATCTTACCATACACGGCACGACTTCTAGAACCCAAGTCTTTGAGCTTCAACCTGACCTCAACATTGGTCTGAACGGCGGCGGGAATCAGCAAGTATGTGATCTCCAGCTTGCGGCCAGGGCCTGCACGGATGGTTTGTGTGTATTCCTCAGTGTCATCGCCGTCCTCAACATTCCACTGCACTAAAATGCGAGGACCAAGGGGCCGTAGACCCCCCTCATCGATGCTAACAACATCCCCCTCATCGCCGGCTGTAGTGTAATAGAAAATTTCCAAGCCGATGTTGTCCTAAGCCATGATAATTTCACTGGGTCCAATGGGCACCAAATCGACCATTCCATCCTGCACGTCCAAGCATGAATGTAAAGGGTTTTAATTTATTACAGTACATATCAGTATGTGCGAGACATAAAGCTATGGTAGATAGAATATAAGGAGCTACTAGAATATACCTCTTGTACTTCGCCCTCGGAGTGCTCGTAGATGCACTCGCCACGTAATTGGTCGTAGCCGTTGATTGCGCAGATAGGGAAGTTTGCAGAAATGGCCAAAACTTGCACCACACGATGGCCGTCATACCAATCATCGCTGTCCTCTGAGGACTTAGGGTCATGTCCGCGATCCTCCCGGAGAGCTGTGGCATCATCTTCGCATCTTCCACCATCCTCATTGGCAGCAAGAACCGATCCATCAAACTTCTTCAGTTTGGTTCCATACATGTTCGAATCACACACTTTACCCATCAGCTGATTCATGCCGTCTGCAGCGAGGCGATGAGAGGGGGAATCCGAAACGGCGAAGGGCCTAAACTGACCCGGCGGCCGGCGGAGACGAGGAGGGTCGGCGCCGTTGGGGCGGAGATGAAGCGGGACGCCGCCGTCGAGTTTCCCTGCTCGCTCGAGGTACGTACCGACGAGGACAGGATGGGGGATTCTTCGCCTTGGTTGGATCGGGACCGGAAACTATATACGTACTCCACACGCCACACGCGCTAGGTATTGGGAGCTCCTATTCTGCGCTCTTAGCGCTGGTTGGCGCGCGAACGCGTAGCCCCCCGATCATGGGCTTGGCCCATTTACTGGTTTACTGCTTCCCGTGTCTGCTGGTCAGCGAGCGTCCGCGTACAAGCAGCTCGCGTACTTCCGGTTCAGACCTGAGCGTGCAAACGATAGTAATGTTTTACTCGTACTGTTTTGTCCTGTCGTTTGCTGCTTCAGACAGAAACAAGAGATTATCTCGTGTTGTAATTAGGGAAAACCACACATCATAAAACCAGAGATTAAAAAATATCCATCAAATATTTGGGTAGTAGTTTACACACAAACACGAATATTCAATGTTTTCGTTTGGAAAAAAGGAAACGAGAGCTACATATATATTTAATTTGATTGCAAAATTGTCTTGTTTCAGCGTTTCACAACCAAGATTTGATTTCCATTGTAAATTCATGTCTTCATCCAATTCTGATATGACGAAATTGGTTCATCTAGCCTAAATTGTTAATGGAAGAAATGAAGGCATGCGAATTTTTACGCAGGGATGAATCCTATTTGTCAAAAAAAAAAATCAATGGTGGAATAAACCTGGGATTAGTTGCTTGTTTGTGAGATTTTGCCGAAGAGGATTGCAAGTACTAATTTTTAAAATCTTCCAATAAAAAGAATGAGAAAATAAGTATAGCAATGGAAATATTGACTTACATGCTTAGCTAGCCAAAATTTAACTAGAGAAAATGAGGTTATGGGGATGAACAATGAAACTAAATTCCCATTCATACAAGGAGAAAAAATAATACAGTGAACCCAAAAAAAGGCTGTAGGGATGAACCAAAAAAAACTGAAAGTTGAATGATTTATTATGTACAAAATAATGTCGTGAACCAGAAAAGGGCGATGATGAACCGTAAGGTTGTAAGGCGGTGAGCCGAAGAATGGTAAGGTGATGAACAAAATTAAATAGTTATGGCTTGAACAAAAAAAAGTTACGACGATGAACCGAGAAATTGCCATGAACAGGAAATGATTAGAACGATTAACCAAAAACGGGGTATGTGTATGAACCGGAAAAAAGTGAACCTATATCTGAATTATTAAAATGAACAAAAATAATACCATGAACCGGACAAGGGTTATGGCGATGAACCGTAAAAGGGTATGGGCATGAACCGAAAATTAAATGGTATGAAGAGGAGCGAGAAAAATGCCATGAACCAGAAATGATTACGACAATGAACCGAAAAGGGGAATGGGGATGCACTAGAAAAAATGAACCCGAATTATTAAAATGAACAAAATAATATCGTGAACTGGCAAAGGGTTATGGCGATGAACCAAAATGGGTATGGCGATGAACCAAAAAATAGTTTCAGCGATGAATCGAAAAGAAATGCCATGAACCGGAAATGGTTAGACCAATGAACCAAAAAGGATATGGGGATGAAACGGAAGAAAAAATGAACCTAAATCTGAATTTTTAAAATGAACAAAAATAATACCGGGGACCGGAAAAGGGTTATGGCGATGAACCAAAAAGGGTATGGGGATTAACTGGAGATAAATAACCAAAAGTTGAATGACTTAGCGTGAACAAAAAAAGTGAACCGGAAAAGGGATACGATGATGAACCGGATGGTGGTAAGGCGTTGAACCGAAGGGTGGTAAGGTGATGAACAAAAATTAAATGGTTATGGTGTTGAACTGGGAAAAATGCCATGAACCGGAAAAGGTCACGACAATGAACCGAAAAAGGGTGTGGGGATAAACAGGAAAAAATGAACCTAAAGTAGAATGACTAAAATGAACAAAAATAATACCGTAAAAGGGAAAAGGGTTATGGTAGTGAACCGAAAAAGGTTATGGGGATGAACTGAAGAGCCTAAACACTAAACAAAATTAAATAGTTATGGCGATGAACCGAAATAAAGTTCTGGCGGTGAACCTAAAAAATGCCATGACCCGGAAATGGTTAGAACGATGAACCGAAAAGAGAGGTATGGGGATGAACCAAAAAAGGTGAACCAAAATTTGAAAGATTTAGTATGAAAAAATAATGTAACTAACCAAAAAAGGGTTAGGGTGATGAACCAGAAGGTGGTAAGGCGATGAACCGAAGAGTGGTAAGGCGATGAGCAAAAATTAAATGATTATGACGATGAACCAGAAAATAGTTAAGACGATGAACTGAAAAAATTCCATGAACCGGAAATGGTAGAACGATGAACCCAAAAAAGGCGATGGGGATGAACAAGAAAAAATGAAACTAAATTTGGATTAGCCAAAACGGCTTACCACTGGATAGCCTTCTTTGGAATACGAAGATGACCCAAATCAGATCCAAATTTATTAATGCATGATCAAACTTTCTGATTGTTAATGAACAAATACGAACATTATTGGTAAAGCATTGATCCAAAATAATTCTTGTTAATGCATGATCTGAAATTTGATCGTTAATTCAACTTAAGAACAAATGAAAAATAATAAAAGATGAAAGTTTGGGGGGGGGGGGGGGGGGGGGTTGAATGTAAAAAGGTTGCATGAATCTTGATAAAATGAAGGGTGTGGATAGGTAGGGGACGTCTAGGTGTGGTTTGTATTTTCGGATAAAACTGCATGGCTGTTGTCCCGTTTTGGCATAGTAAGGCAATTTCAACCATGAAAGTTAATTATCTGACGATGAAGAACACACAATAAATTTAGATTGAGATTCAGGCCGTGTTTTTTGAGTTTATAGTATTGCTATGTATTCATTTTCTTTTGTTTTTCTACATCTATCTATTCCAATTCCAGTCCAATATATTCCAGAGAAGTTTTAGAAATAGTTAGATAATTAATTGAAATGTCTGATAAGTATTTACAAAATTTCACGTATTTTCCAGAGACAAATCATACATCACCTTTAATTTTTGTTACTGATTACACAAATACTAGTATTTCACATCACAAATGTTATAATGCAATAACTTTTATTTTCCAAAAGTTTTATTGAATGCTCAATGGGTAAAAACATGACATGAGATTTCAAATATCTTTGCACAAATTTCATAAATCAATTCCGTCACGTTTCGGTGGAAGAGTAGGTCGAGCTTTACTTCTAATAAATCTCAAAGATCAAAATCGCTGCTGCATGGTTCATGTTGACGGAGGCAACCAATTAATTAAATCGCAGTCGGAGTATTTGTTTATAGGTCCTATGAGCCATGAGGTTCCGATGTCTCTGTACAAGTTGCCATGCTAGCATCTGCAGTATCATGTGCTCTATGAAAATGGAAGACGCCAAGCTTTTATTCGAAAAAAAAATACTTTGTATCATGAACCCTGTGGGCATCCAATCGCGGCATAAGTTAGCTTCTGTACCTTGTCTCTTCTGGGCCTGGACTGAGCACTTCGCCGGTTGATTGGAAGTGATGTGGATGCCGGTTCTGAGGATCTGGATGGTTCTGCACTTCTGTTTAACTGCACCGCATCTTAGGCGGCCGCGTATTCCGTCGCTGTTGGGTGGGCGACCGAGACGCGCGAGCCGGCTTCTTGTGCCCGAATCAACTGACTCAACGGACAATCCTGGATTCTCGACGGTATCTAAGGGCATGTGCAGTGGTTCAGTCGGCCGGCGTCTGCTGCATGCGTCCATGTCAGCTACAGACTCTGGTATAGACGGCACGCACAGCAGAATTATTTTGCGGCAGGCTGTAAAATTTCCAACGGCCCGTCAATCATGCTTGGAGAAGAACACGAGACCTACCTACCGAGCCCACGATGTGCGACGCTATGCGTACAGCGGGAAAAAGGCCGTCGGTAGGCAGCGATTTGTACGGGAATCGATCGTCGGTAATTCTACAGACAGACCCGGGCGGTTTTTGTTTTCTCTTTCTTCCACGTCGTCTAAATTCCTACGTGGCTCGTGCTACAGACGGCTGAGTGTACACTATTGTACATGCCCTAAGGCGGCTGCGTGATCGTTCCAAAACCCAAACAGACTCGACTCTCGATCGGCCTCACAGAAACCTAGATCGATCCACATATCGTACTCCTACGCACACACGTACATCTAGACGCCGCGTCTGCGCCGAACGATCCATGACCGCCGCCGATCGTCTCTCCGCGCTCCCCGACGATGCGCTCCAGCGCGTCCTGTCCTTCGCGCCGGCGAGGGAGGCCGCGGCCAGCTCCATCCTCTCGCGCCGATGGCGTACGTTGTGGAGCCGACGAGCGCCGTCAACCTCGACAGCAGGCCCTACACCGAAGCACAGCACGCCCGCATGTGCTACCCTGCGACGTTCCACGCCTTCTTCCGCGACGCCCAGGCCGCCCTCGCCGCCCGACGCGGCGGCGGCAAGGACCTGAAGAGGCTCGCCCTCTTCGTGGAGACGGCCGCCTACCGTCGCCCCCAAAACAGCGGCTACTATAACAGGACGCGTGGCACCGCCGAACCGGAGCTGGACGGGACGGTCGCCGTCGAGGGCCTCCTCACCGACCCCGCCGTGGCACGACTGGAGGAGCTCAGCATCGCCAGTGATCACGAAAGAGAGTACACCCCTCCGCTGGCCTCCCTCCCGTGCGGCGCCACGCTCCGGGTGCTGGAGCTCCGCCGCTGCAGCATCCATCCGCCGTCGTGTTCGGGCGTGGCCTTCCCGAGCCTGACGGATCTGACGCTGGACCACTGTTATTTCTCGGCGGGTATCTCCAGGCCCTGGTCGACGCCGCGCCGGCGCTCACCAGGCTGGCGTTGCTGAACACCAGCCAGAGGTCGAGGGAGCCTGGCATAACTCCCTACCACGAGCCAAAATTCCCCCTCTGCCTCCGCTGCACGACGGCCACCGACTTGGTGGTGGTCGAGAACAACCTCAGCGTGAAGGATCTCGAGGCGTGCGCTGCCGATGGCGGCAGAGGCATCGAACTCGACATGCCGAGCCTTCGCTCCTTCCGCTACCTCGGGTATCCCATCATGCTCTCACTGACATCGCCGCCGCCAGGGCTCGCGCGGGTCGACCTCGATGTGATTCAGCGCCATCAGCTCGCCTCCTATGGCATGAAGTACGAGCCGCCATCGCGCATGCTCACAGGCTTCGCCAGCACCAGGGCGCTGAAGCTGCACCTAAACTACATCGAGGACCTCATCGTCGGCGACGACAACGAGCCCTGCGGGGTCGTCGTGCCCACGTTCCCCAACCTCGAGCTCCTGGAACTTGAAGCAGAATGCCGGCACTTCAATGACAACAACACAGCGGTGGCAATGGCAACGCTGCTCCGCTCCTGTCCGGCCATGTCCGAGCTCCGTCTCAGGCTAGGCATGGGGTTGGACAACTACTACCACGAGCCCAAACACGGAGGCCCGTACGGCGAGTCCCTGGAACGGTTCGAGAGGCTCGTGTCCATGTCTCCCGAGCATCACGCCACAATGCAGCTCCACGGCGTCTCAGAGCTCCCCGACGTATTTACCGATAATTGCGCATTCACATGCCTACAGAAGAGGCTGAGGAAGGTGACACTGGAGTTCAAGGCCAAGGAGGTCAACTGTTTCCAGGTCCAGCTCGCCAAGTTCCTCGTGGAGAACACCATGGGTCTCGAGGAGATGCACATTGACGACGGGAGCCAGTTCTTGCTAGATCACCTCTTGGACAAGGTCGAGAGATGGCGAGCACATGCGTTCCGGAGGAGGGACCTGCAGCCCGACACTGCCGCTGGCTTCCGGGTGTACCAGCTCCATAAGTTTTTTGTGGATTATCACCGATCGACATAGACTCATACGTAGCCTTGATCATAGCATATTCTTGATTAATAATGAAAAAGTTTGACAAAATGACACCAATTTGTTAGCATTTTGTACCAGCTATAGCTTACAATGCGTCAGACTCCGACGAACGGTCAGATTAAATACGTTTAAAATTACAAGTTCTTTCAGAAAACATCCGATTTTCATTTCACTTGGAAAAATTTGCAGAGCTACCATAGCTAGCAACGCCTTCTCATTCTCATTAATTAAACGGTTAATCTAAGAAGGGGACGTGCCCCACGAAACATCTCTATCCGGCGCGCGCATAAGAGTGGGACGAGATGTATATGCATGTAAGGAATCTTTCCACGATCCGGAAATTCAAAATGAATTATATTTTAAACCGTTAATGCAAATGACGATCCGTCTTCATGGTTGGTTTCGTCTCGACGAGTACTTTAAAACTTGATCTCATCTTAATATGTTTTGACTAATTTTTTTTGTGTCGTCAGTTGCCAGGTTATAATACTGTAGTTTCCATATTAATAGTTAACAGTTACCAGATAAATTTTACATGTATTTTGTCATAACCATGATCTACATGTTTAGAGAGTGACTATTTGATCCAATCTAGACACGTAAGTCATGTGCTTACCATTAAAGAAGGATTACATTGGTGAGTCGCGCAGTTCAAAAAACATGGCAACCATTTGATTTTCACCTGGTAATCAACTTGACAATGCCTGGTAACCAAGTGACTACAATCTGGCAACTAGGGTCGGAAAAAAAGTTGTCAAAACATATCAAGATGGGATCTAGTTTTGAAGATCTTGTCGCAACAAAGTTAACCGTGAAAACGGATTTGAATTTAGAATTACGGTTTAAGAGATAAAACATTTTAAAGTTAAAAACCAAAAGGAATCTGCTTACGTGGCTGCATGCATGCATGACACAATTATCCTATTATATCCATCCCACGGACTACTAATCTGGGGCACGTGCACTTAGTAGCACAGTCCTTAATTAAAATGAAAAAATTAAGATGAGCAACATTTACAAGAGCTGAACGATTGGAACTATGCAGATAAAACTGCATGCGACTGGTGTCCCGTTTTGGCAGAGTAAGACATTTCCACGTGCAGGTTATGTGACGGCGAAGAACCCACAATAGAATTGGATTGAGATTCAGGCCGTATTTTTTGAGTTTCTAGTATTACTATGTATTCTATTTATTTATTTATTTTCTACATCTACCTGTTCCAATTCCGATACAATATAGTTTCAGAAATAGTTAGATAATTATTTGAAATTTGGTTGTCCAAGCATATATTTCTAATTTTTATTACATTTGGGAACTTTATGATCTTGTTGATGATTATTAATAATTAGATAGATCCTTTTCCACAAAAAACTGAGCAGTCGTTGATCTCACAAAATTATCGATGCGTACATTTTATATATTGTTTTAAGCCTACACACGTTGAATATAAAATCCCGCATCTCATGCTTCATCTATCCAGTTTTATGTCCATTATGCATGATTATTTGTTTCAACCCATTTTAATGTGAGTGTTGCATAACCTTAGATTTTTATTGGGAATTTATTACTTTTCCATTGCTCCGGTGTGTAGTTGAAGTGTAACTTTTTTTTAACCTAGCACGATGAAGAAAGGAGGAAAGTTAGAATAATCCGAAGTAAGTTACACACGATGCAAGCCATATGGAGTGCTTTAAGGACTATATTTTCTCATAAAGTCAAATAAAAAAATCAAATGCCATAGGATTGTGGGCCCCATCCATACAAGCACAACAATTCCAAGAGTATGAAAATCACGGTTCGTAGTGACAAAATTGCGCCCAAAACACCGAGACTTCAAAAGAGTCAGCGACCAGACGTATGGCCAGATTTGTGTTTTTTTTTGTGACTTCAAAAGAGTCAGCGACCAGACATAATGACAAAATTGCGCCCAAAACACCGAGACTTCAAAAGAGTCAGCGACCAGACTTATGGCCAGATTCACTACAAGGAAACAGGACCAAATTCTGCAGCTAATCATCGCGTGGAAAAATGCCCACGCTAGTGCTACGTTCGAATCACAGGCGTGTACCTCCTAGCGCCATACCGGTGATATGTGGCCCAAAAAACCAACCACTGACGAAAATTGTACCAGCGTGGGTTTACAAATCCACGCCAGTAATCTCCCTAGCTATTTAAGTGTTGAAACTGTAACCCTAAACTATTTATCAAATTTTCCAGAAATAGAACACCAAGGTCTACTTTGACTCGGTACTCATCTCTCTCTCCTTCCATCCCCTCCTCCACCTTCATTTCTCCTGATATTTCTCGTCCTTGTTGATTTTTTAATTGTTTGGGGAATTTCTAATCTAGAGTATTACAAAGTAGTCTCACAGCTAAATCTTAGCCTAAGTTGCCATCATGAAGTTAGATCTTATTGTGGCACATAACCAGTTGGAAGGAGGCGCAAATATTGGCATGAGCTTAAATCAATTAAAGATTGAAATTTCACCATTGGATAGCCCTCTCTAAAATATGAAGATGACCCGAATTGGAGCTCGGACTCAAGACTCACAGCAAAGTTCGGATGAACTTGTTTTGGCAACCAAGGTTTTCCTGCACTAAACCGCTCTCAAGATGTGTTGAAGCACAATTTTTTTCATACAAGTTCAACATTGAAGTCGGGTTCCACTAATTTTGTGTTGAAGCACAAACAGATGACTAGTCTACCTTGAGGGATCTTGATGGAAACAAACTATTACATCGGCTACCTCAAGCCAATTCATCTAAAGTTGAGCGAACACATGGTGAAAATGTTGGGGTCAAGCTTTCATGAGCTAAGTTGAGCGTTCAATCAAAGCTATGAGAAGAAATCAAGCACTGGAGGAACATGAAAATTCAAAACCGATGCATGCAAGCCCACTTTCAGCAAAAATAATAATTAAAGAGTCCATATTATTTTAGGGAATAAAGAGATCGAGTCCATTGTTTTTAGACTCATAAAAAGAGTACATATTTTTTAGGGAATAAAAAGAGTACAAATATTTATTTATTTTTTAGAAAATAAATAAAAAAGAGTACATTTTTTGTGAAAAATAAAAAGAGTACATATGGTTCAACACCTGTAGGTTGTGCGAGGCCTGAAGACAAAGTGGGCTGTCCAGTTCAAAATCGACATTGGCTTCGTTTGTCATGTCAGAGCCCAACAACGATAATCCTGGTAACGTACGGTAGTAACTACTCGCAAAAAAAAAAAAATAACTACTCACAAACCTAGATCGTGCATATATTGTACTGCAGCCACGCACATTGATCCGTCTAGTCTTATCGCACCATGGCCGCCGCCGCTGACACCATGAACGTCCTCAACCTCGACACCAGGCCCTACTCCCGCGGCTACTACACTACGAGTCCGACGTTTGACGACTTCTTCCGCGACGCCGAGGCCGCACTCGCCGCCTTCCGACCGCACGGCGAAAAGCGCCTCGAGAGGCTCACGCTCTTCCTGGCGGCAGGCGCGTACCGCCTCCCCGACCGCGATTACAAAGTGTTTCGCGGCGAGGCCGAACCGGAGGACGACGCAAGGGTCGCCGGCCTCCTCACCGTGCCAGCCGCGTCACGGCTGAAAGAGCTCATCATCACCTGCGAGATTAAGCACTACGAAAGGCAGTACTTCCCGCCGCCGGCTTCGCTGCCGTGCGCCGCAAGGCTCCGCGTGCTGGAGTTTAGCTCCTGCTACCTCGAGCCCCCGTCCACGGGAGGCCTGGCTTTCCGGCGCCTGACAGATCTGACGCTGCGCAACTGCACTCTCCTGGAAGGGTACCTCCAGGTTGTGGTCGACGCCGCGCCGGCTCTCACCAGCCTGACGCTGGTGGACGTCAGTTACAAGCCACGTTCTGCCAAAAGGAAAAGGTCTAGCTTCATGCACATGTCGGACTGCTTCGGGCTACCCCTCCGCCTCCGCTGCCCGACGGTCACCGCCTTGGTGCTCAGGACCTATGTCAACGAGAAGGAGCTCCAGGCGTCCACCGATGTTGGCATCGAGCTCGACATGCCAAGACTGCGCTCCTTCCGCTACCAGGGATACCCGGTCAAGCTCTCGCTCACATCGCCCGCGCCGGAGCTCGCGCAAGTCGACCTCGACGACACTTGCCATAACCATAGGCACCACATCATGCCCGCGACACGCGTGCTCACGAGCTTCTCCAGCACAAGGGTCCTCAAGTTGCGCCTCATCAACGTCGAGGAGATGGTCGCTGACGGGGTCATCCTGCCCACGTTCCCCAACCTCGTGCTCCTTGAACTGGACAGCAAATTTGGGTACAGGAACAGTAAAACCGCGGTGGCGGTTGTGGGGTTGCTCCGCTCCTGCCCGGTAATGGCCGAGCTCCGTCTCAGGTTAGACATGCAGTATGACTACTTCTACGAGCAGAAGACAAAGGATGCGGTCGGTGGCCCCTTTGCCGAATCCATGGGCCGATTCGAGAGGCTAGCTTCCATGTCCACTGCGCATCGCAATGCCGTGGAGCTCGGCGAGGTCTCAGAGATCCCGGCGGCCTTGACCAGCAACTGCACATTCAGCTGCCTGGAGACGAGCCTGCGGAAGGTGACACTGCAGTTCAACGCTAAGGAGGTAAACTGCTTCCAAGTGCAGCTCGCCAAGTTTCTAGTGGAGAACGCCATGGTTCTTGAGGAGATGCACATCGAGGACGGGAGCCAGTTCTGGCCAGACCACCTCCGCAACAAGGTGACGAGATGGAGGGCTGAGTCGTTCCGGAGGAAGAACCTGCCGGAGACAGCCGCCGGCTTTCGAGTGTACCAGCTGGCTGCCCCTGTGGTAGCTTCCAAGGAAGGAACGTGGTAAATCTCATTTTAGGACGGCCTGACCTGTGTTTCCCTTCATCAATAATTGAAGCTCTGTGTTTCCTTTCAATAATTAATAATCGATTATTGGTCGTAGGCCAATGGCAAACATTTTCCACAACATTCTGGATATATAGTTGATCGAGTTTATTTCCAGAACATGTTGATATATTGTAATAATTCATAATTCTTGTGTCGCAAATCTTGTTACCATCCAAAAATATATGATATCTATGAGATCCTATAGTGCTCTCTAGAGAAAAATTGTTATATCCCGCATTTAATAATAGTGGAATAATATTTGTGTCTTCAGAGCGTTGTTTGTTTCTCTCGAATTGAGGGGCTTTCTACTCTTTGCACTCAGGACTTGTCCTAGGTTTTTTTTAGAGAGACTTGTACTAGGTTGGGGGTGAAGCTGTATTTGTATATATGTTGAATGCATATGTTTCCTTCTATGGTTGTTCCCTTCTATGGTTGAGCAACTACTCTTATAATTAGTACTGAGTGGTGCTGAAGTGCACACTGATTTTGATCACGTTTAGGTGTGCTAATTCTCCAACAAAAACTTAGCTAAGTTGCCTGCTTCATGATTGAAACACCTCTTCTCGTGGAGAAATTAAAGCTGCACAATGTGAAGTTGCTTATGCGAGATGCGATCTTCTAAATAACATAACCATATTGACCCATCGTCTTCCTTCCAATATCTTCCACGACCAACTTACAATCAGACTCCACATGAATTTTTGGGATCATCCGCGAGGCATGGCGCCCATGCCTCGCAACATGCCAAAGCCTCCAAACTTGTTGGGTGCGTGATCCATGAAATACCATTGTTGATGCTCCAGGGTAGTTGTCATTGATAATTTGCTATCACGACAGATGGCACTTCCCGCCCCTCTACTGCTTGTACGTGCCACTGCTGCATCAACATTGACTTTTACCTAATCCTCCAGCGGCCGGATCCGCCTAGCATGGCCGCTCACAGCTGGTTGGTGACTTTTGTCTTTTGTTTTTTTGTTTTTAGGAGGGATGCTTGGTGACTATATATTTCCCGGAGACGGACCTACTGAACTCCGAGGTAGGATCAGCACCTTCTCAGGTGTGGAGAGCTTTACATGAAGGTGTACAAGTTTTGAAACAAGGGCTGATCAAAAGGATTGGATCGGGTGAGCAAACTGATCCATGGAATGATTAGTGGCTTCCAAGAGATGGTATGTTGAGACCTATTGCATGCATTGCTGCCGAGCCACCTGCCCGGGTTGCTGATTTCATAGAAGCTACCTCGGCAACGTGGAACAGGGAGAAACTTCAGAACTACCCTACTGCCGATGGATGTCGAAACAATCCTCCAAATCCCTTCGAGTCATCGACGGCAAGAGGATTTTTGGTCATGGCACTATGATCGCAAGGGTATCTTTTCCATTCGCTCAGCATACAGAATGCTTGTGAACACCAGGGAGAAGAGAGAAGCTTGGTTGGAGGGCAGGTCAGCTGGCTCCAACGTCAAGCTGGTGGCGAAGGAGTGGTCTGCACTTTGGCATGTCCAGGTTCCATCGAAAGTGAGGATGTTTCTGTGGAGGCTTGCAAAACAGTCGCTGCCCACAAACGACGTCCGTCAGCATCGCCACATGACTGACACCGATTGCTGCACTCTGTGTGGAGCTGCAGATTCTTGGAGGCATGCCTTACTAGACTGCACCATGTCTAGGTGTGTCTGGGCTCTAGTTAACGAAGAAATAACGGAGCACATGAGCAGGTCTGAGGAAGGAGATGCCCGGCTGTGGTTAACCAACATGATTGAGACCCTCAGCCCGGATGATCAGGTGCGTGTGTTTGTGATCCTTTGGGCAATTAATATGCCACGCACGCAGGAAAGCTATATATGAACAGCTGTTCCAGAGCCCGTTGTCTACTCATCTGTTTGTGGAGAGATTTCTAGAGGATCTGACACAAAGCAGTGAGAGAAAGGTCAAGCCAACGGCGCCGGCGCATGGCCCGAGCGTGCTGATTTGGATCCCTCCTCTCGAGTGATGGTCAAAATCAACGTGGATGCTGCAGTGGGCAAGGGAATAGACCAAGGATCAGTAGCTGCTGTCGCTAGGTCTGATTCTGGGGTTTTTCTGGGAGCATCAGCAGTGGTCATGACTGGTAAAACGGATCCCGAGACTTTGGAGGCGCTTGCTTGCCGAGAGGCAATTGCCCTGGCACGTCATATCAACACCCGTCGAGCTAGAGTGGCGAGTGATTGTCTGTCCGTGATCAAGAACCTTGAGACAGGAACTCAAGGGGTTTATGCACTCGTAGTGAGAGAAATTTTGGAGGCAAAGGACTTCGAGCATTTTTTTTCTGCCATGAGAAGAGGAGTTCTAATAAAGAAGCTCATAGTTTAGCCAGAAGTGTTATTCTAGATGTTCCTGGCCGCCAAGTGTGCTGTATTCCAAAAGTCATTGAAGTTTAAATAGGGGGGGGGGGGGGGGGGGGTTATCTCAAAAAAAAAAACGTCCATGTAAACCCCTAAAAAATCCGTAAAGATTCTACTGCAGCCGCGCACATCCATCTAGTCGATCGCACCATCACCATGGCCGCTGCCGCAGACCGTCTCTCTGCCCTCGCCGACGATCTTCTCCAGCGCATCTGTCCTTCGCGCCGTCGAGGGAGGCCGCGGCATCCTCCATTCTCTCGCGCCGCTGGCGTCCGCTATGGCGCCACATGAGTGTTCTCAACCTCGACACCAGGCCCTACTCCGCCAACTCAGACCACGGCTACTACACTCCTCCTAGCTTTGACGCCTTCTTCCACGAAGCCGAGGCCACACTCGCCGCCTTCCAACTGCACCGCGGCGACGGCAGCACGTGCCTCAAGAGGCTCACGCTCTTCCTGGTGGTAGGCGCCTACCGCCGCCCCCACACAGGGTACCACATTAGGGAACGCGACACTGCGCCGGAAGACGACGCAAGGGTCGCCGGCCTCCTCACCGGCCCCGCCGCGTCCCAGCTGGAAGAGCTCATCATCGCCTGCGAGCATCACTATGAAAGACAGTACTTCCCGCCGCTGGCTTCGCTGCCGTGCGCCGTGACGCTCCGGGTGCTAGAGCTCGACCGCTGCTACCTCGAGCCCCGTCCCGGGCCTGGCTTTCCCGCGCCTGACGGATCTTACGCTGCGGGATTGCACTCTCCTGGAGGGGTATCTACAGGTGGTGGTCGACGCGCGCCGGCTCTCACCAGCCTGGCGCTGGTGGACGTCAGTTACAAGCCGCTGTGTTCCGCAAAAAAGTTCAGCTTCATGCACATGTCGGACTGCTTAGGGCTGCCCCTCCGCCTCCGCTGCCCCACGGTCACCGCCTTGGTGCTCAGGACCTATCGCGACAAGGATGAACTCAGGACATCCACGGATGTCGGCATCGAGCTTGACATGCCAAGCCTGCGCTCCTTCCGCTACCAGGGATACCCGGTCAAGCTCTCGCTCACATCACCCGCTCCAGGGCTCGCACGAGTCGACCTCGACGACACTCGCCGTGAGCACTACATAGAGTCTGCGCCACGCGTGCTCACGAGCTTCTCCAACACGAGGGTCCTCAAGATGCGCCTCACTAGCATCGAGGACATCGTCGCCGACGGGGTCATCCTGCCTAATTTCCCCAACCTCGTGCTCCTTGAGCTGGACGGCGAATTTGGGTACAGAAACTGCAAAACCGCGGAGGCTGTGCTGGGGCTGCTCCGCTCCTGCCCAGCAATGTCCAAGCTCCGTCTCAGGTTAGACATGCAGTATGACTACCACTATGAGCGGAAGACAAAGGATCGGCTGGAGGCCCCTTTGCCGAGTCCATGGACCGGTTCGAGAGGCTAGCTTCAATGCCCGCTGCCCATCGCAGCGCCGTGGAGCTCAACGAGGTCTCGGAGATCACGGCGGCCTTGACCAACAGCTGCGCATTCCGCTGCCTGGAGACAAGCCTGCGGAAGGTAACGCTCCAGTTCAAGGCCAAGGAGGTCAACTGCTTCCAGGTGCAGCTCGCCAAGTTCCTTGTGGAGAACGCCATGGTGCTCGAGGAGATGCACATCGAGGACGGGAGCCAGTTCTGGTCGGACCACCTCTGCCACAAGGTGACGAGATGGAGGGCTGAGTCGTTCCGGAGGAAAAACCTGCCGGAGACAGCCGCCAGGTTTCAGGTGCACCAGCTGGCTAACCTGTGGTAGATTCTAAGGAACCCAGCTGGTAAATTTAGGACTGCATGATCTTGAACTGCGTGTAATAATGAGAAATAATTGATAGCTCTGTGTTTCCCTTCAATAATTAATAATTGATTATTAGTCGTAGTACACTGGCATAAACCTTCTCAAAGAGAGATGGACACTCATTGCAAACATTTTCCACAACATGCTGGATATATAATTTCATCTGGAGCTCCGGAGTTTATTTCCAGAACATGCTGATATAGTGATATATACACCGTATTACCGTGTGTGCTCCGGAGTGCTGGATGATCGAACGAGTTTATCCCCAAACATACTGGTACACCGTGTGGCTTTGGTCTTTCTCTTATCAAATTGCAGAAAAGTCGGCAATAAGAGTAAAAACGTACATCTTGCAGTCGTGCACATCGACTTGGGCTCCGAAAGTTCCAACAACGTTGGCCGGTAGCGTTTCATGCTGGACAAAGTGCAAATTTAGAAGGTGGTCAACACACGATACAGAAATTTTATTAACAAGATAAGACTTTGTATGACTAAGATATTAAGGTACTCTAATATATGCTCATGCGTACTTCCAACTTTAGAGGCTGCGAAGAAGCGATGTGGTTACATTGTTTATATTCTCCCAGATTATGTTGGGATATAACTGAAACCTTACATAGTTTTTAATTATGAAGTTTCAGGACCTCCCTTGGATCTTAAAACACCTAAAACAACCTTACAAAAAGGAGGAATATATTTCATAGTCCCGTTTATTTGGAACCTAATAATATCGGGACACTACAAGCCATGTATCGCCAAGCACTTTATTTCAGAGGAAAGAGAGGTGAATAATACCACCTGCTAGCAATGAAAACTATGTAAACTCACCTTCCACAGGTCTCTAACAGAATAAGCAGATGAACCATCAAGGCCTACATCTGGCAATGTCATCGTGATATTAACCGTCTCCGAACAACGATTCCATAATGTAACAGCCAAACGGTTACCAGAGAGGGGTCCAGCCCAGACCTGCAAAACATTTGACATATTATGAGTTTGGCATAGGGGATGCACTGGTGCATATGTGCATGAAACGTTATGAACAGGTGCATTTATAACATAGTAATTTCATCTGAAGCTGCTAAATCACCTCACGGCATCCACCTTTTCCTTGACTCAAAATTTTTCTTCCTTGAACTCCAAGAGAATCTGCAGAAAAAGAAACATGCTTAACTCAATGGATTTGTAACTACAACAGTAAATAGATAAATGGTTCTACCGTGTGAACAAAAAAGTATATGTCAGAAAGCTTAAGCAGAAAAAACACAATCAGCTAGTTGGGAAACAAATGTTGATGTTGACATGATGTTTCTTTTGGATAACATAACCTCTACAAGAGGAATACATAAATGTTGACTGGCCAACTCAATGCTCACGAGTCAATACAAACCATACAAGAAAAATGAAAGCAAATTCTTAAGATTCATCGATGGTTTAAACAACTCACATGAAGATACCTACATGAGTTGGTGCAAAATGATTTCTAAAGACCAGTTAAGATGACAACAATACATGGAAATTTTCCACCACCAAGAAAGGTCACTTTCTCTGCGTAAACTACGAGGGAATACTGCTTTAAAGTTTTGTCATGACGACATACTATAGAGAGAAGTACAAAGACAGGATTCTAAGCAATACCTTGGTTTACTTGAATTACTTCTTTGTTGCTCAATATTTCCGTTGTTTCTGAAGTCATATTTCTGACATCACAACCAATTAAGAGAGGTGCCTGAAACATGACCCGGAAGGGTATTTGTTAGTCAGCGCAACAAAATGAAATAGTAGATAATGTGCCTCCACTGATCAGCTTGTGTTTTACCTGCATTATGCAAGCACAAAGTGATTGTAATACTAACTTATCAAGAACGAATGAGCCAAATTGTTAGCCCTACACAAATTTGTGCGGCCGAAACGAATAAATTATGTTCATTCTACAGATTCCTCTATTGTAGTATCCTAAATTTGAAGGCCATGAGCTCTGAGGTTTTGGCTACCGTATGAACTTTATTTACAGTAAAATTACCGGAAGAGATTTCCAATTAAATATTAAATTGTTATTTTGGGTTGAAAATACATAGTGTAAGAACCATTAAACCAATGCAATGCCGTCTCGGTTGATAGCATGTCAAATCAATTGAGAATCAAGATACTAACAATTTACCAATGATTTGATGTTTATATTCAGAATTTTCCAAATATTTTCAGCTTGTCAGCCCATTCACCGGGTGTATTGGGAAATGAGGTCGCTGGCAGTAACCGGAAATACCGCCTAGTAAACCAAACACACATGGCACAAAATCCTAGAAGAACATGAAGTTTAAAATAACTCTTTAGCTTGCCCGTTGGACCACAAACACTAGATAAGTGAAGGGATGAATGCAATGAGGCCATAAGCCATTGACACAAATCCTAGTGATTACGGATTCGCTCAGCTAATTTTTACCTTCATGAGTGCCCAGATGCTGAAATGTGCACGGTACTCAGCAGAAGTCATGCCACCATTTCCAACTTCCAGCATGTCTGGGTCTGGCAAAAATGAGTAGATTGAGTAATAGTGTAAGCATTTATTTTAGAGTTTCTTGCAACATGACGAAAGATAGTACTCTTCACTAACATAATTACCATTCCATCCACCTGGTCCAGCATATGATGCCCACTTGTTATTCTTATCAGCAATGTCAGTCATGCTAGTTTTAAACATAAAACAGACAAGTCAATTTCATAGCATATCAGCAAACTGGTATAAGCTATTGTTTCAGGAAGGAGAACGGATTACCTTTTCCATGTATCCTCTATATCATCTGTTGTACGCCAACTGTTTCCAACTTTTCCAGCCCATAAAGCTGGATCATCCTGGCCCCTAAGAGAACACGCATACTTAAATTCAATAAGGTTGGGGGTTGAGCACGACATAGAACTGCTACTTCTTTCCCAGGAATTGACTGGCATACCATTCACATAGAGAGTAGAATATCTTGCGACCAGTTGAATTTAGAGCATCACGCATTGGAGGGTACCTGAGATTATGACATGATTAAACAATTTTAGCATTAAAATTAGAAGTAACAGTTTTGTAAAATCCTGTGGCCAAGACAAATGAGAGCTATGTGACCTGACCTTTCCTTTGGGTTTATTCCGAGATTGTAACAGTTGTCATACTTTAGATAGTCAATACCCTGGACAAAAAACACTCAGAAAATATGTTCTAAGAATGTTTCTTCACAATGTTGTGCAGCAACTCTTTCATGCATCAATGATTACTAGTATGTGACTGCTTCTAGCTCATACCCATGAAGCAAAAAGGGCAGCATCGTCGTTTTCATGACGGAGTGATCCTGGTCGAACTTGACAAGTAAACTCCCTGAAAGCTTTCACTTGTTATTATATTTTTTTGTTATTTGTTTAATCTTGACCATTATACAGTAAGAACCAAAATAGCTAGAAAGTTAAATCATCTATAGCTGGACAACTTACCCAGCATCAGAGTAGATACCAAGTTTTAGACCTTTTCCATGCACATAGTCCGCAAGCGATTTGATTCCAGAAGGGAAAGTCTTTGGATCAGGTAGCAGTTGATCCTATATGTTACAGGAAATGGTCTATTAAGAATGTACAGATGCATTGACGATGTGTGTACTTTTGAAAGCATAAATGAGATTACTGCAATGCCATAAATAGTTTTTGTTGGGTAACCGATCAATCATAATGCCTCATATAGCGCAATGGAAATAATGTACTTTTTAACGAAAAACATCACTTTACAAATAGTTGTATGGATACCTAGGAGAGTTCACGAAAATACACCAACTTCCAAAAAACAGGGCTCTAGAAAAAAACAGATTTATTGGAAACAAACTGAGAGCAGACAAGAGTTTCGAAATGTTGCAAAGATGAACCAAGTATAGACTATAGAACACCTTTCTGGTAACTAAGATTTTGCAAAATGAATGTAGAGAGGATGGGACCACTACGCAAGATTTCAGATCACATGCATCGATGTCTACTTGTTCAGTTATCATCAACACAAGGAAATCTAAGATTTCTATGGACGTGCACAAAATAAAACATTTAGCAACTGCAACGAAAAATATTATTTATATCACTTGTGTTCAAGCTTCAACATGATACTCCGCGACAAAATATGGTACAAGTATCAAAACATAAAGGGACAATGCCATTAGGAAAAACTTATTACAGTACCTTATTTCCTCGTTTCACATAGGACCAACAGTCATCTGAAAAGGAAGGACAAACATAGCTTGAGATAGCACATAAAACTTCATGTGGCCCAACAATAGATATATATTAGTGACAAGCCAAGTACGAACCGATGTTCACATAGTTGAATCCCAAATCAGCCAGGCCCGTCGAGACCAACGCATCAGCTGTTTCAAAACAGAGCGAAGAACCTTTAGAATTGCCTGCCTGAGTAAACTCTACTCTGAACTCTAGAGAACACATTCGTCACATATCACCGGCAAGCACCAATATATAGAACACATTCGTCACATATAACCAGAGCAAGGCACTAGTACGTACTATGTGCAAAGATTGTGCATACAATGTGACACTTGAACGGGTCTAATGCCTATCTCGTTTGAAGGGGTAAAACTGTACCCAGGTCTCGCAGACACCATCTAATGCGGATATCGACACAAACTTGCAACAGATGGTTTCCAATTTGCGATGGGGAATTGCAGATTTAGCAAAGGATTGTTTACGGGGATCCCGCGGGCGAACCTGTCTCGCGGATGAGCGTCTCGTTGATGTCGCAGGCGAAGAAGTTCCAGCTGTTCCACCTGCACGCAGCGCCCGCACGGTGATTTTAGTCAACTCAGATTTCGACCGCGGAACGGACAGGCGAAACAGAGGAAGCAAGCCGCATGCAGCAGCGGAGGAAGGTGAGGAGCAGAGTTATTACCCCATCTGCGGCGTGAGCGCGAGGCCGTTGTTGAGCTGCAGCCTGCCGTAGTTGGAGGTGTCGTAGAGGCGGCGCAGCGCGGCGGTGGGGAGCGGCGCGATGCGCGGCGCCCTCGCCGCCGCGGCCACTGTCGGCCCCGAGGCGCCCGGCCACCTTGCCCCGGGCGGCGCGAGGAGTAGGAGGAGAAAGAGGGAGAGGAAGGGCGAGGTCGCCATTTTCCGCTTTTTTTGACACATCCAACTTCCACTTTCATTCACCAAACGAGCCACATACAAAGTACACAGATCGAAAACAACGAAGAACAACAAAGCGGAGAGGAAAGAACGGACCCAGGAGCACCGAAAGCGACGACAACGCCGGCGACGGAGACGAAGGAG